>OZ038480.1:15687017-15724517 GCA_964036315.1 Acanthosepion esculentum
CATGCCTAAAAGAGAATTTGCTGCCCAAATACACAAATTTTAATATATCACTCAAATAATAGAACTGGTCGATAACATTTACACTATTTACATCATTTGGACTATTGCCATATTCACAATGTTTCGGTCATTGTACACTTCGGCCTTCTTCAGGTGATATGCATCAGAATTTTGAACCGAACACTTTTAGTTCACAGGGGTAGATTGTTGTAATTCCACATGCCGTAGCCCAGTGGATAAAAGCATTGAGTAATCCGAAGAGTGACTTGACCCAAAGAGTTCCAAGTTCAATACCTGGACAGAGCAGAAGGAACAAAAATTTAGAATGTCACGTTATCAAGGGGAATTAATTGAACCTGAGATATTCAAAAGAAGGCATCCCTCAAACTAAATAAAGGTTTCCGTTCGAAATTCCAATGTATATATCACCTGAAGAATACCAGAGCGTACAATGGCCAAAACATCATGAATATGCCAATAAAGATGGGGACAACAGAAATATTGACAGATGTTGGTTAATAACATATTGAAGGTTTTTGAATTTGTATACATTTATAAATATTAGGGTATAATTATTGTTCACCAGAAGGGATATAAAAACAAATGTAAGTATATTTAAACATTATTTATCGCCTTCATTTTCCATGAGTGTAGACCAACAAGAAGGCAAATTTTCAATTCCATGTTTAAAGAAATCTGGGTTTTTCCTTGAATAAAGTTTGTTTTCAACTTCTTTCTTTCTGCATGGTCTTCCACTTTATGAAATGTTCTTGTGATTGAAATAAATGATGATTCTAAATCTGGTGAGTATAGATGACATGAAAGAACCCACCAGCCTAACAATCTTATTTTTTCTTGGATTTTTTATGCAGAATACAACCCCATATTGACACGTTGGTGAATAACACCTTTTCTAATTACCGAAGTAGGACAGTTTTGATGTAATACTTCATTTACCCAATCCAACTGCTGGCATAAAATTTCTAGTGATGGTCATTCCAGTACCTGATAATGGATGACACCTTTCATATTACATCAAACAAGACGCAAGGAATTTTGTTTATGGAGTTCTGGTATTGGAACTTGTTACCTCATTTTTGATAACTACTGCCTTTTTTGATTTTTGTTTCCATTTTTCATCACTTGTAACAATGCAATGCAAAAATGGAAGGTTGGCATTTTTTAAAAATCATTTCACCTCAAGCAAGGTAATGTAGCCACTAGGATGCAAGAGGTTACTAAGTGTTAGAGAATATGAGAAAAATTACTATTAAGGAGAGAGAACAATAAAAGAACAAGAATTAAGATAATGACTGACATTTCATTTAAATTTTTGAAGATCAAAGCTGACTTGAAAGCAAAAAGCCAGAAGAGAGTTCCACAAGTGAGAATTGTGATAAAAGAAACTGTTAACATAGGACATATTTAAATCTAGCCATTTCAACTGCAAATTGATGAGACCTGGACGCCAATCTAGTACTACACTTAAATTCATAAAGTCTAGATAACAAAGGAAAATTCATCAAAACAATTACCATGAAAGTATTTATAGAAAAGACACAGGGAAGCTACATTATGGTGGTGGGAAAAGGACTGAAGCCGAGATGCCAGATGAGGATCAGTAACATTGCAGATACTTTGGATTTTATCAAGAATTTCTGATAAAAAGGGTAAGAAATTGCATTTGGTTCTCAAGTGGAGGCTCAAAAGAAATCCAAATTCCCTTTTTGCAAGTTTTCCCCAATTAAACTCTGAAATTCACTATAAATGACACACTGTTGGATAGAAGAGGCAATAAATGAATGTACCTAACTCCTCCTCTGTTCTTTTCTACAAGAATCAGATCAGACTAAAAATGTAGTATTGTTACCACATCTGGATTCACTTTCCAGCAATGGCAGAGTTCAAAAGCATTTGTACAGCCTTGTTGGTGATGAATTATTTTTACTTTACAGCCCCTCTCTCCACAGATAAAAATGTTTCTTGTCTTTCACTACCCTATTGCTATTTCCATGGCAAATGTTCAGGTGAGCTACATTTCTTAGTTCCACTCATTCAGACCTTTACATTTAAGATCTGCCATGTCATGTGTACAGGGTTGAATCATTCTCATTCCCTTTGTATTCCATTGGCAAGAAAGAAGTTCCACTTGGACAGTTTCTTCCCAAGAGCCACTGCTACCTCAATCACTACAATCTTAACCTATTCACATCTAGGATCAACCATTTTATATCCTACATATCCTCATAAACTTTACTTCCTAACTCCTCCTCTTGTGTCCATAAAACAGACTCATTCAGTAATCCTATACTTTGAGTGACCCTTAGGACTTGTATTATGTAAAAAGATTTCTGAACACCCTAATGCATTTCTGTTTAGTGTTAATCATGTGAAGGAGTGCTGAAAAGTTATCAGCCTGATCCACTTCCCCAAATTGTTTTTGGGAAGGTTTTCTTGGTTAGTCCAATAATCTTCCAATATTTCACTGTAAGATATTTAAAATTGGTTTATAATTGACAATATAGTGAGAAGACATTTGAAGTGTTCTTATTTTTCTTTTAAATACAAACAGAAAGCCAATTCTCAGGGTTTCTGGTTCCGTGTTCATTCGTCCAGTGCAGAAAAGAAAAAAAAATATCGCAAAACAAGTTACATAAACAATGCTGCATATTGTTTCTTTGTAGGTAGAACAAGAGAGTATGGAAATGGTCTGAATGGAAGCAATATCACCTACATTTCTTCCATATTCCATTTGCAAGGAGGAAGTTTTACTCAGGCATCTCCCCCCACTCCAAGAACTGTTAATTTATGAAACAAACTTCCATATGGATTCTCCCTGAACACTACAATCAAATCTATGGTCTATCATTATAACCTTCACCTCTTACCTCCCCTTATGTTCATATCATACCCGTCATTCAGTAACACACTGCCATGTGTGGCTCTTGAGCCTTGTATTGGGTAAAATTTAATATAAAAAAGTATGTTATGAATGGTTTGTAAGATTCAAGAAGAGTGAATTTAGTTTGATGCAATAGACCACAAGAATTTGGAAGTGATGATTTGCAATGTCTTTTACATGATGACTCCTGACTCAATCAGTATTGAAATTGGTTGAAAAACTTTTGTCATTCATTCAACTGATGTTTGTAAATTATGAAGAAGATTCAAAAAGCAGAAAAATGGGTTTCACATTGTCACAGCACCAAACAGCATTGCTCGCTTTGCATTTCCCTTCTTGTCAAGTGAAAGGTTATGATTGGAGACAATGTAAGCTCACTATGATAATTTGAAGCATAAAAAATCCTAGGTGAATCCAGGACAATCCAGAGTGTCAAGAGCAAAACTTAAATTTGGTTGAATATGAAAGTCTACTGTATTACAAATTGTTAAAACCTGATGAAATTTTTGCTGCATAGTAGTATAGTCATTACCCTCAAAGTTTGAGCAGTGCATTTGAAGAAAAAACAAAAACAAACAAAAACAAACCCCGACCATTTCAAGGACAGAGAAACTAGAAAGTCTTACTACTGCATGACAATTGCTTGTCCATATATTGATCATCATCATCTCTCTAAACTGCAATCTTTTTTTCATGAGTTCAATTTTTACCTTTCTTAAAATAAAAATGATTATAATGTGCTTAACATGCTTATTTTCATCATCTTCAATGTTAAAGTATAAGTAAAAATATTGACAATTTAAAAAAGAAATTTATACTGACAGCTGTCACAACAGTCAAGTGATATTTTTAATATAGTTAAAACTAAACATCCTTAATGCTATCTAATAACAAACAAAATACTTTTTGATTGAACCAGTATTAAAATCAATATGTCAATATAATATTCATTCACTAGACTGTCTTGTGGCTGAGGTACAAAATGTTACAAAATGTGTAGAGTGACCCAAAATAGCAAACAACTAGTCAGAACCCTGATGCCCCAACCTGAGTGGTAGTGTGAAATTCTAACAATAATCGATTGCATTTATGTTTTGAGATAAGACCAAAAAAGCAACAAAGACACTCAGGTAACTATGACAATTAAAAGGGTCAAGTTGCCACACCACATCTAGATTCCTTATTGAGGAGAGCCAATATATGTGGCAATGAGATTTTGATCAACTGGTTGGTATACACCCTCTATATCTTCTTCATTACTTCTAGAAACAATGCTATGACTACTGTACTTCATAAAATAAATTAAGTAAAAATAAAATTGTCCATCATAGATGCAGTCAGGGGTGTAGCATTGGGGTTTGAAAAACTGAAGCCATGGACAACATAAAATGTGAAACAAGAGTTGCACTACTGGTTGGTGTCTAGCTGAAGAGAAAAAATGTAAAAAAAAAGTGTAGTGTCTGACAGGCTTTCCCTACTTTAAAGATTAGTATAGCCATCTTTCTTTTCCATTTAGTCTCATGTAAATATTGAAACTTATTCTACAACTGATAGTTTTAATCTATCATAGTTTACTTATTCCAACAAAATTATTCTACCACTTTTGAAAATTTGAGTAAATTTGCACAAATCCATTTTACTTGAAAATAGTTTAATATAGTCAAAATATTCCCTTTTGATTCTATTTATGAACAAAACCCACAAGATAAAAAGGTTACATATTAGTCAATCATCGCCAGAGTTTAGTATATTGAAAGGAGTTAATGTAAGAGTATTACTCCTAATAAGACATGCTTTAAAGAATGTAACCAAATTGAAATGTTATTTGTCTAAAACAAAACTGATTTGATTAGTGAATACATTTTCATGCATTTATCATACAGCAAAAGAAATATTTGTTACTGACAGTGACATGTTATAAAATAATTTGCATCCCTAGCTGTAACCCCTACACTTCTACGTGCGCCTGGCTCTCTTCTTACACAGACAGCACAGAGCAAACACGGCTAGCTCTCTACTGTGATTCCAGACAACTTCAGGACTTTTCTTGTTCTTCTAGTTTTCCACTTCTCTTTCTGTTCGGGCCGCTAGTTACAATCGCAGACTAGATGATAGCATTAGTTTACAGTCTGCCTGTTGATCATTTTAGTGATCTGCACCTGCTGATTGAAAGTAATTTATACAAGCTGTGGTAATCTTTTTCTTGTGTGTCCGAAGCTGCAAAGGAAAGTTTTTCTTTCTTCTCCTTGAAAGAACCAATGGACTCTATATAAGCTCAACAAAGGAATTTATTGCTAACTTCTATTCACTACAAATTTGGTGGTAAGCTTTCATGAATCATTGAAGTTCGACTTAAGCTTTTTTTTTTATAGTTCATCAAAAGAGAATATGTATACTTACTAGCATTCTTTCAGACTAAACTAAATAAATATGTATATATGTGTGTGCGTGTCTGTGTGAGAGAGAGAGAGAGAGAGAAAGAGCATGAAAATATAGTAAGGTACTCAATGAGGGCCAAACTCATCACACGAGCAATGTAAGAAGAGAGAAAATGAAAAAAGAAAAACATAAAAGACTTCCTGGTTTCTGAATCAATTTCAAGTGATGTGCAGATGAACTAATAGTTAACACCAAAGAAAACATAATTGTCAAACTAGGTTCAAATTCTGGCAGAGGTAGTTTTAAGTTCAATTTGTATTAACACCCTTGGAAAAGGGAAGAGATCCATCTCTTCTCTCAGCTATAGATCCAACAGCAGAGCAGAGCTTTTGTTGGCAACCAATCTAGGAGAAGGAGGACAGGAAAACATTTTCCAAGTACAATAATAGTATATAGATATTAAAGGAAAATGTGAAGAGCAATGACTGCATACATACTGAAAGGAAATGGCACTTAAGGAGAGAGAATCAAGTAGAAGAATGTTTTCCAGTGATAGTGTTTTATTTTTTTTATGTCTGAAACAACCAATTTATTTAGAAATTCAGGTTAAAGTACCACTACTAAATAATTTTTAAAATTTTGTGTGTATAATTGCATGAGAAAAAGAGTGACCAAACTGGTTATGGTGAGAGCAAGGTTAAAAATGCTTACAACAGATGAGATGTGAGTACAAGTGCCTAATCAAAAGGTGGGTAAATTTATCAGGTTGCTTCTCACCAAACATAAGACCCTTCTTCCCCATTTATTAATTTGGCACTTTTTGAGCATTTAGAGTATTTTCCAGTCCCCCTAGCTTATTGAGAAAAATTCCAAGAATCACTACTCATTACCCACTCTCCTGGTATGAAGAACCTAAGAGAACTTTATTTCCAATTAATTTTATTTTAACTTTTGTAGATTATCAACCAAGAGTATTTGTGAAAAGCTGGTCCAGAGTTTGTGCTGTGAAGTCATATAGCAAAGTGGTTGATACTGAAGTAAGTAGCCACACAAGCTGAATAAAGGTTCTTGCCTAAGGGGAGACTATAGTCTCCATTCTTTCCATCTATCAGTACAGTTAATATAAGAGCATTTTTTCTTTATATAAAAATCTTGAGATACAGAATTTTGCATTAAAAACAAAATGAAGACATTGTGATAGCTGTCTTTCTAATAGCAAAATATGACAACAGCTGTTATGTCTAGATTGGTGTATGATTACACATTGATTTCCATGCTGACTATGCCCAATTAAGAAAAAGTATATATATTCATATATTTGAATATACTTTATAAATGTAACAAAGATGTGATCTTAGATAAAAGAAAATTTCAAATGTTTACCATACTAACCTGACAGAAAAACAATTTTATTACACCATCAGCCATAAACATAACATCAATGTATTCAAAATAATTGAGCATTTGAAATTCTTTTACTATGTAGAAGCATGTTCCTTAAGTCTGATTTGCTATCAATTGAATTATGCATTATGTCCAACTTTTGTTTGCATGTACAATACTAACTGAAACACATTGGCTTATATTTCTAAATATCTAATTACGACATATTTTATAAACTGCCAGATCTTTCCTTAGAGCAAAAATTCTAAGACAATATAAACTATCTTATTATTTTTAAGTTTGATGGATACCAATTTTCTCTTATGGAATTGGCTCTATCTTCTTGACAAGGATTTTTTATATGCCATATCCTTTGAGGATGTAGGCAATCATGGCTTTCCAAAATTTCCTGTCTTTTGTTGCTTTTAGTAACAACCCCACCTCACATTACTTTCTTTTGTCTCTTGTCTGCTATCTATTCACTCTAAGTAGTTTACTGATTACCCAATGTTTCTCTTGCTTTCAATGTGTTCTAGGAGTGTTAAATTCTTGAAGCCTTCTTTCCTTATTATATGTATCAGAAGGTTCAGTTCTCTCTAATTATTAGCAGAAGTTTCCTTGTCATTCCTATTCATCCTAAAATTTACTTTTTATTCAGAAGTATGGATATGGTCTGGATTACAAAACAAAGGTGTATTTACTTCATTGTCAACAGAGAGTGAGATTGAAGCTAACTTATGTTGTAAGGTACAAATAGAGCGTGTTAGGTTGGAGGAAACACCTAACCAATTCCTCTCCCAACAACTATGAGGGTAATAAGCAGAGAGAGAAAAGAGACAGGAGGTAACAAAAATAACACTGCCTCAGAAACGACAGCAACTTGAGGAACAAAAAATGTCCACAGGAGCAACTTCACAAGACACTGTGTCTTGCCAACACACATGCAATTGTAACCAACAACTCATTTATCATATAAACAATATTAATTTATACAGACATTAGTAGATGCATTCAGAATCCAATTAGTTAGAAAATGAAATAGAATTTAACTCACCACTAAAATGAATGTTTTGATCTAAAACAAAGATTGAAAATATAGTATATTGCTAGTCTTCACTGATTCAGGATTCATTTTCATACAAATTAGATCAAGTAGTTCAGACTTGATTTGTTAAAGGTCATCTAAAATTTGAATATATAGGGAAATATCAATTGGGAGGTTCAGATCAACAAAATCTGAAGTCCAAAGGTCATAAATCAGTCTCAAAATAATGTGACACAAGGCCAGTTTAATATGAGCATCCTGCATGCGGCAAAATATTTCCCAGCCCCCACAACTCTCGGTTGTAGTGGCCATCAGTATTACTATCAACCCACCTCTTTAGTGCAGTGAGAGAGGTACTACTACAGGCAGCTGTTCCACCAAGACTGCACACCTTTCAATATTTTTTCAGTTGCATTCTATCCACAGACAGAGATGCAAGTGAGTTGTGCTCTGTTCGCACACAGACACACAACTGAGAGATGATTAGAAAAAAACATAAAAGGTTCAAGAAGATCTCCCAAAGAGCTAAGAGTCTCTGTTCTGGTCTCTAAAATAGTGTTCTTTTATTGGGGTAAAGAGAGGTTACGATTGGTTGAGATTGGTAGTGAAACAAACAATTACCATATTTTGATACCTAATAAAGTCAACCTGATATTCATTCTGATTTTTTTTTGTTGACATTACAGAGAACACAAATCCTTTTACAAGGCAAGACTTGGTTTTCTCCTTCATGGCCACATTATATGAATCCTTACAATTTTTCAATAAAAAATTCACATGAATATATCCTTGTAGTGAAACAAAACTTACTCAGGAAGTTTTATTGAATATAAGAGAGTAACATGATGCCTTTTAAACTTCAAAATAAATCCAAAACAAATTTCACTCACAGCCAATACTAAAATCTAAAACAGAGAAATTTTGTTTTAAAAGGAAGTAACTTTTTCCCAGTTAATTGAATTATTATTCTCATCTTTATTTTCTTTCGGCTAAAATGAGAGGGTGCTGAAGAGTTCTTAGCTCAACCAACTTCTTAAAATCAGTATTTCACTAATCAAATGTCAGAATACATCTATTTTTTGGCTAATCATTTTTCAGCACCTCACCTCCTTGTATACTCTTTGGCTTTCTTCAAGTGAATGATAAATCCAGCAATCTTTGATTGTCACCTCATCCAAAGTTTGTTTCTTTACACTTTCTCAAAAGGGGAGAACAAGTCAAGAGAATTTATATAATCAGTTTGTAATTTCAAAAAATGTTTTTAATTATTAAATATTTTTTAAAATTATACAAGATATAACATGGTCATTGCATAGTAATCAATATAATTTCCCAGCATGCAACTCAGAAAATGGTCTTACCTGATGAAATGAATGGGTCCTATATCAAAACTGTACCATAATTTATTAACAGTCATTGGCCATTTTGTCTGTGGCATAGAAAATCTGTAGCGATAATGGCTAAAGTTTCCACCATTGATTTCTGAAAGTTGAAAACAGTTGACAGCTTGGATCAAACAGAAGGGAAAAAAATTATAAAATACAAGAGGTAACAGATATGGAAAGTTTAGAAGGGAAAAATAATCAGATAATTTTGATTTTCTAAATGTTGATAATTATATGAAGGACATTTTTATTAAAGTCTTCTTATTGCTGATGTGAACAGTGATGTCCTTTTATAATCTATTAGGAACAAGAAAAAAGATTAAGAGTAGAAAAAAATAAGAGAATAATGGAGTAAGAAAAGTAGAAAGGTAAATTGAAAGAAAAAGATACATGTGTGTAAGAGTGAAAGATATCCCATAATGCAATGCAGTTAAGAATGTAACTCTTACAGTTTGCAATTGCCTGAAGCGTTTTATCTCATAATTTCAAGCCTTTAAAAAACTTGGGCTTTATTTATTACCATTAAGATGACATGGAAGTTTTCTGTTCCAACGGAGATAAACAGTAATGAATCAGTGATGGTGGTTATGAAATGAACTCTTCCTTTGTGCTTATATGTAAATTGTTGCATGCAAAGGGACATAACTTTTCTCTTATATATATTCTAATGGATTTTGGCGAGGTGATTGATGTGGAGAGATACCGATAGTGTAGTTTCTTTTCTTTCTTTCTTTTTTTTTTTAAAAGTGGAGGATGAGTTCTTCATTTCTGCTTTAAGGCTTTTGACAAATGCTTTTCAGCTGATTTTTTTCTTCATATAAAAAATACTACATGACTATATCAACATTCATATTTCATGACAATTTTTTAATAGTTTTTGCATAGACTTTTATAATTAAATATGTATTAAAAGTTGCTGCGGATTATAGGTACCATATGTTTAGTTGCTAACACGGCATTGGCATATAAATTCATAATGTTGTTATATCTAAAACACTTTTGCTGCATAAAGAAGCCAAATTTGACTGTATAAGAAATTATATGTTTAGGCAAAGTTGTAATTTTTATACGTGTTGTGTTCATGTTTAACTAAATGTCAATGATAAAGAAATATTCAGCCAGATATAAGAAGGCTTTCAAAAAACAATTCAAACATTTGGTTAGGTTTTTGGTACCCCTATACCGGTGTTTGCATTACCAATATAGAAGTAGTCAGCAGGAAATATGGAAGAGTAAAATTCAAGGTTTTGGATAACCTATGTGCAGTGGTAATTCCCTGGATATGAGTTTCAGAAACTACACAAAAACGTAATCTTCAATTATGGTGAAAACAAAGACGACTTAAGAGAGAGTCGAAGAAATGCACACTGTTCTTACAGTAGCCAAAGTAAATGTACCCTCATTATTTTCCAGTATACCTGTAAATGTCCACTCTACTGCTACCAAATCCTGGCATTTTAGTAGAGATGATTAGACATTCATTGAGAAGAAAATTTCCCAGTTTCTCTCAGATAACCCTGCTAGTCCCCATGGAGGACCCAGTTGGTTGTTGCAAAGGACCTTACCACTAAGCACAATAAACAGTTCTGTGTAGATTATTCCCAAACGGTTAATATATATACACGGTTGGATGCCTACCCTAAGCCTCGGATTGGTGATATGATAAACAGTCTGGGAAGATACAAAGTATTTTTGACTTTTGACCTAAAGAGCGCCTACTATCAGATCCAAATAATAGAGGTGAATAAAAGGGTTACTGCATTTGAGGACAATGGGAAGCTATACTAGTTTTGTAGGTTGCCCTTTGGGGTAACCAATGGGGGTCTCTATGTTTCAATGGACAATGGATGAATTTGTTGGAAAAAAAAAAAAAAAGAGAACGTTATAGATACATATCCTTTTGTAAACATCACCATTGGTGCTCATGATCAGAATTGCCAGAGATTCCAACAAGCAGCACAAAAATTAACATTAAATGAATTGAAATCTGTAATATCTTCCAAATCTATAAAAAAATTCAGATATGAGGTAAACCATAATTCTATTCACCAGATCCTGACTGCTTGCACCCACTCCGGATGTTGCCACCCCCACTGAATATTGTCTCACTGAGATTGACCTTGAGTAGGCTTTCATATTATTCCAAATGGATTCCTTTGTTTTCTAATAAAATCCGTCCATTGATCAATACTAAATTTTTCCTGATAAGTAAAGAAGC
Organism: Acanthosepion esculentum; assembly: GCA_964036315.1. Lineage (NCBI taxonomy): Eukaryota > Metazoa > Mollusca > Cephalopoda > Sepiida > Sepiidae > Acanthosepion > Acanthosepion esculentum. The sequence continues at coordinate 15,698,330 of OZ038480.1, forward strand.
TTTGGGAACTTTTAATGAACTCAAAAAGGAATTGTGTTCCATAATGCTTAGCTCTATTGATGAAAGTATTCCTTTTTTGGTAGAATGCGATGCCTCTGATGTTGCTGTGTCTGCAACTCTTAATCAAAATGGCTGCCCTGTCATGCAGTCTAAATAAGAATGAATTAAACTACCCTTCAGTGGAAAAAAGGCTACAGCTATCATTGAAGCTGTTAGAAAGTGGAGACACTTACTGTTGCATAAACACTTTATTCTAATAACTGATCAACATTCCGTTGCATTCATGTTCAACAACAGAAAGCAACCAAAGGATACGAACAATGCCTCAGCATGATAATTCAACGTCAGTCTCTCATGATGTTATACCAGCCTCTAATCAATTTCAGGCTGGTCCCAAAGGTGCTAATGTTCTACAGAGGTCTTCAAGAATATGAAAGGCACCAACAAAGTATGAGGATTTTGTTATGTGAGTAAAAACTTGCTTCTCCTCACTGCAGGAGGGTAGAGTGTTATGAAATGAACTCTTCCTTTGCGCTTTATATGTAAATTGTTGTATGCAAGGGAAAATAGCTTTTTTTTTTCTTTTTGTTTTTTCTCCAAATATTCTGCTGGATTTTAGGGAGAGGATTTATATGGAGAGACACTGATAGTGTCGTTTCTTTTGTTGAATAAAGACTTTCTTAAGGTTATCGCTGTCTCATCTTCCCGCTGTTCATGAATCGTTTTAAATCCATAACAATGATAGATACTATATTTGTCCCATAGTAATTGTTATATTAATGCATAAAATGTGTGTGCAGATGTAACAATTACTAAGGGTAGAAGCAGAAATATTAAGCTTATCATAATAGCCCAAGTGCCCCAGTATGAAGAACCGAGCGAAGATTAAACTTAATACAATCTGCATAACAAAGTTTCAAGCCACGACTCCATGGTGGAGTATGTTTTCTTTACTGCACATGGTGTGGAACTAAGTGGGAAATGAACTCCCTATAACAGAAATCATTTATGCCTACATCAGGATGAGCGATATATGCCAAAGTGGAATGTTTGGTGATTCAAGACAATCAAGGTGCCTCACAAAATTCATTTGAAGAAAGTTAGAAAATAGGCCAATCAATAGATGGAAAAGAGCAAAAATAAAAACAAATAAAATTGTAATCTAATTCGAAAAAAAGAAATTTGAATGTACAATAGAGAGAGACTGGAAAGAACAAAGGGAGAGAAAGATTCATTGAGAGAAAAAACAAAGAAATTAATTGGGAAGGACACAAGGGAAAATACAAAGAAGATTGTGAGTGGGGGGAGAGCACAGAGAAAGTGTTTTATGATGAAGGAAGGCTGATGTGAGGAGGAGGGGAAGGAGGGAGGTAAAAATAAAATATCTGGAGGGGTGAAAGCTAAAGCAATTTGGTAAAGAGTAACGAGAGTGTTGGATAGTTAAAGAAAGAAAATGTAGTAGACAAGAAAAAAGAAAGAGTAGAAATGTGGTAGAAAGTGAGAAAAATAAACAAATAGTGGACTTTATAAACACAATATATATATATATATATATATATATATATATATATATATATATATAAATGCATGTTTCATTAAATAATATAGACAAGTTTTGTCTATTTGTTTTAAGTAAGTTCCTTTCGTATTGTCTGATAAGCTTAATCACATTATCGTTGAAAGACGAAAGGAAAACACCATATTGACACATGTTTGAATCCAATCTAAGCTTTCCGCTTACATAAGCCATTATCAAAGATGACAATTTTAATAAATCAAACAACACATATACAAAACCACAATAATGTCCCGCCGTTGCTGTTTGAATAAGCTCAAAGTAGCGACAAACTCTTATTTACGAGCCAAGGAAGCGAAAAACGCGTTGTAGCTCGTGACGTCACACATGACCATGTGAGAGTGAAAACGAGAAGTATTAAGTATAGGAAGCCATTGCTATAAACCAATGGCTTCTGCTATAGATTATAGTCATTTAAGAATGTTTGTGGAGATTTCATAGTTTATTTTGTTCAGGTTAGGTTTCAACTGTTTTATGTATATAGCTTCAAGGATTTTTAATTTTTGTTTATTATTTTCATGTTTAAGTATAATTGTGCTGTCAACAAGGATTTTACGGAATTGAGTACGCGGGCAGGCATGTTGTTTTAAATGTCTAAAAATGTTTGAGTTATCTGTTAAATGTAGAGTTAAGCATCTTGAAAGCGAGTTTGTGGTGTGACCAACATAAATATTATTTAATCCATTGGAGATACATTTTCCCAAAGGGCACTTGAATTTGTACACTATGTTAGTTTTTTGCAAATTGCTAATGGGGAGTGGGGAAGAATCATTCCGAATAGTTAAGTTGGATATGCCAGATTTAGTGTAGTATATGATTAACCTAATTTTTTTGCTCAGATCTGTTGTAGTCATATTAGAATTAACTAGTTTTTTTAATATATTTTCATCTTGTTTATAATTGGTATGCATTTGACTACGATAATAGAGATTAATAAGTTTGGAATTAGTTGAAGTAGTATTATGTTCTATTTGCTTAGTATTAAGACTTCTAAGATAATATTTTATCTGTTCATCCACTATATAAAGCTTAGATTGGATTCAAACTCGTCTATATTATTTAATGAAACATGCATTAATGAAAAATTGATGCCGAAATATATATATATATATATATATATATATATATTTCGGCATCAATTTTTCATAAAATAAAACACCTACAGTGAAATGGAAGTTAATAAGGGCTAGAATATGTAGGTCATTAAATGACCCATGTCCTTTATGCATACATGAGAAACTATATATTACTAAGTTTATAAAAAATAAAAATTTACTGAATCAGAGAAATGAAATAGCTATTTTATGTCGTCATTGCCAAAAGTTTTCTTTAAATAATCTTTAAATAATCTATTAAAAAAAAAAAAAAAAAAAAAAATTACCTGATTATTATGCATACTCATATTTGATGGGTATAAATAATTTTAAATAATGTAGATAATTATATTACATTTACTTGGTTTATAAAGAAATATAGCCGATTAAAATTAAAAAGTTAAATTTGAAAGTAGAATTTTTAAAAATGTTTTAAAATTGAAATTAAATAAAACAGATTCTAACCTAAATATCTTTTAAAATTGTAATTAAATAAAACGTACTCTAACCATAACACCTCTCTCAAAGCAATTCAAACACTGAAAAGAATCCAAGTGAACACCGAAAGTCATATGAAATTAATAAGTTAGAATATAATATTGAACATTAAATGTCCTTTATACATACATATATACATTTATAATACTAAATTTATAAATAAAAGTTTATTGAATTAGTGAAATAATTTAACCACCTTTGCCGTCATTGTCATAAAGTTTACATAAAATAAAATAAAATAAAATAATATTTACTTATACTCGATAAGAATAAATAATTTTAAATACTGTAAGTAATCCTAATACATTTACTTGGTTTTTAACTAGGAGTATAGTATATTAAATATTAAAAATAACTTTTTAGAAAGGTGGATAAAACATATTCTAACCTAAACAGTCCCTCAAAATCTTTAAATATACAAATAGAAATAATACCATAAGAATTTTTGCAGTTAGAAATAAACCCAGATGACATGAATTTAGCGGATGTCAGAATTTGTTAAAAGATACATCCCTACCCATCCCTAAACATAACCCCGCTTTCAAATGTAACTATTAACTGAGACAACGAAAATTAAAAATTGAACCCTCTACCACCCCTTGTCTAGATGAATGGATTTATCGGTAACCTTGGAAACCCCCAAACTATGAATCTTTCCTGTGCCGTTAACAACCGTAAATATATATATATATATATAATATATATATATATATATATATATGACACAAACTGTGCATAGCAATGATGTTAGCTTTACTGGAAATATATTCACACTATTTTTTCCTCATGTTGTAACATGAAAAGCATACAGCTAATTGAAACTCCTCTTTTCATGTCCCTATATGCCAGGAAATTCACTTCTGTTTAGCATAAAGGCTCTACACTTTGACTTATTCTATTTATCCTAACTACTGTTCTCATAATTTCTAACTGAATTTCTGGGATGAGGAGTTATTATTCATTACAGTAAAGAATCAGTATATGTGCTAGGTTATGAGGAACTCCTTAGTAGGCTTAACATAAAAATAAATACAATATGAAAACTATTAACAAATAAAGAAAGAAATGACGGCAAAGCTTCAACAGAAGAAACAGCAGTAGAAAAGAAAAGCCTTGTGTGAATTCAGTCAAGTGTAACAGCAGCAGCAAGCAGATTAGGTTTAAAGAACCAAGTTCTACACTCAAGACTGTCTCATATGACAATAGCCTAGTTTATTAATAGTTGGTCAGTGAATTTAGTGACACAATAGTGCAGATTTAGACTCAGTGGAAACAGGACAAGCAATAGCTTATTAGTACTAAATAAGAACTAGATGAGATATCCCTAGACATGGGCAGTAGAACAAAAACAATCTACCACAGTAAATTAAATAAATGGTTCAGTTTGAAATTCCCCGATGGTTATGTTTTGGTAATAACAAAGATGACAGTAAAAGTCCAAATGTAAATCATGTAAATACTGCTCTTATTATTATAGGGGTTATTACAGATGTTTTGGCTACGTACTCTCTGGCCATGTTCAGATGTCCATTATTTTGAGCTAATGATCATGTTATTTTGTCCTTATAAAACATACATTTACAATGTTCAAACTGTTAACCTCATCTTTGGTACCCTATTCACGTTTCAGCCGTTGTACATTCTGGTCTTCTTCAGGTGACTGTAATTTTGAAATGGACCCAATATTTCTTCCACCAGAGTAGATTGTTCTAGTTCCACATGCCATGCCTCTTCTGGATATCTTGGTATCAATTATTTCCCTCTCCAAGTTTTTGTTCACCTCTGCTGTAACCAGGTTGTGAACTGTTCAGGTCAAGTCATCAAATTAATGCTTCTATCCACTGGATCATGTGTCCTTGAATTTTGGGACTTGTAAACCTAATGTCAGTAACCATTTTTTTTTTTTTTAACAAGAGATCATATTACAATTTTGTTGTTGTTACTGTTTTTTCTAGCACTCCGTATTACTGGTTCCCATATCGTATTCATGTCTATGCTTGGCTAACTTGGGAGACTTGTGACCTAGCATATATGCTGATTCTTTAAATTTTCATATTTTCCAGTGATGTTCTATGTCTATTATTTCAACCTCATCCTACAGAACAATCTACCCTGGTAGAAATTCCAATCACCTGAAGAAGGCTAGAACATACAATGACCAAAACGTTGTGAATATGGCAGCAAAGATGAGGATAAGAATCCGAACATTGTAAATAGTGTAAGTAATTACAATACCGCATCTCAAAAATATACACAGAGAAATTGTAGTTTGACTGTGCCATTAGAACACTGGTCTACCTGTGTTGACTGCCACATATTGCCTATTCTAGCCAATGGGACTCATATATATATATGAGGAACTAGCCGAGGTACTCGGCATTGCCCAGGTGTACATGGCTGCAAGTGTATAACCGCAATCCCTGTATACCTGCACCCCACTGTCTAGAAATGTCTGTCTGCATCCCCGCTTGCTAGCATTATCTGTTGGTATACTAAGCTACTCCCCCCTCATCTTTTGTACAGTATGTCCTTTGATTATTCTTAATAAGGGAATTCCATTGATAAAACCTTTTTGTGTGGTCGTTACTTGGGGTTAAATTTTTTCAATGTTTTAGATATTCAGTAAATTTCCTATGCTCATAATAACTTTCAAATAGTATGGCATTTTTCGCAAATCTAATAATCAAACAAAAACAGGGATGAAATGTCAGAGTTTGATTCAACTGCAAATACAAATGCATGAATACCCCACCTCCTTCTTCACACATTTACTGTAAAGCTGGAGTTAAGAGGTTCTTTTCCCTTTTAATGTTTCAATAATCTTTCTCAAACAATCTTTGCATTAAAGGTTGTTCAAATGCCAATTTAGGTTGGAATCATATGAAGAAACTATTGGTTAAATGGCAAAGCTGATTTTGAAATTGGTTTGTTGCAGATTTTGTCCACTTAAGTGAAATCTAAACCAAACATTCACACAAGACAATTTGTGTGTCATATGTAATTTACATGGCAAATTTGGAAAGTACTGGATGAAAAACCAGGGAGCGATGGCCGAAAAACAGGTTTTTCAAACAGTTTTTCATGGTTTTGTTCAAGCAGAACTAAAACCACACTATCTTATTTCTTGCATGATGGCAAATTTTCTGCAATATGTTTGAAGAAAATTGGATAAAAAATGGAGAAGTTATTCAAATTTTTATTTTAAATAGTTTGAAAAACCTGATGTTTTCAGTTTTTTGCAATTTTTTGTGTGATGCCAATGTTGCAGGAAAACTATCAAGCACTCTACATAAACCTCATAACATGAGCGCTGTTTTGTATTGAGTGCAAAGACCATCAGCTCATCCAATAAAAATTCTGTCCACGTATAACTTTGCCTTGGCTTTTGCAAAAAGTTGTACCCACCTTCAGTTTCATCGATTTTTCTGACAAACCTGGGGAGGGGGGGGGGTGGAGATTGAAAAGTTGGTCTTGACCTATTTTGGTAAATTTGCAATATGTGTGTACAATTTCATCGAAATTGGTTGAGAAATGTGGAACTGCATGAATTGCATGCACACACACACACACACCTTCTGCTTTATAGATATAGATATGTTCCTATCAAGTGTCATGTTACAGGTTGATTTGTATACGTGCATAGTAACAGAGAGGGTTTTGATGACATCACCCACCTGTCAGACAGAGCCAGGGTTGGCTGAATTCCTGAGTTGATATACTATCACCAAGGCAGAAAAGGTGGTTAGGATTAAAAAAAAAACAACAAATACTGAATTTTAGTCAAGCTCTGATCTAGTTTAATCTTCATTGCTCCTTATTCCACTTGAACCTACTAGTTAAAATCTTAATTCAGGAGTTCAAACATACAGTGTCAGATATTAATCTATTTTGTTGTAATTAAATGCATTTTATTTCTTCAAAAGCTCACCGGGAAAAATCAACTCCAGGATACTTCTGATGTGCTTGTAAAATCCAAATCACCTAACTTAGCTATCCAGGCTTTTCCCATCAACTTCTCAAGTTAATTCCCATTCCAACCAGTCCCCACATATAAATTCATTTACTTATAAAATCCACACTAGTAACAGTTACATTCCTCCCTAAACTACTTGTACTTTATCCTGCATGATAAATTACAACAAAACGTTGATTATAGATTCACTTACTCTTACATTATAAGCTAAATAAATATGAGGAAAAATTCATCTTCGTTTTCATCCACTTTCTATTTTGGTCTATTCACTGAACTTATTCTCTACCCATATGCAGGTTGTTCTCAGCACAGGTCAGGGATTCCTCAAATATTTCTCCATATAAAGTTTTTCAAATATTTCAAGTAGATCTTTCTTGTCATATGTTATCAAATAAATGTGTATTTTATAATATACAAAGATAAAGTTTTTCAGTATTTGTACTGATGTTTTTCGTAGCATAATCTAAGATTAGCATTTATTGTTCCAGAACAAAGCCCGACTGTTCTTGCCCTATTTCTAGTCTAATTCACAAGTTGAAAGGTCATGCTATTTCTGGACAAATTTTTAATCCGATTCAGTTTTTATTAAATCATGATTTAAAATTGTTTTGAACAGCTACTCTTCTAGATTGTTTTGCATTAATGCAGGTGTCCCACAGAGTTTTATCCTTAGACCTACACTGTTCTTAATTTTCATCAACAACCTTACTGAGACTATCAGTTCTCAACTCAGTATCTAAGATGATGACAACTATTTATTCCTGCCTTAATATCTGATCAATTCAATTGGCAGATGATCTTAAAAATAACTCACAATCTGTTAACTAGAGCAAGAAATGGCCTGCTAATTTTAACACCTCCAAAATAAAACTTATCACTTTTAATCTTCTGAGAGAACATTTTTTTGCCTTCCATGGCTGATCCTGACCTCCACAAGAGTGACACAGATCACCTTCTTCAGCTAATGTTTTCCACTGACATGAAGTGGAAAGATTATATTGAATCAATGCTAAGTCTACTGCTAAGAAATTTGGTTAACAGTATCATGCTAGACAATTTTTCTCACCAGAATCTATCTTACACATTTAAATCTAACATTCATGCATTGGATATTGCTGTTGCATTTGATGTAGTGCTTCTGCTATATATTTAGAGATTCTTGATAAAATGCAAAGAAGAATTTGCAATGTTTTTGGTTCTGACCTGGCATCTCGGCTTCAGTCACTTTCCCATTGCCTTTCCTCCTGTGTCTTTTCTATAAATATTTTCATGGTAACTGTTCTGATGAACTTTCTTCTTTGTTGCCCAGATTTTATGAGTGTACTACTAGATTGGCAACAAGATATCATTTTATAATTGAAATAGCTAGATATAACCATAAGTTCTATGTTAATAGTTTCTTCTCTCACACTTCTCACTTGTGAAACTCTTCCAGCTTCTTGTTTTCCAGTCAACTTTGATCTTCAAAAACTCAGGTGCAATGTCAATAGTTATCTTCCATCTTCTTAATTCCTGGTCTTATATTGTTCTCTCTCCTTGTAATTCTTTTCTATTTCTCATATTCTCTCACATTTGTTAATTCTTTGCATCTTAGTAGATTTATTGCCTTCCTTGGAATGAAATGATTAAAAAAAAATCTGTTATTTGCTCTGTTAGAATCATAATGATAGATTTAGTTATGTAGCTCATTTAGCTGATTATCCAATTTGCACCTGGTTTCTTTGGCATTGCCATGAAGAGAGATCTACTGTGATCTGGCATTTCAACACTGTGCTATATTTATTATTTCAGCAGCTTTGGCAATCCTAAAATTATCTAATGCTGACAGTATCTCTATTAGAATCCCTTAATGTGATGCTGCTTTGTTTCTATTCATCTTGACCAGCGCTGATCTTACATCAGATTTTAATACTACAGGTCTAGGTTTTTATGTATTGTTTTTTTTTGTTTTTTTAGCGTATCGCCCCAAGCAAAGCTGGAGGCCACTATCACACAAGGGGTTATAGAAGGGTTGGAGGAAGAGCAGATAGGAGTGGTAAAGGAGAGGATGTGGAGAAAGAGAAAGACAGTGGGTCAATCAAGGCAAGGGGGTTACAGAAGATTTGGAGTGAGAGCAGATAGGAATGAAAGATGAAAGGATGTGGAGAAGGGAAGTGGATAGATCAAGGCAACTGGAGATGTTGATTGACACTACACTTAAAGATTTCAGTCTATCTTTGGAATAACTTTTCCTTTTCTATTATGACTGTCCACTTTTAGATTTTATGCATCCTGTTGAAGAGCATATTTTCTGTCCTATTTCTATCTTTTTATGCATACCTACAATTTCTGTGTTTTGCTTCTATCTCTGCACACATCTTGTTGAGGCACTCATATTTTGCTTGCTTGTATTTATGTACCCTAAATATTTAATTTCATGGAAATATTATTCCTCCATTGGCTACACAAAAAATGACTCTTCAGCCAAATGTCAGATTATTTAAAGCAAAAAATGAATGTTAATTAATCAGAGTTGGTATTATCAATATCATTGTTAGTGCCAGATAGCCAGCCATTATCATTCTCCTCCTCCATATTCCATTTGCTTGATATACATTCATTTCATTATCTAAGTTCATCAATATTTACTAGAAAATATCTGAATCAATTGAATTCGCATTATTATTCCATTAAATTAATGGCTTTGTGGGGATTATCCCCATCTTGTCTGCCAGGAAACTTCTAGGTGGCACTGTCTCAGGACTATAAAAGGAAGGATATAAACCTCTCTTTCTCTTTTAGCTCACTTAGAAGCAGGATGCAGTAGATAGCAGACATGTCCAGACTTCCCTTCTGGGTGAGACTTAGTCCTCTAGCAAACCAACTAATAAGTTTCAATAAGTTACATATGAAACCACACACACACACACACACACACACACACACACACACACACACACACACACAATGGCTAAGTACATAAATGTTTTCTTTCCTCTCTGGATACATGTGAATATAATTTTTTCTTTCTCTTTCGTTAGTTGTTCTTTATAAATTTCTTTTTAAAATGTTGAATTCATTTGCTTTGAAATTTCTCAACCTCATCTATAACAATTTATAATGCCGCCCTCTAAAAATTGATGACCAACAAAAATCTCATCCATTTCTATCCTGACTGCTACAGTTTCTTACATTCTAAATTTTTATTTTTATGTAGCTATTCTATTTCTTGAAAATCACTTAACAGATTTCAGACTCTATAAAGAAACATTTTAACAACAGTGACACTTCACAATTGGTACATTAACATTTCATACATAAAGGTGATATTTCTATCTTTAAAAAAATATGGAAAATTCTGAAGCATGACAAAGTTTGATTATATATCTACATATCCTGTTTTTATTAAAATAGATGACAAATAACACATGTGCAATTTGATTAGACAGGAATAGGTAAATTTATGATTGCTTTTTTGTAATTAGAAATTTTTTTTAAAATCAAATATCAACAAGATAAAATCGAATACCTTTCACTCAACCTACGATAAAATGGCAGAAAGAAAAAGTTTGTCAATTTTTTTTTTTATTTCATTTCCCTCCAGGCAAGGCAATAAAACCACTAAGAGACAAGGGGTTACTGAGTATTAAAAAGTCCAAGAAAAGGAAAGGAGAGGCAATAAAAGAACAGGAATTAAGGAAACAAAAGATGATTTACATTGATTTTCAAAAAATTAAATGCAAAGTTTACTGGAGAGCAAGAAACCAGAAGAGAGTTCCACAAGAGCAAGAGAAGAAATTTAGCATAGAACTTATGGTTAGAAATTGAATAGGATTAAAATCTCTGCCATTGGATGGAAACTTAAGACTCACACATATTTAATTTGATAATGTGGGATGACAACAGATTCATTATCTATAAATGGCAAATAATTATTTTTCCAATTATTGATCCACAAATTTTTTTTACATTCTCTTGATCATTATCTTTAATTGGCCCAGATTTTTTTGGCATGTGTATGTGGAAAATTAAATCTTAACTGAAGAACTATTATCCACTTTTTCAGAAAATTTTCTCATTTTATAGAATTGCTTATTAACAGACTGGATACTGGATCTAATTGGTCTTTCTGTTTTATAGGTTAGGTGGCCAGCTTTACTCCCTACATTTTGGTATTTTTACCCATAATTAAGATAAAGAGTGTATTTTACACTTGCTTTTAAATTCAGTGTTATTCTCCTAGACAAAAGGTTGCAGTCTGCCCTGTTATTTAATCCATAGTTGGGGAGGAAAGACTTGAATTCCTCTCTTTCCCAAGGTCATTAATGCAAAGTGAATACAAACTATTTCAGCCAGAATTGGGACCCAGCTTGTCAATCAGAGTTTTCAAACTGTTAGACCACTGACATTAATGAACGAAATGAATAAAATCTCAATCTCAGTTTTGAAAATTTATGGAAAAAAATCAAAAAGAAGCTTAAAATCAGAAAAACTTGCTTAAGGGTTGGCACAATTCAAACTATAAGAAAGGTATTTTCTTTTTTGAATCTTTGATGTCAAAAGAAAAAGATCACTACAAAGTTGTTGGGATCTGTTCAACAGAAAATCAAAGTTTTTCTTGGTTTTCTTTTGGTATTTTTTGTTTATTTTTAGTATCCAAAAGCTTAGCTTTTTTTCCCTATTTATTCCAATTTCATCATATTTTTCTACACATATTTTTGTATTTTAAAATATCAGTTATTTACATTGTCTTTATTTAAAATTCAAATTTCATAAAGTTTCCATGAAATTTTATTTCCCCTATTATCAATATATATAAAAAAAATTTTATTTTAAACTCCCACATGACTACATTAAATGCAATAAGGAACAACATGCAAAAAAATACACAATGTTTAAAAACTTAAACTGATGAAATAGCAAACAATAAAGCTCTTTGAAAATGGCTAGTCCAAAAGTACTCATATATGGAAATTTTCATATTCCAATACCAACCGGAAATCAGAAGAATTATTGGAAAAGTTGAAAGAATAAATAAAAAAATATTATCAAAATGGAACTTTTACCACTTTTTAATGAAAGTTGCATAAATGAAAGATTTCTGCCCAAATAGATAATTTTTAACACTACTAAGAAGATTAAACTTACTTTTACATATTGAAAATAAGAAAATAAGAAATAAAATATGCAACCAAAGCAAAAAATAAATAAATGACATTAAAATCTATTTTATCATGAATGTTCCATTTGTTTGATAATTTACAACAGCTGTGAAAAGAAAAAAAATAGGCAAGTGATCCCACAATAAGCAGCACCAGCTGGTTATATCAACCTTTGCCAATCTCTCAATCTGTCCAATGTATAAGACTCAGTAGTTAAATGGAAAAAAAAAATAGAGAAAAATACAACAGATCAATACTTTTCAGCAGTTGTCAAGGGGACACAGAAAAAGAAAAATTATAGAATTGAATAATGAAATTATTTTATATATTCTCCAATGTTCCCAGCAGTTTCCAAGAGAATATATTTTCCATTAATATATACACTATTCAAAATATAGCCATTATTTTTTGTTATTAATTCATTCTACAGTCTTTGTTATTTACTGAAATTCAGTGATAAATGGAATTCTGAAAAGACGTTATTATTCAAACCTGTCTACAAATGAGAGCAACAGAGAAGTAGAGGAAGGCAAACGATTGCTTAGGATTTTACATGGGAGATTATTGGGTGGTGGGTAGGGGTAATAAATTCTCAGACTTTCATCCCAAGAAAAAATGTAGTCATCAAAAAGAACCTTACAAAATTATCATTTAGTTCACTTTTTAAAATCAAATTTTGGAAACAGTCCAAAACCAAAAACAATACCTTTTCTCCCAGTAATGTGAGAAAACATGCAACTTCCCAAAAAAGTTTGTCTACGAAACTCTGGAGAAGGATGCTGAATATAACATCAATCAGCTAAGTGACAAATTTTATATATATATATATATATATATATATATATATATATATATATATTATACACACGCATATTAGGGAAGAAAATATAGGTGTTATCAGTACAGACTGAATTTAGAGCTTTACACTAATGCCCTTGGAGAAGGCATTGATCCATTTATTCACACATCCAGCTATGGATTAAGTAGTAGAGTAGATTGGATTCTTGGGAGGTCAGCAATTATAGGAGAAGAATAATTGAATTCAACCCTCCTCCACCTACCAAACTATTTTGGGCTAGTATGGTAGAGTAAAGCCCATTACTTCATAATGGTTTTAAATTGCATTCCAATTGTATTTTAGATTATTTTTCTAACTGGAAATGCTAAAAATGCAGTATAACGGCCCCTGCACACACACATTTTGACTACTCCCCTACTCTGTGTATTAGGCACCAAAGAGAATAATCCCCAGCTCTGAAGAAAAAATAAAAATAAAAAACATTTTAAAAATGGTCAAAGGTAATTTACCCAGACCCATCTTTGTTTTGGGTTTAACAGCTCAGAAATAGGGAGAAGTAATATATAAACATTGCTAAGGATAAATTAAATTGAGAACACCAGCTTAAGCAATTTCAGTGAAGAAAGGACATACCAAACTTGACTGCTTAATAAATTGCTAAAAGAAAACTGAAGTGGCTTCATTTTTTATAATAAACACTATATATGGTATACGTATAATAGCAAAGAAAAGGCACATTAACACATGTTGGAGGAAATCTGATTGGTTAAAGCTGAAGTATATATTTAGAAATGTAGACCTTGAGCATAAGAAAGGCTGAGCAAGGATATTGTAATCAAATCAAAGCTGGTAAATACCAGGTGATACCAAAGATAACTACTGAAAACACAAGATAACTTTTGGCTGATGATGATGATGATGATGATGATGACAATCAAGTTAGTAATGAATCTACTCAAAACTGTAGGTATGTACACACACACACACACACACACACACTTTATAGATACACATACATAAAGACACAGCATCTCTACACATTATTGATAAGAAGCCTATTTGTGACACTGGGTTTTTTCCTATGTGCATACATGCATGTCTTTATGCGAAAGATAAAGAATGTGAGAGAAAAACAGATGGCATATGTGCATGTCCATCACAAGAAACAGATAGACAAGTGGGAAAGATGAGAGACATTACCATGATTGCCTGGGGCAGTCATGTATGCAATGTAACTGGCATAGTCCTCAATGATGTCCATGAATGAATCTCCGACCTGAAATTCAAGAATAAAATAGTTAACCAATCAGAAACAGACATTGAAAAACTGAAAAAAAAAAAAAAAAAAGAAAAATAACAAATTACCTGTAATTTGGGGAAAAGGTTATTATTACAAATAGGTATAATATTTTAACTTTAAAAATGGGGAACATAAGATAACAATACGTAAAAGATAAAAAAATGTGAAAAAAAAAAAGAAAAAATTCTCATCATGTTTAATAAGAAAAATCTTGTTTAATGAAAAAAGATCTTGTCTCATGTTTACTAAAAAAAATCTTTTTTTTTTTTTTTTTAAGCTTATCACCCCAAGCAAGGCTGGAAGCCACTAGCACGCAAGGGGTTACAGAAGGTTTGGAGGAAGAGCAGGTAGGAGTGGTAAAGGAGAGGATGTGGAGAAAGATAGTGGATCGATCAAGGCAAGGGAGTTACAGAAGATTTGGAGCGAGAGCAGATAGGAATGAAAGGTGAAAGGATGTGGAGAAGGGAAGTGGATAGATCAAGGCAACTGGAGATGTCAATTGACGTTACACTTAAATAGTTGAAGATTGTATTTGTCAGGGAAACAGGAATAAGGAAGGGAGTTCCACAGGCGAGATGTGCGAGACATGAAGCTATTGGAGTAGAAGAGACGTCTACATCTAACAGTTTCAACGGTGAAGGGGTGGGAACGGGATGCCAGCCTCGTAGGACGTTTAAATTCATGAGGCCTAGAAACCAGCGAAAGCAGCTCATCAGAGCAATTACCGTGAAAGTATTTGTAAAAAAGACAGAGCGAGGCAATGTCGCGTCTGTGAGAGAGCGACTGCAGACGAGATGACAGATCAGGGCCAATTACATTGCATATCCGTCTCTGGATCTTATCAAGAACCCTGAGGCAAACAGCAGGGGCTCCAGACCATATATGGCAGCAATATTGTGTGAAAAATAAAGAAAAGATATTGCAGAGTAATTATTTTAATTAAATTAAGCAACCTAATGTTTAAAAAATAAATAAAAATAATCTGAGTGTCATACATCCTGATTTTTTTTTTTTAATTTTTTCATCAAATTATTTCTTTTTCCTAATTGATCATGCTATCCACAGATGTTTATTCTTTTTTATTATCTAAGAATTGCCATAATTTGGGAAAGATAGAGGGAATGGTTTCCAGGTGCCTACAACAGGATTTTTAATTATGAATTGCCCTTCTAAACAAGCAGCTACTCAAGGCCAATACTCATAGTTAGGACAAGAAGAGATGGATGCAGGTTTCCAAAAGTGAATGCAACAGACTAGAGCAGAATTTGAACTAGAGTTGCTGATTCCATTTCTTTGCCATTAGGCTACATATACATCCATCATTTATAAGAAAATACTTATATTGTATATGGCAGGACATGCAGGGGTGAGAGAAAACAGAATCAATAAACAATGAATTTGAAAATGAATTTGATTGTTAACATTATTAAAATTACCTATTTTCATGACATCAGCAGACTATTAAACAGTTTAAGGAAATTTGTATATTTTTGTATATTCTTATATGTCTGAAGATCATAGGACAGAAGTTTCATTTTGTAGATAAATTTCTATCTTGGGTTATATTATAACTTCTTTATAGAAAGGTACGGTTATAACACACACTCATACTTGTTATAACATAATTCGTTAAGTATTCTCCATATATAATGCTTAGGCGTTTGCCATAACACCGGTATGGTTAGTATGAAGACTGACTCCAATACAATTACTACTGTCCTCATAAAATGGAACTCTTTATTGTACTGGAGAAGTTAATAGAGTCACTGGAGGTATACTCTTTACTCCACAACATCCACCTTTTCAGATTACTACTTTATTAAATAATATTTTATATTTAGTATTAGTATCTCCTGCTCTGCTTTCTGAAGAGTTTGCCAACATACTTTGCAGCGTCTTAACTTTTCCTTATAGGCTCCCCAATTTGTTTTGGTGCTGACAAGTCAAAAATGTCGTACAGTACTTTAACCAGTTCTTTAGGTCTTTCATCAGTGAATTTTTTCTTCAGCTGATGTCTTATGTTGAACTTTTTGCTGCCATTCAACTTTGAAAAAGTTTCTGGACTTTATAATGAATAATTCTGTTTTTCAAGACAACTATTTAATCCAATAAAGAAATCCACACAATATTTAATCCAATAAAGAAATCCACACAGACACAAATTTTGTCATATTTTCTTTACATACACTGCTAGTGCAGCCTATTTCAAATAGTTGATTTTCTGCAATACACCAATTCTTTCTAGTCTGTCCAATTCTTCATTTACTTGTTCTAATGCTATGAATGGTAAACTCCATTTCAGTTTAAATACTAATGTTGAATCTTTTTCAAATGAAAATTCACCTTGGATTTTGAACACCGACCCAGTTCATTAGACTGGACATCAGGAAAACATTTTTTCTAATTCTTACTTCAGTTTTTTCCAGTGACTTTTTAAATTTGTCACTTGTCCACTTACATTTTACAGTAAGTGTTTATCAGCAAATCCCACAGTTCAAATAGTTCCATCCAGTCCGTACCAAATAGATTCCTTGCATTTCTTAGAACATAAGCTTTTGTTTTCACCTGCTTATTTCAAAAATAAATATCACATGTTGATTCTTCCCCAACCCCAATTTTCTTTATTTTTTTTTTTTGCCAGAAACTGAAGTTATGACTTTTTTTTTAAAGTTTTTTAATAAAGGTTTTCAAATTTTTTTTCCATGTGGTTTCATTTACTATTGAAATGTCACTACCAGTATCAGGTAACATTTTTACTCCCACATTATTGATTTGCAGGTTATCAAATTTTCTTTTGTTTTGTGTGACTATTTTTGCCATCGCAGTACTGTGTATTATTTTCTTCCTACAAAAATATTTTCTTTGTTTAGTTCTGCAGTGTGATTTGATATGTTCTTTTTTACCACAGTTATAGAACTCTGTATTTTTCCATGGGCAGTCTTTCCTAAGATGTAATTTTCTACATCTGAAACAAGGTTTTATATTCCTTTTTATGCATTTTCCTTAGTTTTTACTAAAGTGTTTCAACATCATGCTTCAGACTTAGCATTTTTGCTAATCGTCCACTAATATCTGGAGTCATTTACTTTAGTTTAAATTGTTCACATTCTCTGTTGACAGTACCTGCATACATGACAAAATCTTCATCCTCTTATTTTGGTTAAATTTATGCACCTCCAACAAGCATGGAACAGTGCGCACTTGTCACTAAAAATTTCATCAGAATGTGTACTGTGTCTTCAAACCTATTTCACCTGTTTTTCTCAGTAAAATATAATTGTAGTACTTTTCATACTCTATTGGCACTATTTTACTTAACAACCCGGTTTTTTATCATTTTCCCAGCTGCCGCATTCCTGACTAAATATTTCTTCATGTTTGCGAAAATATGCAATCCATCATCAGGATTGTATACGAATTCTGATAGGGTGTTTTGCAGCACGTCTGGTGTAAGAGACATTGAAACTTTTTCTTCAAAACTACTTCCAACAACTCTTGTTGTTTTTGCAACTGTTGGGTATTTTGTTGTTTTTGCTTCTGTTGTTGTTGTTAAATTTCCACAATGGAAGCCAAAATTTTCTCCATAATTGCAAGAAAATTTTTTTTTAAATCAACATGGTTGAAGTTCTTGTAACTCCTGTTCCACACACATGTTTCAAAATTCTGGTTGCCCACTATTATAACTCCAGTAATTAAGTGGTGCTTAATCTAGAGATCCTCATCGCCAATTATTATAACTTTAGTTATGATTTTATCCCCATGCATGTGTTCAAATATCCCCGTTGCTAACTTTTATAACTTCCTTATGGAAAGGTATTGTTATAACACACACTTATACTTGGTATAACATAATTCATTAAAGTATTCTCTATATATAATGCTTAGGCTATTGCTGTAATGCCTGTATAGTTAATATGAAAACTGACTCCAATACAAGTACTCCTGACCTCATAACATGGAACTCTTTATAGTATTGGATGAGTTCATAGAGTCAACAAGGGTGTACTCTTTACTCTACAACAGGTTAAAACATTTTCTAGAAAAACTTGTCATGCCAAAATCATTGTTTTTTTCAATTTCAAACAGTAATATTAAGATTCCTATAACAGGAATAAATATAGTTACTGCATAGAAATAATCTATTAGGTTATAAATGACAAACATACTAATTTGGAAGCTGTAACATTGTAAATGCATTGTAAATGAGAAAGTCTCAAAATGGGTAGCATATTTGTGCATTTCACACATCTTCAGGTCCTTATGAAATTAAAATAAGGTACACCAAAGCTGTTTATATGTTTGTAAAGTACAGTGAACTATTATCACAGAGTTTCAAATCTGTAGACGCAAAATCCTTAGAGTTATGAATGTTAGAAGTTCATTGAAAGCCTTATTTCCAAAACACAAAAAATGCAGTGAAATTGCAAGATGCTCTGATTTTAAAACTATTGAAGATATAGATTTAATATTTTAGATTTATCAATAAATTTGATCAAGAAACACCTATGAATTTTCCCAGATTTTTCTGAAAGAGTCACCTCTTGGCTGTTGACGAATTTGAAATAGAATGACTCATCTGCATTTTTAATCTTATTATAAAAATCTTCATAAAAGAGAGCATAAAAGATTTTCTCATTTAACCAATTAGAAAAAAAAAATCTTGCTTTTTATAGTGAACCATTGATAAAATGAAAAGACTGCTTTCAGTTGTGTCAAAGTTTTCCCATTAAAAATAAATCAGCTGATGTCATGAAAACAATAATCAGCAGCTGCAATATTTTTCAATTAAGTCAATTGCTAATCTTACTACCTTCATTTTCTGTTGGAAATGTGAAAAGCTAACAAGACTTAAACTTGAGTTGGCTGTTATTTCTACTTGAAGAAATTTTATATCAGATTAGACAAATCTTGACACTTGATTTATTATAAAATGTAAAAGAGTTTTGAAAATGGAACAGTACATATTTTTTGTTTAAAATAAAGATTTTTCTCACTTCACTGCCAAAAGAATTTACACCATATTATCAAATATAAAAAGATATTCAGTAACATTTATGAACATACTACAAAAACATTTATTAATATACTACAAAATACTATTTTTTTTATTGGCAGTGATTTTGTTTCTTATTGGTATTTGACCATGTGTTCTTTTTACAATTTCACCATTTGTTGTTTTTACCAATTTGGAATTATTTTCTCCCCCATAGAAAATGAAATGTACAATTTTTGTTTCATTTAATCAATTGTAAAGTAAAAGTATTACAATTAAACACAAGCTGAAATAAATTCAGCAAACTTTTAAACAAAAAATATTTCTTTTTTTTTTAAATATTATTTAGATTTAATAACATACTAAACTAATGTCAAATAAATTTAGGCACAGATAGTGTTCTATAAAACCAAGGTGAAGGTAATCCAACTAGAAGGAAAACTCTAAAATCAAACCAAACCTGAACTGGATGACCCCTTTATGGGAATGAAGAATGACATTCTGGTGTTTATGTGCAATGTTCTGCTTTCAGATGTGTTCCCTAATGCTGCAAGGCAAACCACATTAGGTAAATTTTTGGTACCCCCCAGTTATAGGAGCAGTGGCAATAGAAGCGTATAAGGCATTGAAAGAAAAAAGATCAAGTGTATCCTGCCATATTAAATGAAAGGATGGGAATAAAAGAATCAGAGGTATAGAGTGAAAATGTCAGACTGTCTTATTACCTTTTATCATATGTCTTGTTTGATTGAGAATTTGAAATTTGTATATGCTAAATGATATGTATAATTGTAAATATACTCTAAAAGGCACTTCGTAATAGATATGCAAAAGATACAGCCTGAGTGAGACTGATTTAACTCAGATTGAATCAGCAATGACCAATTAAAAATTCACAAATATTTAAATATGCTGGCCCAAATAAAGAAAGGAAACTATTACAAATATATTTGATTTTTTATTTAAATTTACTGTTGACTCACCTGGGATTTTGTGTGTGTGTGTGTGTGTGCGCGCATGCATATACAAGCACATGGGTGTGCAAGTTTAAAAAAAAAAAAAGAGTTCAAGAAAAACAGTTAAAAAACAAAAAGAGAAATAGTTCAAAAAGAAAAAAATTTCTCGGGAAGAAGAAAAGAATAAACAATTTCTCGGGAAGAAGAAAAGAATAAACAATTTCTCGGGAAGAAGAAAAGAATAAACAATTTCTCGGGAGGAAAAAAGAATAAACAATTTTTAAGGGAGGAAAAAGAATAAACAATTTTTAAGGGAGGAAAAAAGAATAAACAATTTTTAAGGGAGGGGAAAAGAATAAACAATTTTTAAGGGAGGGGGGAGAATAAACAATTTTTAAGGGAGGGGAAAAGAATAAACAATTTTTAAGGGAGGGGAAAAGAATAAACAATTTTATGGGGGGTAAACAATTTTTAAGGAAAGGAAAAAGAAACAATTTTCAAGAAGGGAAAAAGAATAAACAATTTTCAAGAAGGTAAAAAGAATAAACAATTTTCAAGAAGGTAAAAAGAATAAACAATTTTCAAGAAGGTAAAAAGAATAAACAATTTTCAAGAAGGTAAAAAGAATAAACAATTTTCAAGAAGGTAAAAAGAATAAACAATTTTCAAGAAGGTAAAAAGAATAAACAATTTTCAAGAAGGTAAAAAGAATAAACAATTTTCAAGAAAAAAAAATCAGTTTAAATTAAACTGTATTAGTAAGTTGAAATTGTTTCGGAATCCTAGACTATTTTGGATTAGTCACATATATAAGAGAAGAAAAATAAATTTTGTGTATTGGACTTAAGTCAATTTAATTGACCCAATTTATTCAAAATGTGGACAAAAATATCTATCACTCTTACAGCTCATCCGACCATATCATAAATGAAGTAAGTTGTGAGTGTGGGCTGAAAATTTCATAGGCTGACTATGGAGGTGTGATGCTAGAGCTGGGTAATCTTGTATGTATTAATTTCAACTATTCCTATTAATTGACAGCATTTGAACATGGTTTCTTTTCAGGCAAAATGACATCTGACTGTTCATCCTGTTGGTCAAAAAAGTCATCAACAGCAAATATGACATCATCACTGCAAAACTTGTTCCCAGCCAAGTGTTTTTTTTTTCATATTAAGGAACAGGGGATAGTCAAATCAGGCAAATAGGGAGGGTGATCAATCATTTACAGCCACAGTCATGCACAACAGTTACTGAAATCAAGGACTTGTGTGCTGGACCATTGTCTCGATTAACCAAGACTCCTTTTATCAGTTTTCCTGGGAGTTTGGTCTTGATAAGCCTTTCATAACTGCCTCAGCAAATTGGCATAGTACTCTCCATTGATGATGTGACTTTTTTCAAGATAGTCAATATACACAATGGCTAAATGCAGTAATATGAAACATTGCAGCTGAAATGGAAACCTAATAAATATTTATTTCTTGTAAGGAAGAAATGAGGTTATATTTTTTTAAAAATAAGGTAAAAACAAAATAAACTTACCGTTCCTCCATTGCTTTCTAAATCATATCCAAAGTCTCCAACGTGAAAGATAGCTGAATATTTTCCATTTCTGATCTCATTTGTGAGCACCGTGTGAATATGAGATTGGATGCCTAAGTCACCAAATAAGATGAATGAAGGAGACCAATTCTGAAAGATTAAAACTGATAAGTCACTAACTCTTGACAATAAATTTTAAAATAAAATACAAGAAGTGGATTGAATATTTAATAGAAGTACAAAAAAATGTTCTACACATGACATCTGCAAAAGCCTCATATCACTGTTTATGCTACCGATTTCATAAACACTATATATCCTTTGTTGTAAATAAAATGAGGCTCAGTATGACCAAGTTTCATGCACTCTGCTATCATAAGGTATAAATGAGCTCATTTATACCTGATGATTGCATAGTGCATGAAACTCACCGTCATTCTGTTGGCATGGGGTATTATTTATATATATATATATATATAGTCGCCTGACGATTGCACTAGCATGAAACAGACTGTCGCCTCTAAGTGCTGACTTCCATGTCCACTTTTATATTTACACACGCTCTATCTCTGATATTGAGCACTTTATCCCATAAATATAGCACACTTTAAGACTATATTTCTTTATATATATATATATATATATATATATATATAAACAAACCAACACTTAATAATATTAACTTTGAACATGGACATAATATCTTGACAGTGTTTTGAAACAAAAAAATGAATCACTTTATAAAACATACACATAAACTATTTCTAATTCTAACAGTTGAAATATAATCCTTGATAATGGCTAAATGTATAGCCGAAAGCGCTCGGAAAAAAAGAACATTCGGACAATTTTTATATAATTTATCCTCTGAAAAGAAAAACTTTATTAGATCGCACGAGAAATTATATGAAAAACTAAATAAAAGCACCTTGTCAGTCATTTTTAATGAAATGTGCTTGAAAGAAGGATTGCTGCCTAAATACACACATTATATATATATATATATATATATATATATATATATATATATATATATATATTAGTACAAGGCAAAAAAAAAAAAATGGACACACCCATAGAAAGTTGATTTTTGTATTTTTACCAAGACAGGTGAGTAAAAGAATTCTTTTATTAATACAGAGTATTATTACAGGTGTACAATATGTACATTACACAAGTCAAAAAATGATTTAGTATTTTGTTGGGTAACCTTTTGCTTTAAGAACAGCCTTAATTCTTTGTGGCATGCTATAGACTAAATTTAGTAAATCAACATCCGTCACCAGATTTTTTTCAGCATTCCTTTAATTCGCAAAAAAGCTTGTCTTCTGTGTTAGCTTTCCTATTACAGGCACGCTTGTCTACTATTGCCCAAAAGCTGGTTACGGTCAGGACTCTGACTAGGCCACTGGAAGAGTTGCAATTTAAACTAATCTCTCTTCCTCTCTATAATTTTTATTCTTTAAGGCTGTATGCTTAGGATTGTTATCATGTTGGTGTAGTTTTGTCCAACACTGCAAGATGGTAGTAAACTAAAACATTAACCTAAGAATTTCAGTCATGTTTTTAAATAGTCTTATCAGATTGGTATTTTCATAATGGATGTCTTGCATGACACCCAACTAGTTCATGAATATTTAAACTGTCAATTGTATGCAACCACTTTCTTAGATAAAATCATTAAAAATTGAGTGAATAAATCCTGTAGGTTTTATTGAGGACCATCCTTCTTTAAGCTTTGTGGATCAACACTACAGAAGTGCAGACAAAAAACTTTTATCAAATGATAGACACAATATCACTTGAGAACTTTACACAGCAGCAACAATTAAAATGTATAGCACATATGACTAAAAGAAAAAATAATGACAAAAATATTAAAGTTCCACACTACTTTGAAGAAAATGGTAAGAAAGAAGCCTCCATCAATATCAAAAAGAGTGATAACACTTAACTTGAGAAACTTATTTTCAAGGAAAAGTGTTTTAATAAAAAGATTTAAATTTCACCTGAAAGTAGTATTGAGTGCTTGGTTAATGAATGCCAAATGTTTCCTTATAAGGAAACAGCTAATATTACTATTACAATAATAAAATCTTACAAAATCTCATGTTAACTCAAATGTCTAGTTTGATCAGTTATAACAGGTAATTTCAGTAGATTTAAATCATTTCTGGAATAATTGCTGTTCATGCTTTACAGGATCTCATAACAAAGTGTCTGCAATTATTCTTTCACTGTCCTTATTGAATTACTGAATTGGAAGCAACAGTTTTAGCAATTTTTTTTTATACTTCATTTAATGGTTTCTTACACATTGTTTTTAGTTGCTTGTGTTCCAACTCCACATGTTACATGTCTTCTATGAGACTAATCACTGAATCTATACAACACAAAGACAATAGCATTCATTGTTTTTTCAATTCGAGAACAAAGTTTTCTTTTTTTCACAATCATCCCACTCCTGATACCATGTTTTATAGAGATAAAAAAGACATGAACAAAATGTGTTACATTTTACAATTTCATTCCTACCACCTCACATACAACAAAAATATTAGACATGAAAGCAGAAGTTAGTATTCAGAATTTTTTTTTATATAGGTTCCACTTGAGGTCTGGCGTGAATAGACATGGGGTTTTTGTTGAGAATGCATCTGTTCATTTTGAGTAAAGAAAACTCAGGGTTTGATTGGTGATGATGAAATGAGACTTCGTTTTAAAGGTACTGAAATTTTCAAACGAGTTTTTTCACCCCCTCACATAAGTAACATAGAAGTATAGAATGGTTTCACAAAGCTTGACAATGCTGGAAACGAAAATATTATATAATGTCTGTTTAAAAACAAAAAAAATACCCCACTTCTGGGCAAGGCAGCTAGATTTTTGGCTCTACAGAGGGTCTCATACAACTTGATAGAACCGAATGGTATTGACAATTGTGGGTATAGCCTCTTATTCCTGGTGGGGAAAAAAGGGCAAGAAAAAAAATGATGTAGATCTGAAAAGTGATCAGGGTATTCACATGGTCTCGATCTCATTCAGAACCCTGGTGCCATCATACAGAAATATGTCCTCTTAGACTTAACCAAAAAGCAGCAGCATTGTCATTTGGATGATTGGGAACATTTTGGAAGAATTGAAATGTAAACAGCAAATATTCAGAAAATTCCTTCACCAATTTAAAATTAGCTTTAATTCAGTGAAGACTTTTGAGGGAAAATAAATTAAAAGCCACTGATACAATGCTGATCCTGGTGTTGTTTGCAAAACAGTTTTTAATACAAGACACTATCTCTCTCTCCATATATATATATATATATATATATATATATATATATATATATATATATTAGTTAAAACTAGAGAGCCAGACTAACGTATATGTTCTTGGTTCTTTCTTATTCATACCTTTTTTTCCCTTTGGTATTGGTTTGATTATTTGCAAATCGAGACACCGAAAGTTTCCCGAATGAGTATAGTTTCTTATACTTATAAGATTACTACTACTAATATACATAAATATATACATATATAACATAAGCATATATTATAACATACATGTTATATCTATTATATATAACATACATTTTATTTATAGCATACATATAAACATATTCATGTTTTACATAACACACACATAAAATAATATCCATACAACCGAATATGTTAGCTCTATCACTGATACTGAGTGCTTTCTACTAAGTACTGTGCATATAAAATAAAATATATATATATATATATATATATATATATATATATATATATATATATATATATATATACACACACACACAGATGTAAAATTGATAGGTTGGTCAATAAAACAGGACAAATGATGAAAGGATACCGATATAATCAGCATGATAAACATTTATTAAATATTAATCATATAGCAGAAATGAAGCATGGAGAGAAATGTTTTATCTTCATAATTTTCAGACACGCCTTTGTCCTTCATCTACGGTCTGACGAACAAACAGAAAAATGGGAATTACTCACCAACAGATGATTTTGTAAATGTGGCATATTCCAGCAGAAATCCTATTATTAGTAAAATCAGATCTGTCTGATACCTCAATGTGCAAAACTTTTTATGAAAATCAACTTAAATTTTGATCGGTGTAAAAGTGTAAGGTAGGTCTATTGTTACTACTGTGTGGCATGGGAGGAGTGATATTGTTAGCATTGATGAAGAGTTAAAGGTTGTGGTGGGGGGGGAAGACATCACACATGTAGCAAGTTGTAGCAAAATTTGGCAGATCGCATGGTCGAGTGTTGAAAGACGGAATTATGTTTAGAATATGTTATGA
>OZ038480.1:15732154-15817154 GCA_964036315.1 Acanthosepion esculentum
TTCAACTGATTCTTTACAGTTCATTCATTATTATCACAAATTCTGAAAAAATTTTCACTTCCAAAACATTTTGTCATCATTTTAACAAAATGCATGCTTATTTTAAGTGCTGCCACAAAAGTTTTGTACAACATGTAGATACATAATTTGTCTGAATTTCTGGGATGAGTAGTTATTATTTACACTTTGTACATGTGAACAACTGACCTCATCTTTGTTGTGATAACAACAAAGATGAGGACAATAATCCGCATGTAAATAGTGTAAATAATGCAGATGCATCTTTGGGTGTTAAATTTAATAAAAAAAATGCATTATACCTAAGGTAACTCAGTAAGACATTAACAAGAAAGAATATACCTTAAAGAATTTATTTTCCTTAATTAATCTGCATAAATTAACTACTATTCTTGAGCAAGTAAACTTATTCACAAACATTTGATGAGTAACAACTCAGTATTTACTATCAGCTAAACAAACTTGAATAAGGATTATTAACAAAACTGTATTTAGACCATTCTTCTGCCTTGAAAAAAATCAACATTTAAAATGTTTTTCTTTTTGGGGAGGTGTCCATACTTGAACACCAACCATTACTTCTCATAGGAATTATGCAACAAACCCCTGCAGGTTCTTATAATAATTTCTATATTCTTAACATTGTAAAAACAATATTAAACTGTATCTATCTACTGATCTAGAACAAGTTAGAGAACTCCTTTTGTCAGCCATAATAACAAGGATTATCTGATTAACTGATTTAGGATGGGCCAAGTAGTAAATAAATTGATTCACAAAGGAATTTAGATCATTTTTTTCCCCTTACTGGATTATTCTTTAAGAAGCAGTTACTTATATTAAAAGAATATTTACTAGCCCAAGAAAGGATTAGTTAAGAAGCTGAATATTCAAAATAATCCAGGCAATATTCAAGTCACATCTTGAACTTATTTTTTTGTTCTGAATTCTTAGTATTTAAGCCAAAGAATGGAAAATAGACTGACTTAAAAAAATAAAAACCAAACCCAAAAATAAAAACTATTGAAAGATATCAACTGTATTTTCATTTCTTAATAAACAGACTTCAAGAGTTACCACTGAAGAACTCTTGTATTGTTTTGAAGCTTATGTAATTGTCCACATGTGGTATGTTTTGATGAGACTTGTTTTTCCAAGAGTTTTCCAGTATTGCTGATTGGATTCTCCTGTATCTTGCATTTTAAAGCATCATAACTGACTACTGACAGTTTACTATTTCTGGGCTTTATTTCAAGGGACAAGTCGCCACCCCTTAAACAAATTTAGGAGCAGTATTGTCAGTATTGTCACTTCTTTCCACTTCCCAAATTCTGCAAGCAGCTTCAGTAACTTTGAAACCCTGTTTAAAATAATGGTCAAAATTTCTAAAAATCTCAATACTTGCATGCAAAAATATAATATATAAAACAAAAGGTACAACTGAATATCAACCCATATGTGTTAATTAATGCCGAAATCTAGCTATGAAAATTCAAACTTATATATATTAATCATTTCATCCTAAGTAAGGCAATGAAGTCACTAAAACTCAAGAGGGTTACTGAGCATGAAAGAATATGAGAAAATGAAAATATTTTTAAGGAAAGTGAACAATAAAATGAACAGGAATTAAGACAGAAGATAATGATTGACATTGCATTAAATTTTTGAAGATCAAAGTTGACTGGAAAGCAAGAATTTGGAAGAGTTTTTCAAATGAGAAATGTGAGAGAAGAAACTATTAGCATAGAACTTATATCTAGCAGCCATTTCAACTGTAAAATGATGAAGCCTTGCTACCAATCTAATACTGCACTTTGTAAAGTCTAGGTACCAAAGAGTAAAGTTCATCAGAATAATTACTATGAAAGTATTTGTAGAAAAGGCAGAGAGAAACTACATTACAGCAGTAGTAAAGTGACTGAAGATGCCAGTTGGTTGTTAGGTTGGTTTAGCAGCATGTCAACCCAGATGGGTTAATTAATGCCAAAATTTAAATATGAAAATTCAAACTTTATAATTCAGGAGAATTACATTATTTTATGACTAAATTATAATTACTTAGATGCATTTGTTTTTTTAACCAAATAATCTTACCAAAATCAAATGTTAAATCAAAATTTTACCAAAATCAAACAAAGAATGACAACTTGTTTCTCCTTAAAAGAAATGTGATTTTTTTTTTTTTTTTTTTTTTGACAATGTATGTCATGTCTTCAATTTTATTATAAAATGTATTGATGGCCATTTGGCACCAAGATGCCAGGTCAGGACCAATAACATTGCAAATTCTTCTTTATATTTTATCAAGAATCTCTAAATATTAAGCAGAAACATCAGCCCAGATATAGCAGCAATATTCAATGCAGAGGTGAATGGTATAATTGTGTAAGATAGATTCTGGTGAGAAAAATTGTCTAAACCAATACAGTGAATCAACCTTCCTAACAGCAATTGATTCAATATAATCTTTCCACTTCATGTCACTGGGTGGGGGTGGGGGGAGAACTGAATAAATGATTCAATGATCATTTGAGAATTTAAGTTGTTGCAAGAAGTTACAACCATATACGCAAATCACCAATTTGCCACTGGGTAGCATGCCACTAACGTTTACTGCTGGTGGCTCACTGTTAAACCACCGGCATGTTTCTTTCAGCAATGTTACCATTGGCAAACAACCAGAGGCCCACCAAAGGCCTGCTGGTGGCTACCACCAGAGGACCATTGATGTTGCCATCGGTGGCCCGCCAGCAGGCCACTAGCAGCTTGCATGTAGGGAAGTGTTTCAGTTGCAAAAGAAGTCAATAAAAGCAAAAATCTAATAAGAAAGGATCTTGCCAGTAGTCATTAGAATTATTAAATCTACAAGATCCCATTTGCAAAAAGCTACATCTCTATAATAAGTGATTCTTTTTTATCCTCTTTATCTAAAATGTTTTTATCTTTGTTTTTTTTTGTTTTTGTTTTTTTAAATCGGTATCACCCTGAGCAAGGTAATACAGCCACTAACACGCAAGAGGTTACAGGGTGTGGAGGAATTAGGAACAGAAACATTAGTAATGAGTAGAAAGAACAAGGAGCAGTAAGGAGGACAGTAGATAGCAATTGACATTACAATTAAATTTTTGCATATTAAAGTTGGCTGGAAAGCATAAAGCTAGAAGAGAGTTCCACAAACAAGTGTGAGAAAAGAAACTGTCAGTATAAAAGTCATTGCATCATCTAGCTAGCTCAACTGTAAATTGATGAGATCTTGCCATCAGTCTAGTATTGCACTTAAATTAATACAGTCTAGGAACCATAGTGAAGAGCTCATCTGAACAATTACAATGAAAGTATTTATAAAAAAGCACAGAGAGGCAACCTTACAGCAGTGAGCAAGTGAAAGAGGATAAGCTGCCAGATCAGGACCAATGATATTGCTGATTCTTCTTTGGATCTTATCAAGGAGCCCCAAGTAAATAGCAAGTGCACCAGACCATATATGACAGCAATATCCTAAGCATGGATGAATGGTAGACTTGTAGACAGTAACGACACAAAATAAATTTCACAGTGACACGAGCTGTTCTTCTCAGCCGTCGCTACACAGAAAGAGACTTCAATACTCCTTTCCACCGGAATCAGACGTACAGGCTATAACCGCCTCTTAGTACGCTAGTCAGTCAGTTCGTACGTCCAACTCTATTCCACGAAGTCCGCCGAAAAACTGAATCTCTCTGTGCCGCTAACGTTTCCTTTTTATGGCACTCCGACACTGCAAAATTTGCATACGTTGTTGCGCAATCTCGTTCTGAACGAGACCGGCGCGCATAAAACGCGTCTTCACACGTGGCCATGTTTCTTGCCGGATTCGCCACGCAGGCAAGACACGTCCGTACGCGCTTTGAGTTCCTAGGTAAGTCATCACACCCCTCCCTGATCTCATGATCACAAAGGTGGCAGCTCGGCGGCGGTCGTTTCCGACGGGTGCTTCTGCGTAAGGGCAGGGCGGGGGGCTCTGATCTCGCTCCCACTTCGGGTAGAGCGTCAACGGGGGAATCTGCTACTCTCTTCAGATGGATCGACGCATTCCACGCTCTCCTCCAGCAGCAAACTTTCCGCCCCGCTCTCAGACGTGTCGTCGGTATCTTCCTCAGACGCGTCGTAACTGCGGCGCGGGCGTAAATCCTTAACGTGGTGGGGTATTCCGTCCACCAGACATGACTGCGGGCTGATTACTTGCGACACCCGACCCTCGTTGAATTTGGTGGTGCACCGACTCATAGGCGCCTTGACCCACACGCGATCCCCGACTTGGTAGGGACCGTTCCCAGGGTCTAAAGTAGTTGTAGGGGCGTCAATCCCTTTCACCCTCAGTTCGTACTGGTGGATCCTGTTGGCGGGCGCAGTCTGGGGTGATGTACCGTCTTTTGGTGTGACGTTGTACCAGTAGACGGCTTCCTGGATGGTACAGCGCATTCTTGCCGCAATTCGCTTCACTGTACGGTGGCATCGCTCCGCTATGCCATTCCCAGCTGGGGCATATGCACAACGGAACCGCAAGTTGACGCCCCACCTGCGCGCGAAGGCTCCGAATTCCCTGCTGCAGAAAGCTGGGTCATTGTCCATGAGTAGCTCACGGGGTGGGCCCCGCTCAAGGAACACTTCATTTAGCTGGCGAATGACGGCCGCCGAGTCTTGTCTTGCCAACTGCTTCCAGAGAGAAAAACGCGACGGGCCGCAATCTGTCAGCGTCAAGAAATGATGGGCACCATAGTGGGTGATATCCATCCCCAGTCTGTGCCAGTTCTCACATACCTTGAGCTTTCCCTTTTTCCAGCGCACTGGTGCGGGGTCTATGGACTGACATTCCTCACATGTCCGTACAGCTGATCTGACGGCTGCTTTGGTTGTTGATGGACAGACTCTCCTCGCAAAGTAGGTGGTACGCCGCACTCCTGGGTGACCACTGTTCCTGTGGATGGACATGATTTGATCTACATCCAGTTCGTCCACATGGGTGGCGCCAATCATTGGCCTGGGCCCATTGCTCGTCTTCATCGAGTCAAACCACCGCTGCGGTACTCTTGTCAGTCCATCAGCTATATTCAGCGCCGAAGGGACCAGTGTCACATTCACGGTCAGCTGATACTCCTCCACGAGCTCCTTAAGAGTGCTCGACCAGTCAGGGTATCCGACACCCAGTGGTACACGCAAACAGAATCCGTTTTTAAGTGTAGCGTCTTGCTCTTCCACTGGAGTGCTAGATTGACGCCTTTTAATACGGCATCCAGCTCGGCCAGGTTGATGTGCTGAGCGTCATCTTTCGGTCGCAACCAGCAAGCGTCCTCCAACACAGTCTCTTGGCTCTCCAATGCTACCCCGGTCGCCAGGGAACTTGCATCGACCCACACATTCAGCTCCCGGGCGTCCACGCACCACTCCCCACGGACCGGATCGTCCCGCTGCACAGAATCCACGGTCTCAGACACCATGCGCAGGAGAAGGGCATCATTTGTTTCATCGTCCCAGCCCATCGTAACTGTGCTTGCTCTCCTCTTGAGCATTCCACATGCCACGCGGAGCCAACCACACACTGGGAGGTGCCCAACAAGCCTTCCGCACAGCGAGAATATCTTCCGTCGCGTAACGACGTCAGGGGCGTTAGGAATCACGCTTCCTCGTTTCCACCGCAATCTTCCCTGTTCCATCGTAACTGCCAATCCCAGTACCCGTGCGCCATCCTTCAACCGCTCTGGGTCCTTGCATTCGAGCCCGAACCGGGCTAGATGTTTTTTAACGCGAGTCGCGGGAACGACATCTTCATTGACATAGACATCGTCGATGTAGGCAGATGCCGCACGACTCACAGCTTCGTCCTGAGCCAGCACCGTACTGATGATCGCCTTCATGATGAGGGGAGCCACGTTTAGCCCAAATCCTAAACGTGTCAGGCAATATCTGTTCCCCTCGATTTCCACGGTCTGATATGGCCAGAGCGATTTGTGGACACGTATTTGGAGGTATGCTCTCCTGAGATCCAACAAGGACACGTTGGATCCCTTCTGCCGCCATTCTCGCAGTTTAGCTGCACAGACATCTGCATCAGCTGTGAAAGCATCAACGTGATGGTTGAGCTCTCGGAAGTCCATCACTGGGCGTACCTTCAACTTGTTTTGCTGCAGTACGGCCATAAGGGGAATTAGCCCTTTGGGAGGTCCCAGTTTTTCTTCCGGGTACGGTATGAGCCAGCCATTGCTGATCCACGTGTTGAGCTCCTGTTTATAGCCCTCCCTGATCCCTGCTGCTACCGGGTACTCTGAAACCCCATTGTGCAGTCTTTCAGGCGCACGGTTCTCCGACCACTTCCATGCTACAGTCCAGGATAGACTCCGGTGGTCGAAGGTGGCAGTGAAGTCTGGTTCATTAACAGTGATGGCTGCGCACTTGGCTACTCGCCCATTGCCAATCTGCGCCCGTCCCGTAGGCCCAACAGTGACGCCTCCCAATGCTGCTATGGCATCAATTCCCAATAGCAGGTCAAATCCTAGCGGTTTGCCGCGCACCACTAGCACGTCGATCTTGGCAGAACCGCCTTCCTCCGTGGATACAGTTACCACTCCCACACCGCAACATGGACGGGACACGCCTCCAATGGTCATGACGTCTACTTTTGCTCTCCTCCAAGACCGGCACCGATCTGCATCCACAATTGTCCGTGAACAGCCGGTATCAATCAGTGCTGAGCACGAAGTTCCGTCAACAAGGACATTTGCCACTGGGAGCGCCGTATTTACATCTTGGTTGGGGAAAAGGCTGGCGCTGATGCCTTGTCCCCTGTGGCGTTTCCCGAACAGTCTCGGGCCCAGTGTCCAAACTCCCCGCATTGAAAGCAGCGCGTTCTGCGCTTTCGGCAGTCTTTCGCCATGTGGCCTTTAACGCTACACCTGTAGCATGTCAGACTGGTGTGTGGGCCGCTTTTGGTGGGAGACGCGCCGCGACTACGGGGTGGGCGCACCGCCGCAACGACGTCATGATTTTCATCTCCGGTAGTTGTCAGAACTCTCGCTCTTGCTAACAATTCCCCTACAGTCAGTGCTTCAACATTCGGTGCCTGTCGGAGTTCGAGAGAGATCGCATCAGGGAACCCCATGACGAAGGCCAGTTTGGTGAGCCTTTCCATCTCGGCGCCTTCGAATCCGGCCAATCGAACCAACTGTCTGACTTTATTTGCGTAAACGTCTACGCGCTCCCCGGTCCACCTGAACAGGGTTAGTTTTCTGTACGCTGAAAACGAGTCGTCCGCGAACGCCTGCTTCAGTCTGGCTTCGATTTGGTCAATATCTCCTTGATCTTCCTCCTCCATTTCCATGTAGAGGGAAAGTGCGTCCCCCTCCAAGTATAAGGGTAGCAGACTAGCCACATCGTCCACCTGCTGAAGTTTCGCCACCAGCCTAACCTTTTTTAACCAGGCCACTACATCACCCTGGCCAGAGAACGGTTTTATAATATCGCTGCTTATGCGAACCTTCGCCATAATGTGCCGAAATAGCTTGTAGACAGTAACGACACAAAATAAATTTCACAGTGACACGAGCTGTTCTTCTCAGCCGTCGCTACACAGAAAGAGACTTCAATACTCCTTTCCACCGGAATCAGACGTACAGGCTATAACCGCCTCTTAGTACGCTAGTCAGTCAGTTCGTACGTCCAACTCTATTCCACGAAGTCCGCCGAAAAACTGAATCTCTCTGTGCCGCTAACGTTTCCTTTTTATGGCACTCCGACACTGCAAAATTTGCATACGTTGTTGCGCAATCTCGTTCTGAACGAGACCGGCGCGCATAAAATGCGTCTTCACACGTGGCCATGTTTCTTGCCGGATTCGCCACGCAGGCAAGACACGTCCGTACGCGCTTTGAGTTCCTAGGTAAGTCATCACAAGACTTATGCAAGATAGATTCCAGAGAGAAAAATTGTTTCACCCACAGCATAGCACCAAGGACAGAGCCCTGTGCGACACCTGCATTAGTATGAAAGCATGTAGATGAGTGGCCATTCAAGACAACTTTCATTTCACAATTAGATAGGAATGCCTGGATCAGCTGAAAAATGTGTCCAGAGATACTACAACTTTTCAGCTTGTGGAGAAGACTTGAATACCAGAACCTGTCAAAGGCCTGTCCAATGCTACAGCCCAGGCTTCACCATTTTTACCTGAAGCATGATAGACTTTCTGAATTTATTAGTACATCAGCAGTTGACCTGGAAAAATGAAAGCCATATTGCTTGTCTGAGAAAAGGACCTATGATATGATGAACCAATTCAGCATTGATTAGGGCCTCTAGGAGTTTTGTCTTTATTAGATTTGTGCATAAAAGTGTAGCAATTTACAAAGCTTTTAGTATGGCTCAAAGCCACATTAGAGGAAACTGGTGTAGAAAGATTATGCTACAGCAGTCTTGCAATTGAAAGGAATTGCTTACTTAACACCAAGAATAAAAGAAGAAAATGAAGCTCTGGTTTTAACCTTGACTAAACCCTAACCCCATCCAGGAGATAGAAAGAATTCTCAAGAATAAATAAAATTCACTACAGATTCACAGACTTTTCCCAAAGAAGCCAAACTTTTTGCTACAAAACAATGGAACATTAATATCAATGTTCATACTCAAAGCTTGCTGAATAACAAGGATGTGAATAAGAGATACGCAAGTAGAGAAAAGGACAGGTGGTAGAGGTTATTAGAAAGAATAGAATAGGTACGAAAATATATTAAAGTAAATAGAGACAGAGTTTAAAAATAAAGCCATAAAAGGTGTAGATAAAAATTGAGACTAAGTAAAGCAAAAAATTACTTACATTAAGTTCTGCCCTATACAGGTAATGTCTCCCAAGAGGATTACTTTCATTAAAGTAGACAACCTTGCTTGAAACTGTGTTGTTTAAAATCTTTGGATGCTTCCCATATCTTACTTGACTTGTACAGTTCACCACTGTGGACCATACGACCACCATATCATGGACAGTGTTTCCATAGGCCAAGTGAATGCCATGGAGTTGGCAATTTTCTGGAAAGAAGAAAAAAAAAATTATAATTGTGAACTTTAATATGGCATGAATCAATAAAAAAACAACTTAGACAAAAAGACAGAAAAAATGCTTAATGGTAATAAGAATTCAATTTAGAAAACAAGGCAGATGATTCTAAGACCTGTTCCAATCTCGTTCTTTTGCAATCTGTTGCAACAATGTTTCAGCCAATCAATATCTTTAACATTCTAAAGGTACACAAACTCTATGAAGGGAGGGTATATCTTACTTTTTTCATGTAATGCCTACCAATTCATTAAAATGATAAAACCAGAAAAATGGTAGCAAACTGATCCGACTGATCCTCACAGTAGCTCATGTGATGCAGAAAATTCCATATTTTGTAAACAAGAATTGATCTCCAAAACTTTCCTTGCCAAACAAAGAAATCTATACATGCCTGACTTCTAGAATTTCTACCATTTTTCTAACACTTCTGGGAGGCTCAATTTATTACTTGAGCCTCATCACAGAAAAGGTGGTTTGAGCTCTTCTACAATATGGTCTGCCATGCCAGATTTTCTTTCAACTATGGCTTTCCTATATTCCTTGAGTTTGACTTTTAAAGGATTGGCTAGTTTCTCCTTTATATTTTTATTTACATTTGTATGGAAGATTAGATTTTGCTATAAAAGGCTTTAGCAATAAATTCCTACTTCTAAACATTACAAAAATAAATCTTTTAATTATATATAAATTTAGGTTTATATTTCTCTGGAATTTATAGTAGATTAACAATACGTTTAGCAAATATCGGTGTACAGAGTACGATAGGTAAACTGTCGCCATTTTATATTTTTAATTTTTTTGCATCGCATGCTTGTTCCTGATTTTGTTGACTGCACAGTATAGTAGGGTCAGTTGGGCACCGTCTGTCAGAAAAAAAGCAGCATGAAGCAATTCCCTCCACCAGAAATTTGTTAACAGCATGCTGTACTGCTTGACATTTGTACTGGAAGTTCCAATATGAACATTTCAGAGTGTTTGGGCATCAATCTGAAGACAGTGCAGAGGATTCATAAAGAGTTGGGCGAGTCTAATGTTGATTACATGATGTTTGGTATGATCACTAGTGATAGCAATATTATGCTTCCATTCATCTTCCCACAGGACCTCAGACTCAACAAGGAGGCCTACATCAAGTGTCTTGAGGAGGTACTGCTGCCCTGGGTCAAGAGGGTGGCTGCTGGAAGATCCAACAGGATGCTGCATCATGCCACA
This sequence comes from Acanthosepion esculentum, assembly GCA_964036315.1. NCBI lineage: Eukaryota > Metazoa > Mollusca > Cephalopoda > Sepiida > Sepiidae > Acanthosepion > Acanthosepion esculentum. Next base: position 15,742,473 of record OZ038480.1, read on the forward strand.
TGTGCAGGAGAATCCAGTGATGGCTGTCAAACAATTTCTGCAACCACATCAACCCTTACATTTGGCCACCTAACTCCCCAGACTGCAACCCCCTTGATTATTATGTGTGGGGCACAGTTGAGCAAGAGACTAACAAAACTCCTTGTAACAGCAAAGATGAACTGAAGGCAAGGGTTATAGCAGCATTCACTCTTAAACAAAGAGAGCATCCAGAAGAGTTGCAGGAGATTCTGAAGTCATCTGGAGGTTGTGTATGAAGCCAATGGTGGTTTTATTGAATAAATTTACTCAATAGTTTTTCAAAATATTTTTGTTTAATTTTGGTAAATATATCTGTTAAAATATCTGTCAGTGTTATTTTCATTTTTGCATAATTTAGATAACAATTTATCCATCGCACCCTGTACACACGTGAAGGCTTGCTTAAAAGATTGCTACACACAATCTTAAATTTATCTTCCCACTCATGTGACCTTGTGCTACACCAAGCCTAATAAATCTATATAGTAGACAACAACATAAGTAATTTTTTAGATTACCAATCAGAAATATCACTAAGCCATCAACTGAAATAGCTAATTTATATAAGAGAACATAAGGAAAAAAGTTAACTGGTTTTAGAAGATTTGTAACTGGAAAGAAAATTAATATTAAATTAAGAATTTAATGTTAAAGTATCTAAATATTGGAATGACCAAAATTGTTTGTTCTGATTTTCTCATGAGGTGGCATTAGTAGCATTTAGTTTAAATAATTTGATGAGTTTTTTAAAATTATTTTTTTCATTGGATAGTGACAGCTGATATATCAGTGTACATGTTTTTGTCAAAATTAGTGTATTTTTATTTATTGATTCTCACACTGAAGATAAAAGAATGTAAGCAACATCATTTTTATAAGAAAGGTAAAAATACAATTCAAATGCAAAATAACACTGTTATGGTTGATAGCAAACAAATCAAGACATGATAAGAATCAATGTTATATAATGTCAGAGACATTTAACTTAATCAAAATATCCAAAACTTTAAGCTTGGTTATGTTAGTCACTTTGATGTGTGGTTTCCATATAGGGAAAAAAAATACCAGACTACATTTTAAAATTCTACAGGTAATGAAAAGTGAAATCAGAACAATGTAAAAGTTAGTTCAAGAATTAATGGCCTGTCAAACAATAGTAACTATAAACAGTTGAATGAATACCACACCATGACTGGAATGATACCACTGTGTACTCAGTTCATTCAGCACTGGGTGTTCTACACTTTTAATTTACTCAAATTAAGTTGAGCTTCATAAATACCAATTGGGTACCTACTGGAGTATAATTTTTAGCAAGTTTATATCATTTGCTTGTGTAGTGAATCTGACCGTCACTGGATAAACTTTAATAGTATCCTAAGCTCGACTTTGGACACCTACAGTAGTGTAAAAATGTAAACATTCAAAAAGTTAGTATGATTGTCATTGAATGATCTACAAGCATAGACTTTTACTAGATTAATGTAAACTAGAAAATATTTGAATAGTCAAGTGTCAAAATTTATCACTACTAAAATGGAATTTAGAAATATCAGGTGCAAGAAAAGCTTCGTAAAAGTTGTCTAAACAGTTTGATAAATCTGGACATTTAAGATTTCAATGACAAAAAAATTGAATGACCAAAAGGAGAGCTTTTGCCAAATTAGTTAAACAGAGTGTGACAAGGGTTAACCTTTGTTTTCTAGTGAACCGTCCATCAAATATTCAGAATAGAGTAGCATTTTACAGATAAACAAGCAACAAATTTCTTTAAGCCAAAAGTTGATCGTTAAGCTCATTGAAATGTCAACCATTAATTTTGCCTCTGGTGGTTTTTCAGTGGGAAATGCTGGAATAATTTGGTTGATGGTTAGGAAGCAAGCTGACCAAGAAGAGAAATTGGCTTGGATGTTAGAAAATGGTAATCAAAGGCAAACAAAATTGTGCTTATTTAGTTATTTATTTTTTTAATATTATAAAGTTACTAAAAGAATAAAAGGGAATGTTTTAAGCCCAAACCATTGATCAAATGATCAAGAATTTTTAAATTCCATTTTTTGGTTGAACTTTTCAGAACCTTTATCTACCTACCTATCTACCTCACTCATACACACTTCTGTAATAAAGCACTTTCATTGATAATATGCAGATGCTAGTGATCAGATTAAATATATTAAATATCCACAGAAATTAATTATAAGGCAAGTCTTTTAAGAATAACAATACAAAATTATTTACTTTCAAAATGTGGCTATTTCCCTTCACCCCACACACACAGTCTTGGAGATGTGACAACTCCCCAATTCAAGCTGTTTTAAGTTCTAGATGACCTGACTCACATATGTGTCTTTTTCGACCATGTTTATTTCTTTGGATTTTTCTTCTGGGGAAGATGTTCCACTAAATATTCAGAGAGCATGACTGACTTGGCAACATATTACATTAGACAAGCAATCCTACGAGGAGAATGTTAAATCAATTTTTGAGTTTCTGTATAATTTATTTTATTACCATAAACTTTCATCTTTGGATGGCTGTGACTTGAATAAAGAACGAAAAACATATTTCAGGAAAGCTATTCTCTTATTTAACATCCCTCCCTATGAAACAAAGATAGCAACTGTTGCATTTCTTCAAAGATTAACAATTATTATTGCCTATTTTTTTGTGCACAGCAAACATTTTTGGCTTTCTTAGAACATGTGTTTGCATTTGATCACAACCAGTAGCATGGCGGAACACCCACTGGCACTGAGAAAGGCTTGGATTTTATATTATAATTAATAAAAAGCTAGACGTTTTTTTCAATTCCCATTTAATAGCTTGCCTTAGTTGTCTCAACCAACTTGTGGATATCATACCTATCTCCTCATATCAACAAAGTATTCTTCTAAATCAGAAATGAATTAGATATAAGTTCTTTTCACTTTCTAATTTCATTAATTCTATATATTGGTGAAATTTACTTATTTGGGAATCTATCTAATATCTTTTTTTTCTGATTCTAACTCTTTATCTCCTTTTTCCTTCCAACCTTTCATGATCTAATTTCTATTGTTTCATAGGTGCTTCTGACAGGTCACCTTATCCGTCAACATGTTTATTTTTTTAAGTGTTAACAGAATTCATCCCTTGGTACTCGAGATGGTTGGAGTATGGGGAAGCATATAACGGTTCAGCACATAACTAAGCATCCACAAAATGGAGAAATTGCTGCATATGTGGATGAAAGATCAGGTCCAAATGAGGTTCCATTGAGCCTTTTTACTGCGCAGATGTGAAGGGTAGAAGCCTATTTCAAACTTTGAAGGAGTGTATCCAAGAAGACGATAACCAAGAATTTGTAGCAAGTACTGTTTCAAGAGATTCGAGAAAAGACTCCAAATTCATAGTGTTAGAATTACTGGAGAAGTAGCAAGTGCAGATGTGGAAGCAGCTTATAAGTTTGCTGACAGCCTGGATGAAGTAATTAAGGATGAGGCATATCTATCAGAACAAATATTTAATGTAGATGAAACAGGATTGTTTTGTAAGCAGATGTCAGCACACACTTACATCCACAAAGAAGTCAAAAGCATACCTGGATTTAAATCATATAAGGAGAGGATGACTACTGCTTTGTGAGATCACCACGGAGTTTAAGCTGAAGCCTTTCTTAATTTATCACTTGGAAAACCTTGGGTGTTCCAGAATGTCATCAAGCACACACGGCTAGTCTACTTTTATTCTAACCATAAAGCATGGATGACACAATCATAAAATTGTTTTAATCCTCAAGTTTGCAAATATTGTTTGGAGAGAGGAATGCCTTTCAAGATTGTTTCTGGTGGATAATGTGCCTGGATATGTACCTCATCTAGATGACCATCATCCTGATGTGAAAGTTTGTTTTTTTTTTTTTTTATCAGCAAACACAACTTCACTCATCCAATCTATGGTCCAAGGTTAGATTGCTGCATTCACGGTAAACTGTTTCTGAACTACCTTCACCCAAGCCATAGCCTCTATAGATGCCAACCCAGAACTAAGACTTTTTAAAACATTTATAAGTGTACCAAGAATCTCCTCATGGTCTAAGAGGCTGTGATGAAGTGCAAGAATTACACATGGAAGAAAGTGTGTTAAGTGCAATGTTAATGATGACGTTGAATTTGACAGTGAACATAAACTTGAAATTTTTCAGAGGGTGGAGAAATAGTAAAATTGGCATGTCAACTTTCTTTGGAGTGGGAATTAAAGGGGATTTTAGATCTTGAATCTGGAGAACTTACACATGAAGGGATAATCACATTGGAAGAAGAGTAACAGAAGGAGGAATTTAATTTTACCCTTCTGATAATCCCTTAATCAGAAGGTTTATCTCTACTGAATAAACTCCTTGCACATTTTGAAGGAATGGACCTAAACTTTTTTTTGTGTCCACTCTAATCTGATCTTGTCTAATTTGTTCACTTTACCAAATCTTAATTTATATAGACTTTTGAAGTTTTTCTTCACAAAGTCTACAAGATTATATAGTAATTCAGATTAAAAAAAAAAAAAAAAAAAAAAGTAAAAAGGATTTGTGGAAAGCCATGAATGTCTACATCCTAAAGAAACCTAGCATTAAATGAAAAAAATAAAAACTAACCACCTTATTACTAAAACTAGCTTACAAATTTGTATATGCAATAGAGTGAGAATGTAGGAAACAAATGATTTTGACTTTGTTTAATTAACTCCCAAAATAGCATTTTATATATATATATATATATATATATATAATATAGAGAATAAAAGGAGGGAGGAGTATGTATAAACAAGGTAAATGAGATCTCTATTAGTTTGAATGAAATACATGTCAAAGAAGTAATTTCAATAATAGTAACACACACACACGTGCACAATAGAAAGAACAGAAGAGGAAAATGTTATTCCTCTAAATACAAATGATAATTATGAGAAGAGAGAGAGGAGGGAGTGAGAAACTATTCAAAAAAAGAGAGAGAAAGAGAAAAAAGGAATTAGTACAAATAAAATGTTAATTTAAAACATACCCTACAATTTCTTTCTATAATAAATGACAGCATAAATAGATATATTTATTCTTTTTATTATTTTTTTTGTTGTCTAAACCTGAGTACAGAAAATAAAACTATGTCAGTTACTTTGATATGCACAAGATCTAAATGGTATTTCTGCTGACATTATGCTAATATTGATAAATATTTATCAATTTTTACACTTGATCAGTTTTTAATGTACATAACTGCAATCCTCAAATGTACCTATTAGAGAATCATTATATATTTCTCTCTCTCATATGTGTGTATGTAAAAATTTAAGATATAAATAAAATGTATCTGCAAAGACAAAATTAATTAAAAAAATGGCAAGCTCTTGGCATTTTAACCAATATCCATATTTTAAAGTTCTCAATTAGAAACATTCTACAGCGTTGCTTACCCCTGGTTATTAAGATTTTTTTTGTTTTTTATTTATTTAGTTAGTTAGTTAGTTTTTCACCTAATTCCAGTACTTTTTTTTAAAATTTTCAGTCAACCAACTCTCAGCATGCGCATTGCTGGTGAAGCAAAGAAAGAGACTGCAATATAACAATACACAACAGAGAACAGATGTTTATTTCAGTTGCAGAGAATTTCAAAGTATGCTCTTAGACTGATGGACAAAACAGGTTGGACTATTTGCTGTGTTGGTCCATAAGAGAATTGTTGCAGATAGCAAAATGAAATGAAATGACCTAAGTACAAGGAAAACTTCAAATCCCCCTCACTAAAAATGTTAATTGCTAATATATGTGTGTGTGAGAGAGAGAGAACAGCGATGGGAAAATTGTCACTATTTTATATTTTTAATTTCATGCATGCACATTGTATTTGATTTCATCAACTGCACAGTACAGTAGGGTCAGCTGGGTACCATTTATGAGAGAAAAAAAACACCATGATGAAAATTGGGCAAATTGTCGCCATTTTATATTTTTAATTTTGTGCATGCACATTATTTCTTATTTTGTTGACTGCACAGTATAGTAGGGTCACCATCTGTGAGAAAAAGAACACCATGAAGGAATTCTTTCCATCAGAAATTTGGAAATGGTATGCTGTACTGCTTGGCATTCATGCTGAAAGCTCTGATACAAACATTTCAGAGTGTTTGGTTGTCAATCAGTGCAAAGGATTCAGAAAGAGTTGGGTGAGTCTAATGGTGATTATGAAGGTATGGCAGCTCAGAAAACTCACTCTGATCATTCTGAATTTGTTGGTGAGATCCAGGCCATGATTGGCAAAGATCACTCCAAGACAATCAGATCCATAGCCGAGACATAGAAGTGTCAGAGCTTTTTTTTATCAGGCAGATAGTGCATGAAAACATTCATTATTTCTTATACAAGATGAGGAAGGGCCAATTTTTATCCCAAGCCATGAAGGACAAGAGGAAAGACCACACTACAAAGATTTTGAACAAACTCGAGCATCCCCTCCAACCAAACATGCTTTGGTTTTTCTCAGAGAAGAAAATTTTCTAGCAGGATAAGATAGTGAACACACAGAACAACCATTGGCTTGATGTGTCGGCAAAAGATGTACCAAGAGAGATGAAAACCAAATATTCAGTCAACATCATGGTGTGTCAACTGATCACTAGTGATGGTGACGTTATGCCTACATTCATCTTCCCAGAGAGCCTCAGAACAACATGGAGGACTACATCAAGAGCCTTGAGGAGCTAATGCTGCCCTGGGCCAAGAGGGTGGCTGCTATGTCTGGCAACAGGACTCAGCACCAAGCCACACAAGCAGGAGAATCCAGTGATGGCTGTCAAACAATTTCTGCAACCACATCACCCCGTACATTTGGCCACCTAACTCCCCAGACTGCAACCCTCTTGATTATTATGTGTGGGGGCACAATTGAGCAAGAAACCAACAAAGATTCTTGTAACACCAAAATGAACTGAAGGCAAGGATTATGGCAGCACTCACCAACAATAAGTAGACCATCCAGAAGAGATGCAGGAGGCCGTGGTGGAAGCCAATGACGATTTTATTGAATAAATTTACTCTTTACTACTTCAAGATATTTTTGTGTTATTTTGGTAAATATTTCAGTTAAAATGAGATGTCAGTGTCATTTTCATTTTTGCATAATTTAGATGACAATCTATCCATCACACACTATATATATATATATATATATATATATAATCACTTTATCTCAAACAAGGTGATAATGCCACCAAGACACAAAGGTCTACCTAAAATCCAATCTTAAACAGGAAGCAAGAGATGGACCTCTATTCCTGTTCAAAAGACCCAGCAGTGCACACCAGACAATAGGCAAACCTATCTACTTCTATTGATCTGTTATATTTATACAAAATGGTACAGTAGTGAGCTGTAAGATGAACTTGTTAACCATTGCAATACAACCATACCCAAAATTAATAAAGTATCCTTTGTAGCCCTTAGTAAATTTTGTACTTTTGCTATATTTCCTCATCCTTGTTCTGCTATTTACACAAGCTCATTAGGTAAGTCATGCACTGCTTTCCTCTGTCACTCTTGCCTTCAATATGACCTGTGAGTATCAAATTTTCCAAGCATTCTTTCCTCATTATTAGCCCTAGAAATTTCAGTTCTCTCTTTCTGATGTTATTTATAAGTGTCCTCTTTGCTTCCATTTTCTCTAAAGCTTTGTTATTGCTCACATATTCAGACTATGGTATTCCCAGCATCTTTCTGTAGAAAGACATTACTGTTGCCTCAACTCTTCTCCATCTGTGATGGGATGGTGTAGCATTTACTGCCATATAGGAGGACTGATATTACATAACAGTTCAGTACTCTTTGTTTTTAATTAAATTTTCCTGTTCCTTAATACTTTGCTTAAATTTTTGAGAAGGTATGTTTCATTATCCTAATGCACCTTTGGATTTCAGTGTTGCAGTTACCATCCTCTGTTAAAACATACTCTAGATACTGAAATTCAACAAGTGCATAAATTTGAGTATCTCCAAGATATATGATCTATGATCTTCAAAAATTTATATGCAACATCTATCGCCATCTTCTGTCTTTCTCAATCCTGTTCTTTTATTGTTCTTTTTCCTTACTAATGTTTTCTTAGATTCTTTCCCTTTCAGTAACCACTTGCATCATAGTAGTATTATCACCTTGCTTTGAGCAAAATGATTAAAGAAAGAATATATAACAATATTTTGGTAGTGACCATTAATTTAGTACTTTTGATTGATTCATTCATTTTCTACAGCTTATCAAACTCTTGCAGGTTATATAGAGCCAGAAAATATTTTTAGATTGTAAGATTTTTTTTTTTTTGAGATAATAACGGTTTAGTGATACAAATCTTACTAATTAACCCATAGCTAGGGAGAGAAGAGGTGGATTCATACCTTTCCCAAGGGTATTTGTATGTAAGTGAATATAACTAACCCAACAGGAATTAGAACTTGGCTCTCCAATTAACAATTCCAAGCCATTATCCATTACACCACCAGTACATCCAAGTTTACAGCAACCAGTATTGCCTAGCAGTCACTAGATACTGATCAGGGTCAGTGGTGCTTAACTTCAGTGATTGTACGGGAACCTGTGTTTCAACGTGATGTGGCTGTAAGCCAGTATTTACAAAGTTCATTAGTTATCCAAATATACTGATGCATAAAATGTAAAAATATAACAATGAGATGCCATGAGCCCAATCATTATTGTAATCAGTCAAATTGAGCAGATCTGGAAAGATAATTGGGTATACTACTTATAAACACATTTTTCTTGCTTTAGAAAATAACTGGAGCATTAGCGTTTGTTAAAATCCATTTGATGATAAGGTCATAAGTTTGATATTAATAACTCAAAATAAAAAAGGATATGTTATTGCTCCAATTTGGTCATCAAAAGCAAGAGTATGTCATTATCACTAATTTATTATGCATATGACAGTTCTATTCTTCAAGTAATGTTTGCCTTAATTATTAATTGACCACTGACAATGTCTTTCCATTTGAAAGAGTATTTTCGTATTGGTCATTATATTCACAATGTTTCAGCTATTGTACTCTCCAGCCTTACTCAAATGTTTGTAATTGTATTTGATAACCTTCTTGGAATTTCAAAACAAACCCTTTATTCAAGCCATAGAGTAGATTGTTCTCATTCCATTTTTCCATACTTAGGGAATATTACATATGACTTAATCCCCCCCCCACAGTTTTTATTCACATTTATGTTACTTGTCCAGGTCTTTCACTGAACCAGTGTACATAACTTTTCAGCACCACCAAACCCAGAGATTGAACTCACAACTGCCAGAGAACTAAATATGTTTTAATTAAGTCGAGAGCACAATGTGACAATATATTGTGACTACAAAACCAAGATTAGTGCTAGTCTGAATGGAAAGGCTACTATGGTATACTATAATGATGATAATTTTATACGTCAAAAATTCCTGACTACTGACAATCCCTTACTTACTAATTTTTAATGTACAACAAACAGATTGAATGCTAAAATTTGCTAAAAGAATTTTAAGATAAAAAAAGAAAAAAGTCTGGTGATTAATTATCAATTGTTCTCTTTCTGATGGAAATATTTATTTTGTTAAAATATAATGGAGAGAGAGATTATAAAAAGTGTTAAGGTATGCTGAAGCTATGCCAACGTATCGAGTTCAAATGCATTGTCATTGTTAATATACAACTATGATTATGCTCTCATTTTTTTTACTCAGAATTTGTTGTCACAATATAATGAAAGTTTTGACATATTTGTTTAATCAATCCTATCCTTTAAATTCAGTTACATAAAACACTAGTATTAAAGTCATCCACAATGCATTTCTATAGTAAAACACTTATATATTTATTGATATAGCAAATATATATTTACTATATCAATAAATAAATATATATTTATTGATATAGCAAACGTAGCAGTTTGCTATATCAATAGATATATAATAATCATTAGAATGAATGAAAGTTCTGATGTACTTGTTTTATCAACCCTACTCATAATTTCATGGCTTACATAAATAACTAGTTTCAAAATGAAAAATATGATTAAAAATAGTGATACATTTTAAAGTCAAATACAAATATACTGCAATCTATAAAATATACTTGATCATTTTGATCATTAAGCACGACCCATCTGTCTGGCATCCCAAGCTGCCTCAATAGAGCTGATTTTATACATAATTCTCTGCCCACATATCAAACTGTTTGTATGCCAAATTTTCCATTGTTTAAAAAGACCAAATCCTATGTTTTGAATTACACCATTTCATTTAGAGCCATTGCTCCAAAACCCCAAAAATATTCAGCTGACATATCTATCAGAAGCAAAATCAAAAACATGCTCTGACTTGTCCAATTCAAGGTCACACCTGGTCTCTCGACAAATATTTGTGCCTGGAAAAATTAATAAGGACTAGATTAACCTACACCAATCCATTCCAAATCGTTGCCTTGAAATTTAAAAACTACAATATTTGCCAATAAAAAGTTACCTTGTCATACAGGCAGTGGCACCATACATTAACACTACCTCTACAGTGGTGCAAAAGAATCCCTGTTTGAAGTTGTCTGGTAGATCAGATTTCCAGATTACGTCCATTTTATTCAAGGCAACCCAGTCTTTAGCTATGCAAATTTTCACATCCTTTTCAGTAGAATTTATCTCACTTCCTAGGTATGTAAAAGATTTGACATATTTTATTGATTCACCTGAGAGTTTGTATTGAGCCTTGTTGGTTGAAGGCCTATGAATTCAGTTTTAGACATAGTCCAACATCATTGGCAGTGTTTTCTAGATGATGTAGGAGTACTGTGGCATTGGTAATGGTGTCTGCAGGGTTATCTGCATAGTCAATATCTGTCAGCTTTCTTGCAGAATATTGACTTGAGTGTCTTGGTGATAAAGTAAAACCTAAATGATGATGTGTGTTGATGGAAGTTCTCAATATATAATCAAGGATGGAAAATAATTTAACTGAATTTGGAGTTTAACCAAAAGTAGGAATGTTCAGCTGTCATGCCATCATCTGAAACCTACTTAAAGGATAAATTCAATCTATACTTAACTAATTTTTAAAAATTTATTTATTGATAATTTTGTATATGTTCTTAATTCAGAAAAATATCAGTTTCCAGAAGCAATTGAAAAAGGACTTCATCCATTTTGTAGCAAAAATCACAGCTATCAGATCAAGAGAGAAAATCAAATCAATTTAAATTGTTTTAAATTTTGTATGTTTTTTTTTCATGATTTTTCCCTACCTTAATTTCTTTTATGTGTACAATAATCTGTCTTACAAAAAAAGATAACAGCTTGGCCACCTGCCTCATAAGTGAAATAGTTATATATTTATTTATTGGGGAATGAGGTTAACCATCATAAAAAGCCAAACTTTCAAAATGTTTATTATTTTTTCATCATACAAGGCCTACCCATTGAAAAGATGGGTGTATTGCAACATTTATCACTCTGTACAGAAGTAAATATTATTACTCGTGCACTTGCTATTGTAATTGAGTCCAGGTAAAAGGCCACAATGCCAAAGATGGTTTTCAAGGCATGCAAGCCATTCCCCACTTTGAATACAATATCTCTTGCACTGTTCTTGTCCATTTGTGCTATGACTGTGCTAGACTAAGCAAAGTAAATACCAAAGGAAGCTGGCTCACCATTCCCAGTTGGAAGACTGGTGCTACACAGTCTTCATAATTAGATTTACTCCTAACTAACATTGGGTTGTACTATGATTAGTAAGTATCAAGACACTTAACAACTTTAAGTTTTAGCTTAGATCAAGTTCTTGATAAGTTCAAGATCTTATTTCTTTCTATAAAGTAGGAATGCTTAATAAAATTAATAATTTAGAACATATTGATAGAGTGGATATTTACAAGATGCTAAAAAGTCTTTCACCACAACAATTTCTTAATATCAGTATTCTAATATTTCGTTGTGAAATACTGATTTTGGAAAGTGGGTTGGGCCAAGAATTCCATACCTCTTGTAGTCTGGCATAGGGGCATAATAGTTGAGTACCTAATAAAGCTAAAGCTCACAAGCAATGGTTTGAGAGATCAAGCGTTTGCAAAAGATTACTCACAGTAAAGCACCCTTATCAGTCAAGTACAGAGGTACAATATTGGAACAGCCACAGAAGACCAAATTCTCTAAATTAGTAACTAAACTATAAGATGAGCTTGACAATCATCATTTTATGGCAGGTTTCTGTTAACATTTAGCTTAGTCTGCCACATGGGCACAATAGTTGAGCACTCAGAGAGGATCAAAAGCATTACATTAGCAAGTAGTTTGTGAAACTAGTTCATTAACCATCAATATATATATATATATATATATATATATATATATATTTTACATCTGTTACGCCCACTGATTTCATTTTATGACATTTCAAGAAATTCTTTTTTGCATTAATGTTTATATTATTAAAAAGGACAAGTCCTTGAAGAATTTAAATTATCAAAACTTTATGGTCAAATAGGACTCCCAATTATAGAAAATCTGCCTTGAATCATAAAATAAAAAATGCAATAAAACTAAGACATTATATAATTAGAAGAGCTTTTGATTGTTTTTATAAAGAAAATGTGCTGCCTTAAAGAATCATTTTCATTAGAATAATTTATAAACTTTTAAAATTCTATATTAATTTGTAGTGGCAAAGTGATATTCTTATTAAAGTAAAACTATATTTACTAATCATAAATGGAAAAGCTTGCTGCAATTCAGTATTTTAAAAAGAATTTTGAATTTGTTTTTTATGTCAATTTTTGTAAATATGGACACCTATACATGACATTATCAGAACATAATACAGGTATGTATATTAAATTTAAAATTTATTGGTAATTTTCTAACATTTCCTCAACAAGCATCTTAATAAGTAAGGCTATAATGCCAGTGTACCTAAAATTCAATAAAATATTAGAATACTTAAAATATTAAAAAATTTTAAGACTCATGAGTTGTTATTATATAAAAAAGGCATTCACATTGTATGTGTCATGTAATTGTTTTTTCAGTTGTGTCCTCTTCAGTTAAATTTTCTAAACATCAGGCTGCCAATAAATCAACACATCAGAAAAAACACCTATCTCCATGTTAAAAAATGCTTTTCTGCAATATTTAAAACTAATATTTGTTTTAGTTCAGATTAATTAAATTTTAAGTATCTAATTTTCATCAAATAACATTCCAGAAAAGTATATTTTATTTTTGAAAGATTTAATAAAGGGAATTATTTTGTTTTAACAGATCTGTCAATATGAACAAATTTATAGATTTTTCTTAAATCATTTCACACTAAGTAAGGCAATAAAGCAACTAAGATGCAAGAGGTTACTATGTGTGAAAGTATGGGAAAAAGTAAAACGTTATTAAGGAGAGAGAGAACAATCGAAGAACAGGAATCAAGATAAAAGATAATGATTGATATTGCATTTAAATTTTTAAGGATCAAAGTTGACTGGGAGCAAGAAACTGGAAGAGATTTTCAAGAAATGCGAGAGATGAATCTGTTAGTATAGAAATTACGGTAATATCTAAACATTTCAAGTGTAAAACAACTTAGCTGCCAATCTAGTACTGTATTTAAATTTGTAAAGTCAAGGTACCAAAGAGGAAAGCTTACCAGAACAATTACAATGAAAATATTTATGGAAAAAATGCAAGAAAGCTACATTACGACAGTGGGAATGTGACAGAAGCCAAAACACCAGATAAGTAGATATTTACTAAGTAGAAAAGAAAAAAAAAAAAAAAAAAAAAGATTCCAATCAATTTAAATTTGGTTTGAAATACAAAGTTTTTGGTTATTGGAAATATTAAATTTAATCTACAGGCTTGAAATTAAAACTAAATTCAAATATAAATATTTAAACAAATGAGTCTAAACAATTCTTGGAATGATAATGATTCTTCTGAATTTGGTACAATTAACAAAGTTGGCAATTTACTATAAAGACAGTTACCACTGCTGACTCATGCAATTTAGCAATATGATATCTGTTTGCATTTAAAATGTTCCTATTGCATGTGTTTACTTTCTTTGCTTTTCAGCAACCAGCTTTAACACGACAAATTAATGAATATAAGCTGTGGACCAATTAACAGATATTTCTAATATGAGCCTTTCATAATATAATGCACCAAATTAAAAAGAGAGCTCGACCTGCTGCTATGGCAGTGATTCTCAATCACCATGCTGCGACACACTAGTAGGCTGCACAATCTTCATAAGTATGCTGCAAAATATTGTCATGGCATACACGTGGGTGGGTGGGTGTGTGTGTGTGTGTGGGTGTGTAACAGTAGTAATGGTTTCATACTAAATAAGCTGCACAAATAGTTGAATAGAAACATTGAAATAAAGTTCATATTTGTGTGTATTTTTGTAAAATACAGTTTTATTTCATAACATTTAAATGTATACCCTTTAAAAATTTCGTTATGTGTGCAATAATATTTTCATTTGATCCTAGGTGTGCTGTTGCTTAAAAAGGTTTTAACAAGGAAACATGGTGGTATGGTAATGCTAGAGTTTGTTTTCTTTTTTTAAAGAGCTGCTAAGCACAAAAGTTTAAATATATCATATCAGTGTATATCAGGAGTCCAGTAACCCATTAGCCATAGGAGCACTATATATATATATATATATATATATATATATATATATATATATAGCAACTAGAGCAGCAGTGGGTGTGTCTAGGATAAGATAGCTTGAGAGAGCCCATCTCTCTTCAGACAGGTTTTGAATTCAGTTGTTTTTCTCCTAGTCTGGTTGCCATAACAAGGTTAAAGAGCCTAGTCAGCCCTATTATATACAGTGGTTTGAATTCAGCAGTTTTCTTCTAAACTGGATTCCAGCCAATGCAAAAAGTCCCGTTTGTCCTACTGTTTAACCCATAGCTGAAGGAAGATGGATTCATACCTTTTCCAAGGGCATTAGTATAAAAATGAAATAAACAGAGGTAGAATTTGAACTTGACATTCAGATTCCACTTTCCACACCAATAACTGTTACACTACCTGTACAGTGTATGACTGATTAAATGAGGTAACTATATAGATTATTTTTAATGTCAACAGAAATATGTTTGAAACAATAATCCTCAAATATTATTGACCTCCTTAAGCAAATAATCCATACAATGAAAGTCATAAAATGGATTGCATTAGCTCAGCCTGTTTTTCATTAGTCAAGTTTGACTGATTGACTGACTGAGAGATAGATAAGTATCTACGAAGTAAATAAGGCTGTCAGCTAAATTAAGCCCCAAAATGTTTTCTTTTATTTGAGTCTTTTTTCTAAGTTAATGCATAGCTTTGTTTTCATTAAGACTGTATAGTCCTGTTGGAATAAGTATACTAGACAATCCAACATTTAAAAAAAAAAAAAAAAATTGATTGTTAATGATTAAAGGATTAATGATGTAGAAAAGTCTTGGAAAGAATCATAAGCAAATTTGGAGAGTTTTACTTCTTCAGGTAATGACTTTATCAGATCGAATGTCTTTCCTTGTAGAGGGACAAACTAAGAGTAAGTAAATCCTCTTCATTGAAGTTTCTGAATATCTTTTATCAAATATGGCCTGAACATATCCAATATGATTCCAGTCAGGAGATTGGCATTGCTATGACAGTTTTCTGCTGTTTTTTCCCAAATCTTTATCAGAAAAAAAAATGGGCAGGTATTTTATTGAACTTATATTTCCCATCTTTGCAAAAAAAAAGAGCTTCAAATTACTTCCTATGTTATAAACAAAACCCCACTATGTTTGATTGTAGGCTGTAGGCAGTTCAAACAAAATTTTGGGTGAGGCAATTTCCAGGCCCATACTCATATGCTGCTGAAAAATGAAGTAAATTAGTAACTTGCCTATAAAGTTATTTTACTAAAATTTGACATTCACTTATGCTATAAAACTAAATTCAAAACCAACATAAAGAGAGTTGGGTTCCATTGGGCTATCTTGTCTGGAAACATCACTGCTACTGCAGTACATATGGTGCCCACTAAGACCCTAAATCCAAATGGGTTACAGGCCTCATGATTGTGATGTGGAATAATGCTTGTGAGGAATATGCAGTGCAGTATTTCTAGCAATGGGCACAACCACAACAGATGTTGCTCTACCAATTCTGACTAAAGCAAAACTTCACAGGTGTAGATCAATGGTCTTTCAAAGCTAACAGATGCCATATTTTAAAAATTTGTATACACATGTTTCATTGAATATGATGGATAAGGAAAATTTTGTAAGTTTCTTTTTTTTCTTTTTTTATTACTATTAGTTTTTTTTCAAGCATCCTTACAGCT
This sequence comes from Acanthosepion esculentum, assembly GCA_964036315.1. NCBI lineage: Eukaryota > Metazoa > Mollusca > Cephalopoda > Sepiida > Sepiidae > Acanthosepion > Acanthosepion esculentum. The sequence continues at coordinate 15,758,879 of OZ038480.1, forward strand.
AATGTTTTATGCAGACTAAGAATGCATACAAAACTGTGTGGGGACAATAATTACTAGGGATAGTTTCTACACATTCTTAGTTCCCATAAAAGAAAAACTAAATTTTCCTTGTCAGTCACATTCAATAAAACATGTATAAAATAAAGGTTTCTGCCTATGCATATATATATATATATATATATATATATATATACACACACACACACACACACACAGTCTAATCATAACGTATTGAGACTGTTGCTATGGTAACTGAGCTAAAGTATGAAAATTGAAGCTACTTGGTACAGATTGATCTTCAGCTCTGTTGCACATACACACTATGTTGCAACGTTCTTGCTCACTTCCATTGTTTATAGCAGTGCTTTGAAGGAGAGGGTGTAGAGTGTGGTCATCTCACCACACCAGAGGTTCCATCAGTCCATGGCTTATGCAGCAGTTTTTGGCCAAGTACAACATTCCCAATGTTTGACAACAAGCATATTCCCCCGATCATGCCCTCTGCAACTTTCCCTCTTCAAAAATCAAATCCCACTTGAAAGGAACAAGATTCCAAGACATCAAGGAAATCCAAGAGAATGAAACAAGGCAGCTGCTCAATAACCCCAAAAAGGAGTTCCATGAATGCTTCCATGAATGCTGGATAAAGTGTGTGGCTTCAGAAGAGGACTACTTCAAAGGAGATTAGATGCAGTGTTGTAGCTTTCTTTTTATAGGACTAGTCCAGATTCTTTTTGATCCAACTTCGTATACACACACAAGTTTGATTGAAAACAACTGACAAAGCACATTGATTAAGCTTTTTATTGATTTTTTTTTTGCATTTGTACAAGTGATTTCTTTTCTGGACATAGAATGTTGACATGATCTGTAGGTCTGAGGTGTTTTCAGCTAATTTATTAGACATTGTCAAAGATGTTTTTTGTTATGTGTGTGTGTGTGTGTGTGTTTTTAATTCCCAAGTATGTCATGGCCACATTCATAGTATTGAGTTGGCTTCTTTTTATTATCAATGCTTCCATTATTTTTAACTGTTTTTTTATATGCGGATGAGTCTATTACATTCATATTTTCCACAAGCAATTTACAGAGAGGTTGGTAGGTCTGTGTATATTTAAATGGGTCCTAATTGAGTTAGGATCCAGGAGATGCAAAGTAAGTGTCCTTGATAAGCATATAGTTGTATGTCTAGAAAATAAATCACTTGTATGAATGCAAGAAAAATTTAATAAAAGGCTTCATGGTAGTACCTTGTCATTTGTCTTCAATGAAACTTTTATAAAAGAGACATTGCTTCCCAAAATACACAAGTGTATGTGTGTAATATAACAGAAAATAATTTCGTCCAGTAAGTTGACTGTTATATGTTTATCACTTTTTGAAAAATGACATTGTAGCCAACTAGACTTCATTCAACAAAAATAATATATTACTATACCTGTGCAGGTGTGTTTTTCATTTTTAATTAATTCTTTCTTTGCTTTCATGTCAAACATTTCTAATTTAAGAATTTATTTGCCCTGGAAAATAATCTGAAAATGCATAAATTCTGCATTGCCAGGTTCTACAACAGCTGCTACTCTTTGCTGCAAAACAAATAAGCCACCATTAAACAACAACAACAACAACAGAATATATTGAATAACAAGCAAAGCAACAAGGGTGAACCAAAATGTCAGGTGCACCATCTGTTACGAGTTGAGATGCATTATCGTAAAACTGAAGATTTTAAGTCTTGGGAAACAAAAATATTTCAAGTTTAGAGTCATCACTCCTCAGATTTATCAGTTCTAATAAAAAAAATTTTGTTTTTAATTATAGATCCCCATAATACACCACATTTGCTTGTACTAAGCCTCTGTTAATACTATCAGGTGTTTAAAAATCCCCTTAAATATTTTTCCTTAATATTTAGCAAATGTCAAGTCAAATTTTCATGATCAGCCAAGTAGCTTTCTGATTAGGAGTTTCTGGCTTCAGTCATAATATTTATGTGACTTACAAGTAGTTTTATTTGTTTTTAACGTTTAAAAATTCATTTTTTGAATTCTGAGCTTTTAATAAGATTTTTCAAAATAAAATTTCCTTTTTATTTATCCAATAAAAAACAGAAAAACTAGTATATAATGATAAAATTTCAAACTAAATAATGTATCTATAATTTAAATGGGGAGTTTGAAAACCCTATGGTACTACTAATGTTATGACGATGTCCCACAATATTTACTGAGAGTTAATTAACACCACCACCAAAAACACATGCTCCAAATTTACTAAATGCAATACACACATATGCACTCACACACACACACACACACACACACAAAATTAATACTTAAACATTCAGGTAATTATTATGTATGAACTGGATGTAGTATGAATTTCAGTCACTACCTTTTGTGATCTGGTGTCTTGACTGACAAAGAGATGACTTTGAAGGAAACAGTGGAAACTAAGTTACAGTATGTCATTTTGTTTTTTTACCATGGTCAAATTCCTCAAATGTCTCTGTTATAATCTATGTATATAAAAATGACTTGTAGGTGATTTAATGGATAGCAGCTTCAAATGAGAAATCAGAGAGATGAGTTCAAATTCCAGTTGAGTTCATTAACTTCAAATGCTATTATCCTTAGGAAAGGTATTAATCCATCTCTTCCCCCTCCAGCTATGGGTTAAATAATAGGACAGACAGGGCTCTTTAGTCTTGGTTGATAACAAGTCTAGAGGAAGGACAACTCTGAATTCAAAACTGGTTTGGCATAAGGTTAGTAACTCCATTCAGTAAAAACCTACAACTTGCTATGGAAACTACAGTAGCATGCTAAGAGCTGTGACCCCGTACTCCTCAGAGTTTGCAGGACTTGAGTGAATAAGTGATATATGTAAATATAATTCAGAACCAATTGAAAGTGGTGCCAACCCTTGATCTATAACAAACTCTTTTAAATTCTGAATCATAATGTTTAGAAAACTGAAGATAAGAATAGACAATTGTAAAAACAAAAACACATGCCAAGTTCTCTGTATTACAGTTACACTCTAAAAGGCAATGTAATTTTAATTACAAAAGCTCTCTTTACAATTGACATGCTATTCAAATTCATTATATCAAAGTCTTTATTTTATTTTTATTTTTTACAATGATGTTCACCCTATAGAAGGCCCAAGAGCCACTCAAGATAGAGGGTTACAAAGTAAGAGGCACCACTTCAAACAAGGAGATAATACCACCAAGATACAAGGGTCCACTGAAAGTGAAAGAGAAGGAAAAAAAACTTTAGAGAGAACTGGAAACCCAATCCTAAACAGGAAACAAGGGATAAACCTCTACTCCTGTTCAAAAGACATGAAAGGAATGTGAACCAGATGATAGATGAACCTATCTACTCCTTTTAGAAATAGATAACAAGAGATTCATGGAGAAACAATGGATATTTATATGGGTATCAATATGACAGAGTAAACAGGAATTAAAACAAGTTAAAAATGATACTGCACATAACATTAAAAAATGTCATTAACATATCAAATATTGTTCAAATCTATTCTTTGTATATTTGTTATTAATATAACATTTTGATCAAACTATTCTTCAGCCCTCATCAGGTGCGATTTGTAAGGAAAACGAAATCTACAGAGCACATATACCAAGAAGAGATTTGAGTCTCCAAATAATGTGGCATAAGTGAAAACGGTGTCAGGCATTTTTGCATCAAACTTAGGTAGTGGTAAATAGAATTTGATTCTAACACATAGAATATATTTGATAGACAGTGCAATCATAAAATGAATGAATTTGCATTTTCTTTTCATGTTTACAAAAGTGAAAATAACTACTGACATGCAGCAAATTAATTTTGACGTACAAACGATTAAAGTAGAAAACAAAATCAGAGATGAATGGCCATAGCCGTACAGAGAATTCATATACAAGACATCATTTTATATATAGTGAAAATCTTTTATGCCTAACAAAAACACAAATTACTAAAATGTAACATATTTAAAAGACAAGCTGATTCTTGTAAAGAAAGTGCTAAATATCAAAAATAGAGCAAAAATAGTCAAGATAAGGAAAGGTTTAAAAGACTTATCTTAGGACCAACGTCAAGTTTCACAGACACACTATACAGATCATATAAATCTATTGAACTCATTAGAAATATGGTATCTCCTAATTCAATAGATTTATCAGATCCCAAGGAGCAGTGTGTGAAATAAACTTGAAATAAATTCAAAGTCTCTTGAACTTTTCTTTGTGTGTGTGTGTGTGTGCTTATGAGATAATGAATAGATAAAGAATTTACTGTGAAGTAAACAATACACATCAGTAGAGTTCTCAAATAATTTCTTTCCTATTATATTTATAGTTCTTTCTATTCGCACAAAACATTTTTACGTTTCAGAAGGATAAAAAAAATTTGGCTTTGAATATCATGAAGATCAACTTTTGCAGTCTTTCTCAAACTATTCAGACTCATACTATCACCTTTGTTGTTTCCTTCATACCATTTTGGCTATGGTCTTCTTCAGGGGTTGTATCTGATGAAGACCAAATAACATATCAACTAAAATGTGACAGAAGCAACTAAGATAAATATACTAGTTGGAATAATTTTTGAAATCATCAAAATTCTTCAACACTATGAGCAGAAACTATTAATCTATTCACTGCTAAATATGCCTTTTTAATTTTATAATTACTGCATTGAATGTGCTTGTAGTGTAATAGCTAGCAGCTTGGAAAGAGAAATTGACTAGCAGGTATAATTACAGCTGAGTTTGTTGCATTCACTTTCACACAAGTACCCTGGGGAAAACGCATGAACCTATCTTTTCCCCTCCTTCCCCAAATGAGTTAAATGGCACAGCAGACTGACATCTCCAAACTTGGTTGGCAACCAATCTAGGAGACTGACAATTCAAAACTCAAACCCTTAAAACGTACGTACTATAGAAACTACAGCAGCAATACCTAATGTTGTGTGGTGGTGCTCCTATTCTCTACAGAAGAGTTTAAAGAAATCATAGAGAGAGGGGGGGAGAGAATTCCTTTATCGGGTTAACCTCATAAAAAAAAGCAATAAAAAAAAATAAAAATCTTATTTTCATACAAATTAACTAATCTGTAAAGCAGACTATTTAATAAATGAAATCTATAAATGTTAAACTATTTTAATAATATAAAATAGAAATGAAAATCAGTTTCAGAAAGATATACACAGGTCCCAAAAGTTTCAAAACCAAGAGTCACAGGTCAAAAAAGATTATTAACTATCATATCATCCAATTTCTTTCGAGTTCATGTTGTCAGCCTCTCAAAAGCAGGAGTTCAAAACACCCACGATAAAAATGAGCATATATTGTCAAGCTATGAAAGGGCTTGAAATAAGATCAGGGTTTTTTAACCATTGTCAGCAGAGAAAACATGCAATACATAGGCACTACTGTTGGTAAGGTAAGTTGTAATTTTCTTCAGTGCAACGCCTTAGAATAGAGATCTTGTCATAAAGCTCAAACACTCACTTGTTGTCATATCATATCAACAAAGTAAATATGCAAATTTCTTTTGATTGCACACAGACATGCTGCCAAGAATAACACATTATGAAAAAACAATTTAACTTGTTTGTGGCACTGAACTAGTAACTTGCTGACCTATGTTGTTCACAGCACCAAACAAGTTGATCCACAACAAGTATTTCTGTAAGTAAATATCTATGACATTGCAACATTTGCCCAGCCAGTCTGTTCGATGTTCGATCCCCCGCAGCTGACCATTGGATGGATCACTTTGTTTTGATTTAGATCCAAAGGCTGACGAGGATCAATTGGTCTGGACAAAATGAAGCCACAAGTCATAGGACAAATTGTAATAATGAAAATGTTTTATATAACATTTCTTGTACAGAGCTGGTAGTACAATATCAGTTTTTCAGGTAGAAATATATTCTTCATGCAGGAATATATCTGTCATGCAAAATTATTTCCCTCTTCAAATATTTCATGACACTTTGTTCATCGTGACTAAGGTGACAAGGTTTTTGGAAAACAGCTCAAAGTTGGAGGTCTTCTTCAGCAGCAGGAAGTCACATCAGTTTAGTGATGCAGTCATCCTCCACCTGGCGGCTTTTCCTCCTTGATCATTTCAATTCTCTGTTTATATGGACATCCATCCAAAACTGGCATGAGGCTTGATGTGTGTTGAGATTTCAGCCATTCCCTTAATCTCCAAAGAGGGAAATTAATTGCATGCCTAATTTTGGAGAAATCTCTTCTCCCAGGAGTGGTGATAGCAGAATATCAACCTACCCGCCAACTCATTTCTTCTCGTATTGGTGCCTCATACCAATAGTGGCCAAGGGGTGTAGGCAATTCCTCCACCTCGCTTGGGATTCCACTTAGACCCTTCACTTCTATGGTCACCTGACCAATCTCTAGTCTGTATGGGGCAGACAGGCATGGATTAGCTCCAATTATTAATTTTAATTAAGGTTCAAAATTTTCATCAACAAAATTCCTCAACCACTTCCACATTCATCAGCTGTTCCTCTGACAGCCTCTTCTTGTGGGGGTAGGGGCTTCTATCCAAAGAAATCTCATCTCTTCAGTGATTCACCCCTCCCTTTTTGATAAGTGATTATATATATATAAAGCAATTCTACAACTCTGCCTTTGTTTCCAGAAACCTTAAATATTATCTCTCAATCAATTTTCTTATGGTCTGTAAACAATTCCGTAACCTAGATTTTAAATAGTAATTATCAACAATTTCTCCATTTTGGTGCTTATCAAGAAATTTCACTACTCCAGCGATTCCCACCTTCCCCTCTTTTGACAAGTGATAAAAAAAAAAAAAAATTGAACAATTCTCTAACTCTGCCTTTGTTTCCAGAAGACCCTAAATATTATCTCATGACGGATTTTTTCCACCATTTTATGTCCTGTAGACAATTTCTTAACATGGATTTTAAAAACAATAAGGTCTCCATTTCATTGTTAGTTGTCAACTTCAGCCATATGTTTTTTTTTGTAGGAAAAAAAAATCAGAAGTTTCTGTCCTTCCCTTTTGCCTTTATCCAAGGAAGATAAAGAAAAATAATCCCTCTCAATTTAATAAATCTTGCTTGGTCTCTTGGTATAGCTATCAAGCTATCCCTTCAAACCTTAAGGTGGGACATATCAAATTGGTATCCTCTTCTTTGTTATCTCTTGCATACAGTTTCAGCTATTTGACCATCTACAGGTGTTGCATCTGAGAGAGGTCAACAGCTGAAACATTGCAAGCAAAATAACAAGCATGAGGATACTAGCTGGAATAATCTGCCAAATAATTAAAATGCCCCAGTTCAAAACTTTGGATAATAACTATTGATCTTTCAAAAGTATCTCAGTAATGATAAGGAGGTGCTGATAAGTTCTTAGCCTGATCAAAATCTTTTTAAAAAAAAAAAAAAAAAAAGAACAATTGGGAAGTGGATTGAAGCAAAAACTTTTCAGCACCTCCCTCATATGTATGCTAAAACTAGGTGCTGTATTTTCAGATGATTCAGAATCCAAGATGAGGAATTGATAAAATGTCAACAGCTGCACCATTTCCACAAAACAGTTTTCTTTTTTATCAAATCTTAGATTCTGTCTGATGTGCTAATCCTCTTTATAACACATAAAGAGGCACACACACACACAGGATTTGCACAATACTACACAAAAATAAACTTCATCTGATATGATTTTACAGACTGTGACTGAAAGAAGAAATAAAATTATTGTTTTAATTTATTTCAATTTTTTAAATATGTTTTCATGATTCATTTTTGACTAGTTTTCTTCATCTAAGTATTTATTTTTATGACAATGTTCCAGATCAAATGCCCTCTAACCATTATAGTCAGCAGCATGAAGCCAGATTAACAAAAAAAAAAGCTTTCAGACTGACTTGAATTTGTATTCCATAAAGAATTTGTCTTTCAAAAATTAAATATTAAGTTAACCACAGAAATCTAAAACTAGACCTAATGTCAGTGCTAATCAAAAACTATTTAATTTCCAATACTTTAAAATTAATAATAATAATAATACAGTATAGCAATGCAAATATTAAGACTTAGTGGCCTGTAATCCTATACTCTAGCATTGAGCTAAACTCAAGGTTATGTTATAGATTTGAATTTTTCTTTATTCAACTGGCTAGTCAATAATAAAAACTTAAGATTTATTAACAAATTTTTGCTTTCTCCCTTTCTATCTTAATTTATGTCAACAACAGTTAAAGGAAAAACAACTCAAGCTTGATTCTACCTGTCAATCAGTTCCATAAAAAGCTTTGTATTATAAGAATAATAAGTATATTACTTATGACAAATCCCAAAAATATCAAGATTCAATGAAAGACTAATAATCTGCAATGTTTTGCTAAGAAAAAACATCATAAAAAAAGGAAGCTAAATAATTTGAATGTTCTTTATTGGTTGAGCTTAGTAATGCAAGAGAGCTTGAGAAAGGAAGTTATTGGATACAAAGTAAACTAACATATCTGATGGAATACAAGACTCCACCTATTTACATTTACCGGATTATTTACATTTAATATGACAGAATGATAGTTAGGCTAGGAACAAGTCCTGGTGCTCTATGGTATCTGGGTAAATATTAGTCTATCAAATACCTAAACTTGACATGTAAGGCCAGAGAAATATTTTTGAGCCATTTGTTTGGAAAAACTTGATATACCTTCAAATATGCTAAGGCAAGAAAAATTTTTGGCTGAAAAATTCAAAAGAATATTGTATCTATATTTGATCCTTACCCAAAATTTATTCATGAAAAAAAAAAAAAAAAAAAAAAAAAAAAAAAAAAAATCAAATTTAAAAAAAATCAATTTATAATGCCTTAACGTCTTCCCCAGCATAGAGGAGTATATATATTCTTACCAAAAGTGTCTTTTCCAAACATGGATGAATAATAATGTCCAAAAGATAACGTTGAAAGCCCATCTACAGACGCGTTGATCTTGATTATTTTTATGCCCTTCTGAGCTTGAAATGAGTCGTTTTCAACTTATATGTCTGGTAGAAGTGTTAACCACCACTCTGGTACTTCAAGATGCCTCAGTTTCTTATTAAAAACAAATTTAAAAATTGGCTGAAATAAAAGATTTTTCCCAAAATAATTGGCAGGGAAGGGGTTAAGATTAGATCATTTAGTAAATATTTTACAAATCCTTCCCAAGATATTTTGTTTAGCATCTTCAGTACAGGATAAGATAATATAAAAACAATAGAAAACAGTTGAAAATTAATCATTAGATTATTTCAATGATTAATCTATGAATATAAGAAAGCATTTTAATGCAGTGATAGGACAAAAAGTAGATGCTTGGTTATTTACATTATGTAGAGTCAGACGAATATCCTTATGTTTGTTGTTACTTTTACAATGTTTTGTTCCGTAGCTCAGGTATCTGTTAATCCACGTAACCTTCAAGGAATTTCAATGTGAACCCTTTATTTAATCTACAAGGATAGATTATTGTTGTTCTATTGTTAATGTCATCTGCTCTTTTTTTTTTTTAGTACTGCTTAGTTCTTGCTAGTCCCGTTTTCATTGAATCCAAGTCTGTACTAATCAGCCCCAGAGACTGAACTCATAATTAATATAACACCAAATTCACAAACCAATGCTTTAGTGAGAAGTACTATGAAAGTAACAAAGATAAGGACATTAGTCTGACTGTAAATAATGATAATTCCTTGTCCCCAAAATTTAAACAAAAAGTACTTTGTTCATAATGTTTCAGTTGAGGAACTAATATTAATATCTTGAAAGTGATAGAAAAAAAAAAAAAAAAGAAATTCTTTTGACATGAGCAACATATGATCCAGCTATCTAATCAAGTGTTTGTAACTTTAATCCAATGGCAGAACAAAAATCAATCGTAGAACTAAAGAGAGGACTGGAGGGTGGGGCCTCAGCACTCACTTTTTACAATTGCTGAAAAACAAAACAAAGGACGAACTTTGTTGCTTTGGGACTTATATATGACAGTGCTATGAAGCTGTATCATGACTGCCATTAATTTTCAAAATAAATCATAAAACTTATTTTTGTATGTTTTATATGGGGTGGGGGCTGGAGAATTAGTTTCTAAAACTTGTATATAACTCTTTTATACAGAAAAAAAAAAAAAGTTTATACAGGTCTCATTCCAGAAAATAAGTACAAAAGAACAACTTAAAAAGCATATTTAAAAATTGGAAAAGAAGAAATGTTCACAGTAAGATAAGAGATCTTTAGTAGTGCTCCCTCACCAATAGTATGACTTGTGCTACCATATATATATGTGTGTGTGTGTGTGTGTGTGTGTGTGTGTGTGTGTGTGTACACAAGTTTCATTGAAGATGACTGATTAGGTACTGATTATTGATGTTATGGAGTGTTGGCTTTTTCTTTTTTTATTATTAGTGCTTCATTATTTTAAATCCTTTTTTTTTTAAAACATGTGAATGAGATTATTATACTTGTATTTTCTACAAGTATGTTGTGGATGGAGTTTGCTAGGTTTCCGAGTGTATTTAAATGAGTCCTAATTGAGCTATGGTCAGATAGGTGTAACTTGAGTCTTATTGATGTAGTAGTATGTCCAATGTAATTCAATAATACACATATATTTTAACGCATTTAACAGTTAAATAGCATAACATACAAATAAACAAAAATTTCAAACTTGCATATATGATTAAAAAGTTACATCTACAAGAATAAGTATTGTTATGAATAATCAAGAGTGGTCTCCTCTTGTTTTATTACTCTCCTCTTTGAAAGAGCTATTTCTGCTTACTGGTACTATAAAAGAACACTATACACAAACCTTGTATTCTCAGCTGAATAAAGCTTTCTTAAAGCCTACACCTGCGTACTTTTGTCATTACAGCTATATACAGAAAATAAGAGAAATGAAAAAGAATGTGAAATATTTAGCATGATTATAGCATAATATACAATTATTGTGTTTTGTTAGACAAAATAAATGTAAACTCAACTTTCTCCTTTTTACAGACATCATAAAGATCTTGAAAGCACTTGATTGCCCATTCTGAATACAGATTTGTTCTGGGGTTCTGGGAATTTCCAGCCTCGATGGTTCTGGATTCAAAAAACTTTTTTTACAGAGTTTTATGCTTTTTTGTGAGCCTGTAAGCTACTACATAGTTTATAATAATCATCTGCATTGGTCAGTAAACCAATGGTCTCCCCATTTGTAAGAAATGAATGTACAAATTTCAAGTAGCAAGTCTTTTCTCTGGTTGAAGAATAAATCCCAAAAGAGTATCACCCTAGAATTCCATCTTGCATTAAAGTATTTTTTGAAACTTCACTTTAGAAAATCTTCCAGTTTCTTTGAAAAAGTAGAAAACTCAAGTTAAATGAAACAGAAATTCCATATCACACACCATCCTTGTGTCTAAGTAATCTCGTCTTTACCATTCTTGAAATTCTTCTTGAGCTGTTCATAGTTATTTAAAAGTTCACAGATAAATGAATATTTATTCGATATATTGTTTCCTCCAAGTTCGTCATCCATTACTACATGAAGCACTGTCAAGAACATGATATTGACAGCCAGTGAATTGTGGTTCTTCCAGTTTCTTTTGAGCAAATAGTCTTTGTAACTGAATGACAATCCCATTCCTGCTTCCAGTGTTCACATTCATAGTGTCCACAACAATCATCTTTATGCTCTTCCATAAATTGTATTCATCCAGAACAGCTGTTATTCCTTTGACAACACTATCCACTTTTCCATTTGGTAGATATAATGCTTCTAACTTAACTTCTCTTCTTTCAAAACAAGCACTTGATATTTTTGGTCATCAATTCATATACTATCAAAATGCAATGACCAATTTTCTAAGTGTAGTGTTTTATTCATTTCTTCTTTAAATTTAACAGCTGCTTTAATAGTGAATTTGTAAATATCAAAAATGAGGTGTCTCAACATCAATTCCTTCTTGAGATAACTGCTGACAAACATTTGCTAGTTGACACTAATTTGGTTGTAGCTTTAGTTTTGCTATACTTCCTTTTCTTGTGGATTGTTCTTCAGAACTATCATACTCTTCATATTCGCTCTCTGATTGGGTCTGTGATTCAGAAGTTGAAGTTGTTGTTGTTACTATTGTTGAAGTTTGCTCCAAGGTCACCTTTCTTCTTTTGGATGGATGAATAGTTTGGGAACTCGGTCTTTCCAGTTGTACATCCAACATGTCCTTTTCTTTTGATCTGAAGATGATATAAGCGTCTGTCATCGCTACACAGCCCTTCAACATTTTCTTTGGTGATATAAAAAATTTCATTCAATAGATCATTTCACACATTCATCATAAGTACACAGCACTTGATTCCGTTTTTCTTGTATCACTCGAGTTGACAAAGTTAATTTCTTTTGCCATGAACTTGTTACTTCTTCAGCAATTTCCTTTATACGTTCTTTCCTTCCTTTGATGGATGCGCTAAGGAATGGATAGCGACCAACAATTTGGATTCTGTGTAGTATCCTGCTTTTGTTTTCCAGTGATTGTTCTTCTAGTGAAAGAGTTCTTTTCTTATACAATTCTTGAAATTGTATGAGATTCTTTGTTCAGACCAAGTTTGTTTCAGTGGTAGAAGCATTTATGGTTAAAAATGAATACTTGGAGATCTGTCTGCAAATCAATCAGGAAGCTTATATATATTGAAACAAAAAAAAATATTCTAACACAAAAAAACCAACACACTTTTCCCATTTGCCTTATCTAAATGACAACCCAACCAGCACTCACACTTCAACAAAATACACATCATAAAATTTCCAGAAATTTCTAGAAGGTTCTAGAAAGTCATAGTACTACTATATTTATAAACAATTTTAATAATTTTGTGTTGGGATTGACATTTAAAAAAAAAAAAAAAACTGAAGTGAATTAAATCGCTCATTATTTTTTCACAAAAGTTCATCGAATTATGATACAGGAAATCAATTATTTTACAGAAAGTAAAAAGTCATAACCCTAGAGTGTGTGTGTGTATACAAAAGAGGGAGAGAGAGAGAAAATTTAAAAAATCTTTAAAACTTAATATTTAATTTAAGCAGACTTTTTATTTTGTGGTGTGGTCCCCAAATAAGCAGAGGCTGACATGTTTGCAGTTCCATTCCAAATGTCTGAGTTGAATATGAAACCTATATTGAAAAAAATAAAAAAAATAAAAAAATCTTCCTTCTGTCCATTTGCTCAGCTGGTCTTGCCCAGACTAAACTAAACTCATTAAATATCTAATCTATGAAACATAAAACCAATTTAGGTGCATTGTAATAAAGCAGTAGTTAATTCACATACTACTACAGCAGCAACAGTAACTCACACATGGTATTCAGTTGTATTAAACAAAATTTAGTAAATCTCAGAGTGTCTTCATATGGAGCAATATCACACACACTAGGTTAAAAAATAATCAATAAAAATACATATAATATAATAACGAAAATTTCCTAATATGTAACAAAATTTAGTTAGATACAAACTTTTTAACAGCATTTTAATCACTTCCTTCAAATTAGGGTCAATCTCAATTTCAGCTGATCCCAGTCATTCTACATTTTTTTATTTTAGAATCTTACAAGAAGGCCCTATTCACTACACTGACATTCGTATATATTTATTTTTAAGTTGAACACTTCTTAGACAAAATGTGTTTCAGAAATGCTATTCCTGGTGTGGAGGGAAAAGAATTTCATTTTCTAAAAGACTTTTCAAATACCTATTTTAAGAAAAAATAATTTCAGCATGAATCAAATCTAGAACACCCAAAATAAATTGGTTGTAATGGGACAGAGAGAAATTTGAATAGAAACTAATGACTGAAACTAAAGAATAAATAATTAGTTTCCCAATACTTCTTAGACACTTCAGATATCATAACAGACATGTTGATTAAATCTGAAAAAAAAAAAAAAAAACAAAAAAAAAAAAAACAAAAAAAAAAAACAAAAAAAAACCTCAAGAAAAAATAATTTAAAAAAAACAAAAAAAAAAAACGGGCAATTTTTGCCTATGTTATTTGTCATTAATAAAATCATTAATTTTGTCTGAATTTCTGGAAAGAGGAGTTATTATTTATATTATTTATATTTGGAGTAATGTCCCCCATCTTTGTTATGGTTATCATAACATTTCAGCTGTTGTTCCCTCCAACCTTCCTCAGGTGTATATCAATCTGGGTAACCCACAAGAAATTATTTAATTAATCTACTTTGGTACTGTTCTCGTTCAACTGCTTATATCTACAGATAACATTTACTTCTTATTTTTATTTAGTACTGTTCAGCTGTTGCATGCCCATTTCCACTGAATACAAGTACGTACAGCCCAACCCAGGGATTGAACTCACAACCACTATCTCACCAAATTCGCAAACCAATGCTTTTATCCACTAGGCCATTGTCCTATAAATCAAATAAAGTGTTCAGTTCAGAATTGCCTGTATCCAGATCGATATACAACTGAAGTCTGGATTGAGCAAAACCAAGACTACCCATCCATCACCACTTCCCGCCAACGAGAAAGAGATCATTAATGTATCCTCGAAGATGTCAAATAGAAAAACATATATTGTCGACAAAGAAACTCGAGTGGTCACCAAAATAACATTAAAGATCATTCTGGACAAGAAAGCCAGGAAAAACCATATGGCTTGAATTGCCACGCAAAAGAAAAGTGTCTCTACAAAGATAGAGATTAGCCTGAACCATTCATTTTAATTTCTGTGACATGCACCATGAAAAATTTTATATCAGATATTAATTTGGATTCCTTTGAAAACAAGTGACAAAGAAAAATTAATTACTATTTTGGAGTGACTGTAGGCAAAAAGGCTGTGGTCTTGCTGACCAAGAAAACACAGAGGAAAGAACTTTTTTATCATTAAAGAGATTGCAAATATTTTTCTTTCCCAGCCATGACAATTCTTAAGATTGGCTGGTGGGGTGGGTGGGTCATCTGGATGGTCTCCGAAAAAGTCCCTGGCTTTAGGAAATCACAGCATGAGGCCACCTGATGAAGAAAGATTAATTCTTGGAAAATCCCTTTTCACCTATACATTCTGAAAGTTTGGATTTGTCATAGGAACAGTATGTCGGCTCTTGGAGTTGACAGTGGTTAGATGCTGAGAAAGTGGGAGAAGGAAGAGATTAGCACCACCTGTATGAAGTAATAGTGTTAGATTAGACATGAAGTGAGTCGGAGTTAAGAGATGGTTTGATTCCTCTGACCATTCTCAAAAGGGGAATAGACAAACCCAAATTTGAAAAAAAAATCACTAGAGTGAACATATTTTGAGAATATGGAATTTTAGAAAAAGGTTGATGCTAAGGGTACAAGATACCCAAACCCAGACCCTGGTCACCCCACCCCTGATGGACACAGGACTCCATATAAGCTGAAAGTTTAGACAACTTGAAGAGTTCCTACATTACTGTTACTGGAATCCACATCATTCACCGAGACCTCGTGCCAGCTCTGAAGACCAAAACTTAGAAATTTAAATTACTAATAACACAAGCTGCTAACTTCAATAGGGGATCCCAGTGTCATTTGTTTATAACAGTAGTGGGGAGGGTTAAAACCGCTGTTTAAAAGAAATCATGTATAAACCTAATCATTATTACATTTTTAACCAGAATTAATTTTTAATTCCCAAGAATCCTTTTTTATTTTATGTAGCTCTCAGCTATTGACCTGTCTTCACTTCAGTTTGCTTCATCAGTGATCTTCTCAAGCTCTGAGATCAAAAAGAAAAACAATGTGGCAGAGGAGTGAATGGTGGTGAACAGACAAACACCAGCTAAGTTGAGTGGAACAGTGCCCATCATCATGATACCAGTGACAAACCAGCAATGCATTAACCAGTGAGGAGTCAGCTAGATGGTAACCACTATGGTCTGAAGAAGGCTGTGGACCAAAGTTTATATTAGTGGTTGTTGTTGACTAGGATCAACTTACAGTAGCCTGAATATAAATAATGTAAAACATATGAATCTTTAAATAAAAACTATTCTACCAAAGTTATAAATGAGAAATGATTTTAGACAATTCTCAAAAATATTATCTACTTACGAGAATTGGAGAAAAACAAGGATTGATTGTTTTACCATGTTACTGAAATAGTTATATACCTTTAAATAGCTTCAGCAATAAATGTTCAAGCACAGGTAAAAAAGCCAGGCTTTTGATTTTCAAGGTAGGCCATCCTCTCTTGAAAGTACAACAATCTTTTTAATCCCAAACTTTTGGGCTTGTATCAAAGTATATTTAGTACATATGCATAAGGGTGTGTTAAAAAAATAAAAATTTTGTTTGGTTATTTGGTTAGTATTTTTTTTTGAAAAATAAGCAGAGTCAAGAACTTTTCAACACCACCTCATATAATTTTGTATTTCTAATTGAAAGATGTCAGATAATATAGTGACCAAACTGGAGACTGTATAGAAGTGAATCAGATAAACACAAAAAAGATCTTGACTTGGATGTGTCTAGTGTAGCTAAGAGTTTTGTTCTCTTGAATATTTGGCCATTTAGAGAAGGCAGTTTCTCAACATAGATGGCATCACTGCCAAATCTGCATGAGAATGGTGATGATTGGTTATCAACAAATGGCCAAACTGTAGGTTTGGCTACATGAATATAAGACAGACATTTCTTAATGTTGTAAGGTGGGTTGGTGCTGATGGTGTGTGTGTCTGTGTATCAGATCATATTTTTCTACAGACTGAGATTGTTGTGCAATTCCCACTGATAGCAATGGTTTGTATCTCCAACTCGGATTAAAAGCTGGATTTTAAATGATGCTTTTTAAAACAAACAGAACACGTGAAAGAATGATATCATACAATCTTCCTCCAGTCATTTGGCTTTGTATTGTACGAAGTCTGATTAATAACTATACAACAGAAAGGATTTTTCCAAAATGAAATACACTTTTTTCTTTTCATATTCTGTGAGAAGAAAAAAAAATGTATTTGAATAAGGAATGAACATTTTTTTCAATATTAAAAGAAAAAAAATACTCTACTTACAAAATAAGAACTGCATACAGTCATATCACACTGAAACACCAGTTCTTTTATGATTATCAAAGTTAAGCAATGTCAGACCTGGTCAGTACCTAGAGAGGTGACTACTTGGGAATAACAGGTGCTATAAGCTTGGATGTGCAGGTCGTGAAATGAATAATGTCTCAGAATTGGAAATTAGCAAGCCAAGTTCAAATTTCAGTTTGGTCTGTTTTATTCACTTACAAACAAATATCCTTGGGAAAGGCATGAATCCACCTCTTCTCCCTGTCAGCTGTGAGTTAATTTAGGTACCTCCATGAGATCATTAAGAAAGAGCATAGCATGAATAAAAAGGGCCTTAGACTTGATGAAAATAATTTTTTTTATTGTGTAAATGTTTGTTATTATTAAGAGGAAAGTATTTGGGGGGGTATTTTTTTTTACATTTTTTTTTTAATCGTTCCTAGCACGTCCAAAATTTTCATTAAAATCTTTTTTTGCATCAGCAAAATTGATCATATCATTTTTTTTCCATTTTATAAACGAAATGAAATTCTCCATTTAAAATTTAAAAAAAAATCAATTATAATTTTTTTCAAAATTTATTTTAAGAAAATTAGAAATTATAAAGTTTATTTAAAATATTTTGAAACAAACATTACTTACTTACTGTGCCAAAAAAACAGATTAAAAAGAAGACAAAGCAGGGCTTAGCATTTGGTTTCACTTGACAAGTGATGATTTCATCACGTATTGACAGCTTACGTAAGGGAAAGTTACCATACAGAAGGACAGAAGTGGCATAATTATTTAGTTTTACGTGAACCAACTTATTTACCTTGTTATTTTTAAGGAAAACTTTAATTTTTTTTTTGTACTTAGCTTTCACCTTTACGATGCTTTATGGAAAATATTTAAAAAAAAAAAAAAAAAAAAAAATTAAAATAAGACTGTTGAGAGCGAGATGAAATTTCATAAGAAAGGTATCTAATTAATTTATATAGGTACCTTTCTTATGAAATTTTATCAGAAGTGTACGTAAAATACTATAATTTTATGTACATTTATTACATTTTACTGGTTATTTGTATTTCCATTCATTTTATTATTAATTTTGATATTTCATTCATGGAAAAATGTCATAACTGAGATTAATATAAAAATAAGATCATATAAATTTCATAAGATGATACTAATACTTGTAGGTACCCTTCTCAGTTGAAAAATCAAATTAACAAACAATTCACAAAAATAATGGCCGTAACAGCAGGGAACAACGCTTAACTCAAATAACATGACATTTTATTGTATTCTTGCTGGTCTTCCATACATTTGAATTACAGCCATTTTATGGACACAAAAGCCATCTGAAATTAGTTTTTTGATACCGTGTGAGTCTTCTGATTATTATAAGCTATACAACTTAAGATAGCTCTACTTAATAACACCATTGACTAAACTGAGCGCCATTTTCTCTAATTTTATAATAGCAACATTAATGTAAAAATAATAAAATAATTTAAGAAATAACAAATAATTGCTTAAAAAGTTCATTTTTCATCGAAAAAAGTTTTTGCTTTCAGACAATATTATCCATATTTATAAAAGCAACTAAAAGCATTTGAAATTAAATAATATCTTAGTTTTATAGTTTTGTATGTTACAATTCAGAGCTTATTCTCAGGTAGAAGGGGTCCAATTAAAAAAAAAAAATGATTTGCTTTCCTCAAAGCCTTGAGCTTTTAACTAATATAATCACTAAATTGAGCAGTATTGAATTTCTAGAGTTTTCATAAATTTAGTTTGGATAATAAATATAAAAAAAATATTTTTGCCATGACTTTAAAAAAAAGAAAACATATTTATAATAATTTCCATCATTTGTGAATAGTTTCTGAAAGTTTCATTAACATCTGACAATTATTTTTATTTTTGCAAGATTTTCCAAATTAATGTCTGTCATATAAAAAAAAAATAAAAAACACACTAAAATTTTATGTTATTTAGTAGTTCCACTGATACAAAGAGAAACAAGTTTGTTTTTTTAATCAAAAGTTAGGATGTTCTAAAAAGGAAAATTTTTTTAAATAATTAAAAAATACTTTGTTCTTTCCTCTTAATAATAATATAAACATTTAGACAATAAAATTTTGTTTTCATCAAGTTTTGGGTCTTTTTCATCATGCTATGCTCATTTTTAACAATCTCATGGCGGTACCTAAGTTAATTATTAAGACTTATATCACAAAACTATTATTATATCCAAGAAACCCTTATACTCTAAAAACATTTTCTGGCTTTAAATAACCTGCAAAAGGTGGATAAGATATAAGAAAAAGATTTAAAAATCAATATACAAAATTTTATAATCAGAATCAAAAACCAAAATGGAAAACAGAGTCACATGATAAACACAGAATATTTCTGTAACTGTTCAATGCTTACTTGTATGAACAAAGTAACCGTTATGGACAATGGTGCTCCTTTCTTACATAGTATACTTAGATTATTAATTTTATCGTCTTGAACAACTGGCAACAGTCATTTACCTCTCACAGATAACTAACCACAGATTTCTTTTCATAGCAAAATCCTTCCTCTTCACTTTCTCAAAAATCATCAAGTTTACAGCAACTTCTAAAATCATCTATCACAAAATAATTTCACAAAGAACTTATTTCCCACCTTCTGATCCAGATACAAAAATGGAGATTGCATTGTTTATATGCAAAAATTTTATGCTTTTTACATTAGGTATTGTATTATGCACAATTAAATAACTATGAAAGTTATAAACAGTACATTGTCAGGTGCACATGATCATTTTCAAAAACAGACACTAGACATTGATTGCCTATAAAAGTGTTTAATGGCAAGCCTAATACACTGGTTTCCATATATCTCCATTATTGAAGGCACCAGATGTCAGCTATTCTCTGATGGTTGTAGCATGCTAAAGTCAAGGTCAATGGAACTAGATATTTTCCTTTACACATACATATATATGGTATAGATTGGCCTATCAGAACACTGTGCAAAATCCTGGTGGTGGCTTGTGCCATCTAGTACCTAATCAGTAGGCTAATAACCTGATTAGTTTCAATACTGTTATGCACTACTTAGCAAGCTATTGCACTCTAAATTAGCTGCAGGTGTCTGTATATGTAATTCTAAGTCATGAACAGTATAATCAGATTAATAATGCCCTAGCTACCAGATCTTAAAAGTGATAGTCAAAATACATTCCAGTTAAAAAACTTGAACTTTAGCACTTTGCACAGTCTATATCGTACAGTGTTCAATAACTTACATCAAAGCCTCATTTTTCTCATACTAAGGAACAAATGTGCTTCAAAGACAGATATATTTCACAGATATATTTGCCAAAATTATACAAAAATATCTTGAAATACTAAAGAGTAAATTTATTCAATAAATCACCATAGCTTCAACCACGACCTCCAGACAACTTCAAAATCTCCTGCAACTATTCTGGTTGGTCACTTTGTTTAAATTAGTAAATGCTGCCATAATCCTTGCCTTCAGTTCATCTTTGGTGTTAAAAGGAGTTTTGTTAGTCCCTCACTCAACTGCACCCCACAATAAACAAGGAGGTTATAGTCTGGGAAGTTAGGTGGTCAGATATAAGGGGTGATGTGGTCACGGAAATTGTCTTAGACACATAACTGGGTTCTTCTGCTTGTGTGGCATGGTGCAGAGCCCTGTTGCCAGACAAAGAGTCTTCTAGCAGCCACCCTCTTGACCCAGAGCAGCATTACCTCCTCAAGACACAGGTCTCCAGGTTGAGTATGAGGCCCTGTGAAAAGATGAATGGAGGCATAATGTTGCCCCAACTAGTGATCACATCAAACACCTTGATAATCACCATTAGATTCATCCAACTCTTTCCGAATCCTCTGCACCGTCTTTAGATTGACACCCAAATACTCTGAAATATTTGTATTGGAGCTTCTGACATAAATACCAAGCAGTACAGCATGCTGTTACCAAATTTCTGACAAAGTGAATTGTGCCATGATGCTCTTTTTCATCACAGATGGTGCCCAACTGACCTTACTATACTGTGCATTCAACAAAATCAAAAATGCCTATGCACTAATTTAAAAATATAAGATGGCGACAATTTACCCATCGCATTATATATATTATATATATATATATATATATATATATATATATATATATATATATATATATATAGAGAGAGAGAGAGAGAAGAAAAATTTTAGGGAGAAAAAAAAAAATTTTAAATTGCTAGTTCTTACATTTCACCTTTCTTAGCAGATCATATGTGGAATTTTTAATAACAAAAGTGATGGAAGCATGAACAAAAAGGAAAAGAAACTAAATGAAATCAGCTAGACAATATTTCCTGAAAACATTAAAAAAAAAAAAATAAAAAAAAAAATTGAATTTAAAATTTACCGTCTACCCTTATATTCCACAGAGAACTCTATAACGTTAACATTGGCATGTATACAGAAAGTATGCTGAAAATTTCGGAGAATATTATCACTTCTATAAATACAACTTATCCAATACAAAATGTTGGAATAACTACAAAAGAAAAAACCCTTTAGTGACATGTTTCATTCTGAAAAGGAATTCCAGATTTATAATGAAATTCTCTCTCAGAACATAATGCATCACTAAGTTTTTCCAGTTTCTCATTTACTTAGCAACTATTAGTCCGATACAAAGATTTGTAGATCTTCCATAACTAAAATGTTACATTTTTTTATCATTCTATTTGGATTTAATTTGACTTTATTTAAAATGTTATTAATTTAATTCAGTACTAGGGCTTACAGCCATATATTGAAACACCAGTCCTCATCTGATCAACAAAGTTGATCAACAAAGTTAAGCAACATCCAGTCTGGTCAATACCTAAACCACTTGGAAATTGTCAGGTGAATAACAGCACAGAATGAGACATCCAAATTCTAGTCGAGTTTGTTACATTCACTCACATGCAAATACCCTTGAACAATCATAAATCAAAAAAAGACATGATCACTCAAGCATATCACATCTGCCTGTAATAACATACATTTGGATTAGCACAATAAGGTAATGGCCTACATACAACAAAAAGAACCTTCACAGACTGAGAAGAATTCAGAGATAACTGATCCGTTTTAGGTTCCTTTGAGGAATTTCAAACTCAAAAATGAGGACAATAGTCCATGTACAAATAATATAATGATAACTGCTCATTCTAGAAATTCAGACAGAAAAGCATGTTAATCTAATTTAGAAATAATAATAATTGCACATTAAATGATAAAAAACTAATCATGTTCCTGAAAAGAGAAAAAAAAATTAAAAGGTATATCATTTTCAAAGCAACACAGTATTTTTTTTTTTAATATGTTTACTATCCCGAGGATTTTTAATTACATATTTTAAAATCTTAAACTCTTCTAAATAAAATGACCTTACTGAAAAGTTTCTTGCTGACTACTTGTTACTTATATTAATTTTTAGCTTAGCCAACCTAACCTAATAAAGATAATTGATCATAAAGGTGATGTCAAATCATTTCTTAACTTATACAGTTTTGGTTGTGCTTTCTATTAAACCCTACTATTCTATTACAATTTATGCTAACTAATGAAATGTTATGAGCAAATGTATACCTATGCTTATATAGTCTACACTTCAGATATTTTTTTAATTTATATATATGAGGAGGTGCTGAAAAGTTACAAAGTTATCAGCCTGACTAAAAGATTTTGGGAAGTGGGCTAGGCAAAAACTTTTCAGCACCCCTTTATATACATTTGAAATCAGAGTATAAAACTATGTAAGTTTCAGGTTTTCATTAAAAAAAAATGAAATAAATAAAACTTGCCTGTTCAAACTAAACATGTTCCCAATAAGATTTTCATGAGACAAATAAAATTTGGAGTTGGCTAATTTTGAATGCCAACAGGAAATTTTTGATGTAAACAAAATTATCTGAAATTTAGAGACACAAAGGACAGAAAACCTTTATGAAAAAAAAAAAAAAAAAAAAAAAATTTTTTTTCAAAGCTGAGTGACATATTCAAAGAGACCTATAAACTTTTTCTGAATATGAGACTTATATACAAATTTTAGAAACTATTTTAAAAATCAAAAGACAAAAAATATGTTTTATGATTTATTTTGAAAATCAATAATGATTTTGTAGTAGTGGAGAAAATAAAATAAAACTGTCAACTTAAAGCAGCAACAAACGTCTGCAACAGATTTCTTCTGTCTCTCGACCGCAACACTTGTAGCCAAATCACAGTTCAACGATAGTCTGTCGTAACAGTCCAACAAGAAAAGTAGAAACGACAAAATTGGGTTACACATCCAACCTTCACTTCTCACTAGCAAAAAGTAAGTGTTCTTCTCCTGAGCTCAGAAAATATTCTGCTTTTATCAGCGAAAAACAACGGCTTTTGTTCACCAAGAGATTTTTTCTGATTGGTCACGCCATTCGGAGGAGGGGAGAAAATTAACAGATTCTAATCATTGAAGTAGATTTTTGCTAACTACTTTTTGGTAATTTTTCTTCGGCAAATTGCACACAAAACACAAACTTTTTTTCCGAGGTAACTGATTATCTCTTTCACTACAGATTTTAGACAAATGATAGATCTCAACTCAATAGCTCAGTCATTGAGGACAAAATAAATGAATAAAAGTTCAGTTTCGGCAAAAAGTAACACCCTCATCCACCCTGCAACATAGCGCTGTGGATGGTTCTATCATTACAATCAGCCATTGGATTCTCTCTCTCTAGGTGCCATGTCCCCTCAAGGTGGAGGCAACCATAGCTCTCAACAATTTCCTTCTATCCCTTGCAGCTTTAAATAAATTGTCTTGTTATTTCTAAACCCTGTTCCACCATCCATTCTATGAAACATATCAAGTATATTATATATTGTTTTCCTCTGTCTCTCAATCTATCCCATGGGTAACAGATCTTCCAAGCCCTCCTTCCTTATGTGCCCCAGAAATATCTCTTCCTGATGTTAAGTGTAAGTTTCCTTTTTGTTCCCATTTTTTCTAAAACCTTGTCATTGCTCACATGTTCAGTCCATGGTACCCTCAGTATCTTTCTGTAGAACCACATTTCTGTTGCTTTAAGTCTCTTCTTCATCTGTGAGGAGATTGTCCAGCATTCACTGCTGTACAGTAGGACAGATATCATGTAACAGTTCAGTACTCTTTTCTTTGTTTCTAACAAAATGTTTCTGTCTCGTAACCCTCTACTTAGCCTTTTGGAATGTACGTTTGGCTATTCCAATGCATCTTCAGATTACAGTGTCACATTTTCTGTCCTCTATTAAAAAAAAATTTCCCAGATATTTAATTTTTTGTGATTGTTTGATTTTGGTATCTCAGATTTATAGTTTATACTTTTGAGTTTATCCTTTTGCTAATAACCATGCATTTTTGCAAATACTTTATTAGTTCACTTTTTATACTGGAAATATCATGAAGTAAAAACATAAAATAGTAAAAGTTCTCAGACATGTGAAAAATTCTGCAGCACTCATGAAGTCACGTGATGAGAAGTAGAGAGTGTAGGGATGCACGTAGACAGTGTAAGGATACAAAAAGGCAATTATCTCCCTTTCATAGAGGTTAAGTCATGTGACAGATGCACTTCATACAGTGACAAAAGTGGCAATCAGTCAGCTTCCTGGAGACAAAATACAAGTTGTTCATCCTGCCCAGGCCAGCCAGCTGCCACATGGTGCAGCTTACAAGCCCATGATGCAATTTCCCTTTGAGAATATATGGCTTATCCAGAAACACAGAAGAATCTCCATATTATATATAAAACCCTATCTACTCATTCTTTATTCACTGCTTGTTGTGTACATATATGAGTTTCTCTGTGTGTGACACATGTAAATAAGTATATATATAATTTTGAGTATGATGCAGCGATATAAAACTGAGAACAAAGCATGTTTGTCATTCTTTTCCCTTTCAGCCATTCCATGTGAAATATGGTGCTATTATATCATGGATATAATAATGCCCATTCTCTGTCTATATTTCTGAGATGAGGTATTATGTACACTATTTACTTTATACAGACTATTGTCCTCATCTTTGTTGCCATATTTATCACAACGTTTCGGCCGTTGTATGCTCCTGCCTTCTTCAGGTGGTTGGAATGTTGAACTGAATCCTTTATTTCACTAGGGGAATTAACAGGAGAAAACCGATAACTGATATTCCATTAGACATGGCACATGGAACTAGAACAATCTACCCTAGCAAGCGAAATAAAGGGTTCAGTTCAACATTCCAACCACCCGAAGAAGGCTGGAGTGTACAAAAAGTGATAAATATGGCAACAAAGATGAGCAAAATAGTCTGAATAATGTAAATAGTGTAAATAATGCCCATATTGGGGGAAACTCAAATAGGAGAATAAACACTTCTGTTCTAGCTTACTTATTAACAGATATTGAACCTGGAGATTCTGCAAGAGAAGTTAATATAAAATAGGAAGAAGATGCTAATCTTTTTTCCAGGCTAAGAAAAAGCTATCATTTTTCAATTGCCGTCAAAATAAATGCTCATCGAAAAAGAAAAAGATACCTTGCAGCGTTATTGGTTATCAGAAAATAAATCTGATAATTGACTCTACTGTCTTGAATATTGTAAAGAATATGAATGTAATTCATTTATGGAGGGTATGAAAAAAGAAAAAAAAAAGAACAGCTGGAGGCATATATAGTAAAAGATTAATGGACAGCAGATATAACAATTATTGTAGAGAAGCTTACACTTTTAATTCCAAATCATAAGAACATTGAACAACTATTGCTTACAAACCAAAAGCTGATTAATTCATATCCTCCTGGCAGAAGTTTAAACAAATTGTTTCTGTATATAGTGGCCATTTTGTTTAAAGTTTGTATTTTCTTGATTTCAATTTAAAATTCAGAAATTTTCTAACATATTTCTGTGAAATTTTCACTTTCTAAAATTATACTTTATGATTATAGTTTACATATACAGAAAAATAGAGGCACTTCAACAGTGTAATGGTTAGTAAGCTAGTCTTGCTAAATTATGACCAAATAGTGAGTTTGATCTTCATTGAGTATTTTATACTTTCAGTCTTGTGCCACATCTAAGTTACATTTCGTTAATCACTATATGGAGAAAAAAAAAAAAAAAAAAAAAGATGGTGTCAGTTTAAACTTATATGAGTAGGATATGGATTCAGCAAGAAGAAATTAAAAATAATAGGCAAAGAAAAGAATTGTTGAAGTTTTAGTATTGATTGGAAAATAAGGGCTAAACTTACAAAGACATTAATACAGTTGAGATTGTCTATACACTTGACGATTCATTAAATCATGAAACTTTTCTAGAATCTTTCATTCTACTAATATGATTTGTTATTAAGAAGGCATTTAGAGAAAATATTAAAGCATTCAGATGGGACACAAACATGAAAATAAAGGTTACAGTAGTCTGTTTTTTTATTATTTTTTTTTTTTTTAAATAGGAGTATCCAAAATGGTAGTGGACAATGTCATAATGGCTATTTTATTATTATTATTATTATTCAAGAGGAAGGAAATCTGATAGGTTTTCAATACAACACAAATATTTCAGTGAAATATCAATGATCTGTTTGTGAACAAAAAAGACCTCCAGGAAAGGCAGCTAGTACGAATGAATTGTACAGACTTGACAGGGAAAAAAAAAAGCTTCCTTAACTCCTGAAAAATATGCTAAAGACATAAATATACATTTTACCAATGCAACAGATTGAGTGGTTGTTATGCATGGAGCTTATAATGGCTTTTTAAGCTAGCTAAAAAGAAATTGAAAAAAAAAAAAGGAAAAAAAAAGGAAAAAAAAAGGAAAAAAAAAGAAAAGAATGAGTCACTGGAACAAATTCATGTTTAGTGTTATAGACATACACAATGATAGATTTTATGATACAAGTCAATGTTTTCACAATATTATTTTTAACTATATCAAAAGTCATTGTGACATCGATTTGAGCATGCTGGCCTCGTCCAAACTGTTGATCATATGAAATGATGTGCTCTTTCCCAGAAATTGCAACTAAAATCTGCTGAGCATAGTTGCAGTATCAACCACAAGTAAGGTATGTGGGTGTTGAACAAATGTGTCTAAGTAGGTATCTGTAACAGGGATTGGCTAGCAGACAGGTGCACTTAGAAATGAACAACTGGTCATTAGTATTAGGCAACCTTTGTTGGTAAAAATGTTATATATTTATAGAAGTAATATACCCTGTGAGTTTCATTCTATAATATCTGATAATTTGAAATATATTAAATTTTGTAAGTACTTGTTCCTGCTACTTCATTTTTCTTTTTACAAAATGGAATTGCAATAGTTTTTAAAGAATAAATGTATGGGATTAGAAAAATAAAAAGAATCAACACAACTTTAAAAACCATTTGTGAAACACATTGGTAGGCAAAAAAAAAAATGTCACAATTGCCAAAACATTTAATTCTTTGAGAAATCTGCTCAGTTCCTTGTATACAGATGTAATTTTTTTCTCTGCAGAAGTATAGTGTTTCTGGTCTAAGAAAAAAAAAAACCCGAGACTTAGAAAGTTCCAAAAATTGAAACAAAACTGGCAGCATGCAACTACAGCCATACCACGCTTAATAACATACCTGTTTAATGTATTACATTTACTGTTCAGTACAATACTGTATAAACATTTAGAAATAAATCAGAAATGTTAAAAAAGGTGCAAAAAGTAACATCTGTTAAGTTCTCTGAAGCTGTTTGACACAAACACATTACATGCATAACATGACTGAAATAGCAGCCAGGTGCAACTTCTCACTTAATAACCAACTTGTTCAGAAACTGGGTCATTGGAACAGAATCTGGTCATAAAGTGAGGAGTGGCTGTATATTTTGATTTTTAATCTAACTACTTTTTCCATGGACCAAAAGAATGTTGGGATAAATCTATCCAAAGCATATCATTTGGTAATGTGTGCTTTAGATTAACCAGTAACTGTAAAAGTGTGAGTAAAGTGTAGCATGAAGTCCATTAAATAATATTGTCCTTCAATTTTATTTTATTTTATTTTTTTTTAATAGAAACTTTTTTTAAAAAAAAGCTATAAAAGTGAAGCAGGCTCCCTGGAAAAGGAACAGACAAAGAAATAACAATACTTAGGTTGATGCACTTAATAGGATATTATACACTTATTGAAAGCTTAAAAAAAATTAAAAAAATAAAAATAAAAATCAAGATTTGAGAAGAATGACACTTCTCTAGAGAACTGGGTTGTTTGTTTCTGACACAGAGCTAAAGACTTTGTTACCATACATTGCCCTTCAAAGGCTAAGTAATCATAAAAGTTGATGAGGAATTAACTTGTAATCAATTGCCAACTATAGTTATGAGTTTGACAAATGACTCAGATAGGCTGAAATGTAGAGGATTTGAGTACACATTGCATAGGCAACTTCAAGGAACTATTAGTAAAAAAGACCTTATAGGGAAGGAAAATGAGGAAATACAAATTTCTATGTATAAAGACAAAAAAGAAAACTTATATTGTCCTTTTACATATATACTCTGAAATTTTACAGATCTCTATATGTAAATGTTGCAACTGTACAGTTTGCATTTATTTGATGCTGGAGAAATCTAACCACTTCAGAAAGGCATGCAATGACATCACTCACAAATACTTATCAATATTTTACTATTCCATTGGCTTGTGAAAGAAATTTTACAAATTTGGAATTCATCAAGGATAAATAGTATTTTGGATTTGATCATTTAGATATTTATTCAAATATATGCCATGATACTATCATTGGTAGTGAATCAGCAAAAAGTTCATATACTAGGGAAAGAATTGCATTATGGGTAAATTTATTCTCCAATACAATAAGTTGATTATTTTTTTTTTTTTTTGCAATAGACCAGTTTGATAATTTTTCTCCTTCTGAGATATATATATTATATATATATATATATATATATATATATATATATATATATATATATATATATATATATATATATATATATATTTCTTACTGCCACACCAAGACAAGATAGCTTTAAGGAAAAGGGTCATATTTTTTATTATTAAAATAGATACAAAAGTATCTTGTTTAAGAAAAAGATTTTAGCCACCTTTCAGCAGACACTTCCTCAGAAACATAATCGTCAGCAATATAAAACAGAGATGCTGATAAGAAGAATTATTATCAACAACTGGTATTAAAAAATATTTTCTGTCATACACAGGGCTAGGATGAGACTCCAATTAGACATCCTGGAGTCTATTATTATTAATATGCAATGCCCTACCCTGTGTAGACAATGAAATATAGATTGGCCCTAATCGGGGAAACTACTGCCTGACTGGGAACATATTTAGTAATAATTTTTTTCTCCCCCCCCCCCCTTATGTGACTATTAGGTAATTTATATATTATTAAAATATATATATATCATTAAAATATATACAAAAGTGATCATTTTCCCCCCAAAGAAAATATGAAAAATTATGTTTACATTGGAATTTCCGCAGGGGAATGGAAACAGATTTTATACCCATAGGCACTCGTTTCCTAACCCTAAACTAAAACACCAAACAGCTCTTTAAAAAAAAAAAAAAAAAAAAAAAAAAATTTGAGGCATTGAAGGAGAAAGATTTGAGTCCGCAGATAGTTTGGAAGATTATAGGTTCCACATGTACTCCTAATCATCTTAGAGATAGGAGTGATTTATGTTTAGAAGAAAAAATTAGAATAATAAAATACAATAATCAAAGCCAACTATTGAATCAAAGGAATGAATTAGTATTAAAATGTTGACATAAAAACAAATTCAAATTTCCATAATATTCACTCCCCTCTAACTCCTCAAATGTTGAAAGTATAACTAATTCTAATTCCTATATTTTATTCCCTCCCCCTATAACCACTTTACATTATATTAATTATAATCTATAAACTTCCCCTACTTTAATATCCCCCCAACTCTTTCCATTAATCCTTTTCATCCTTTTATCTATATTCTAATTTTTAAACCCCTTTTTATTCCTCTTTTAATTTTAAATTAATATTTCATTCTTCATATAACCCCAAATTAATGTCATAAGGTTAATATTCGGATTTAATTTTATAAAACTTCTTCCTTTTAAGACAAATACCTTCCACCCTCCCCTGACCCCGTCTTGTGCCTGTCGTCTGACTGAAACATTGAAATGGATCAATTCTGTATTAGTTTTTTGACAGGTTGATTTTTTTTTAGCTTACACAGTTAAATTCTATTTCTCGCCCCTCCTAACTGTATAGACATAAACTCAGTCCACACCAGGGTTGATAAAACAGACGACTGATATCTTTGTCTTCTGAAATAGGCTATTCCTCATATGAGGTAATTTTGGATTTTGTTATTTAATTATATTGCTCTATATTAATAAATACATCAAGCTCATTTTTTGGATCAGTTTTAATATTTTATATTACTAGGATCCACTTGGATTATATACCTTGGATTTGTTACCTTTACTACATACATATATATATATATATTTTTTTTTTTTTTTGTTTAAAAAACAAAAAAAAAACACTACGCAATTACAATTATGTTTCAACACCATAAATGTGTCTCTTCAGGTAATATTACATTACTGGTAAGTGAAAGATTAATTTAAATTAAAAAAGCAGAATACTTTAAAAAAAAAAAAATAAAAAAAAAAAAATATAGATTTGTAAGCTTTGCCATAATTAACCAATCAAATGTGACCAACACTAAATTCAAATTCAGGGGTAAATTTTTTTTTAATAGAGGTCATGACAAACTTGTCTGCATATAAAACCTAGACAATTTCCTTATGGGCAAATGCAGATTGTTACATTATTTCACAAGATGTATCAAAATCGGATGCACAAAATTCCCCAAGAAGCAAAAGAGATGGGGGATAGTAATTTTTTTTTTTTTTTTTTTTTTTTTTTTTTTTTTTTTTTAAGCTTATCACCCCAAGCAAGGCTGGAAGCCACTAGCACGCAAGGGTTACAGAAGGTTTGGAGGAAGAGCAGATAGGAGTGGTAAAGGAGAGGATGTGGAGAAAGATAGTGGATCGATCAAGGCAAGGGGGTTACAGAAGATTTGGAGCGAGAGCAGATAGGAATGAAAGGTGAAAGGATGTGGAGAAGGGAAATGGATAGATCAAGGCAACTGGAGATGTCGATTGACATTACACTTAAATATTTGGAGATTGTATTTGTCAGGGAAACAGGAATAAGGAAGGGAGTTCCACAGGCGAGATGTGCGAGACATGAAGCTATTGGAGTAGAAGAGACGTCTACATCTAACAGTTTCAACGGTGAAGGGGTGGGAACGGGATGCCAGCCTCGTAGGATGTTTAAATTCAGGAGGCCTAGGAACCAGCGAAAGCAGCTCATCGGAGCAATTACCATGAAAGTATTTGTAAAAAAGACAGAAACATAATGCTAGCTAGTTATATGATATTTCAGTTTCTTACATAAAATTTTGTAGTTGATAAATAAAAGACCTCTTTAAGAAATGGGAAAACAACTTGCAGTTTGAAAAAGAAAAAGAAAAAAAAGTTACATACAGTGGAATCATACTCCATTTATTCTCATTTTACCTGGAGATTAATATATATATATATATATATATATATATATTCCCCCCCCCCTTTTTTTCTGAATCATTTTAAATTATGTCTATTATGTCATGATTATTGGCAAGGAAAGTGGAATCAGTTATTCATGTTCAAATTTTAGCCTAGCCTTTGGCACAAATGCCATTGAGAAAGGCATGAATCTATTATCCCACTGCTAGAGGTAAATAGCTGGGTAGAGTGGTCTCTTTCGATATTCTTACGTGGCAACCAATCTAAAAGAAGGAAAACCAAATTGGGAAACAACTCCACTATTTTTCCCAAGAAGGCATGACAATTCACAGATAATAAATAAAACGAAATCTATATCATGAATGGACAAGGCATTTTAGTAATCTTATATTATTTTCCATGGCAATGAGTTGTTTTTTTTTTAATTATATCACTGTAAAAAGAGTGTGCAGTTTTATCCAGGGCCATTATCAGTTTTTTTTTAATTACATTATAAAATTGTTAAAATATTTTGCTTTCTACAAAAAGTGATGTTTCCCTATATTGATTATAATATATGAAAAAATATAGCTTTAAGTTATGCTATATTCATGGGATAAAGTGCTCAATATCAGAACGTATGTAAATATAAAACTGAACATTTAAGTCAACACTCAAGTGACAGACTGTTTCATGCTAAACACAATCATCAGGCCATCTTGACAATTGCGTTTAGCATAAAACAGTCTGTCACCTCTTAGTGTTGACTTCAATGTTCACTTTTATATTGATTAGATATATATATATATATATATATACACACACAAACAAACAAACAATATTATTTATATTATCATGCTATATCACCAGTTGGTATTTTTTTTTTTAATACTGAATATAAAATAAATGTATTTATTTAAATAGAAGTATAAGCAACATTCTCCTTCCTCAATATCACACACTCCTATGTATAACAGCTTCTCTGCAATTGTCCTAAAGAAATGTGATCCTGAACTGGCCCCTGTTCTCTCCAAACTTTACAACAAATGTCTTGTTACTTCTTGCTTTCCAACTTGTTGAAAGTCCTCCTCTGTAGTCCCTGTCTTTAAGAACTCTGGAGAACCATCTAACACCTTGAATTATTGTAGTTTCTTACTTCTTTTTGGCAAAATAATAGAGGCTCTAATCATTGTCAAATTGGTAAAGCATCTTACTTCGCTAAACTTCCTTTCAGATAAAAAATATTGCTTCCATTTCTCCAGGTCTATGCATTAACAGCCTTCACAAAATTTGTCTATCAATGGCGATGCTAGGGCTGTGGCACCAGACATCTCAAAGGTGTTTGAGAGGTCAGCTTAGAATAGCTGCAGTATTAACCACAGGTGAGCTCTGTGGGTGTTGAACAAATGTGTCTGAGCAGGTATCTGCAACAGGGATTGAACTAGCTAGATATAACTGTCAGTTCTATTTTAATAGTTTCTTTTCTTGCACTTCTTGTCTGTGGAATTCCCTTCTAATTTCTTCCTTCCTTGCCAACTACAATCTTCAAAAATTAAAATGCAATCACCATCTCCTATCTTCCTGAATCCTATTCCTTTGTCTTTTCCTCACCTCAGTTTTCTCATTCTTTTACTCCCTGTAACTTCCTGTATCTGAGTGGCATTTATTGCCTTGCTTGAGGTGAAATGATTAAAAAACTTTATTTTTATATTTTATTTTCACCCGAATGCAAGTAAATTTAATAAAAGGCACACTTATAAAATCTCTCTCTCTTATATATTGGTGGAAAATGTATAACAAAATGGGAAAGTTATCATATGATGCATTTCATCCTTTACGACTTCAAACTAAATTTGTTATGTTAGTGCAACTACATATGAATGAGGGGTACAAGAAATTTTTTAAAAATTTTTATAATGTAGAAGATTTCATTTAGATTTTTTCTTTCCATCACTTTTGTTATTAGATATCCCACACTGTGATATTAGATCTGCCAGGAATGGTGAAAATGTGGAATATCTAATAACAATAGTGATGGAAACAAAAAGAAAAAGAATCTAAATGAAATCAGCTAGATTATATATTAATAAAAAAATTTCAATTTAAAATTTCCAGTATCCCAAATTTAGTCTGAAGTCCTAAAGGACAAAACACATCACACAAAAACTTTTTCCATTTCTATACATTTTCCAAAAATATTGTTCTTGAGATTATATATATATATATATATATATATATATATATATATATATATAGTGCACACACACACAAAGTGTGTGTACAACTTTCAGCATGTTTTAACATTAGAAAAAAAAAACTGTGCACAATGCGCAATTCTAATGGCAAATGTGAGCAATTCAAACACCAAAATGCAAAAGAAATCCTTTTTATTTTGCAAGTATTCTATTTTTCATATCCACAGTGACAAAGATAATTATAAAATATAATCCATTCTTGCATGATATAAACAAACTACAAAGTGTTGTCTAAAAAAAAAAAAAAAAAAAAAAAAACACACTTATCTTCAGTTTGCTCTTTACAGACTGTCAGCTTTTCCATCTCATTTATCTAATATGAAATATATATTTGATTTCTCTTTTTCTATTTATTCTTCATGTGTTTGGTATACAATTAATGGATTTATTTTTAATCCAAATGTTATTATAATGGATACTTCATACCTGAAATAAACCAAAATAGGGTGTCTATTTCAAATATGAAGTATCCACCATAATAGCTTTTGAAGTAATAAATATGTTTGCTATGAAAATAAGGTTATTAGTGAGTGAATAATGAGCCAATAGGATTAAATATTTAATATTTGCTTTTATAGGAATTAAATTTCACACACACACACACACACAACAACCAATAAAATCCCATCAGAAGGTTTAAACAATCATTACATGGGCAAATACTGCCAAAATACTTGTGAACATAGTTGTAAACCTACCATGTGTTATTTTTTAACCATTTAGAAAATAACAATAACTCCCTTCACCACTCCCGCAAATTTGAGAAAAAGATTTTTGCAAGCCAGTATGAAATTATTTTCTAACTAATGAAAACCTTGTAACCAGAAAAGTCCACACCTCTATGTGAAATTAGATTTTGAATCCTTTTACAGATATAAAAATAGAAGCATACTGCTTCTTGAAGCTAAAAACAATTTGGGAGGCTAGGTTGATTTACACATGCATACACATGCACACAATGGAAGAAAACAACAGCGGAAGCAGCCAACTAAGAACTTGTCCACGCACACAACAGAAGAGATTAAACAGTAGCCACCTACTAAGCCTTTGTTTACAAACTCACATATTAGGCTGACCATCATAAAGTAAGTCTGTCCGCACATTTCACTTAGCACTAAGAACAATTACTTTATAAAACAAACTTCACAACAAGAAAAATTGAACCTTTTATTACTATTATATATTTCTGAAAAGAATATATAAAATGTTATTTCAACTGATGTTCTGCTTCTACTTTTCCTCCAGAAAATAAACTTTTAAGTTTCATTTAAAAGATGCAATGTTATTAAATATTTAATATCCAACACTCAGATAAAAACAAGAACCTGGGTAGACGGATCCCAACACCTTATATCATAATGCCCATTTCATATTGTCTGAAAATGTCCCTGTAACTGGTCAGATTTAAAAAGGCAGGGAGGAAGGCATTACAGCACCCCAAACTCAACTGTATGGGCTCAGTTCACTTGCCAGAATAGTAGTCACTATGAATAGGTTGATTTTAGGTGCTTGCCAGAGAATGGTTTTGGGGCTACCTATTCATATCTGGTGATCTTGTTTCAAATTTGGCTTCATAGCAAAACAAATATCACTTTAGTTAGATGAAAGCAAGGATTCTATGAAACTTAACAAATATGAGAAGTTTTTGGGGGTTTTTTTTACGGTGGAATAAGGGCTTCTTTTAAATGGGCATCATTTTTTTCGTCTCTCAGCAAAGAAAAAAAAATACATAATTAAAAAAAATAAACTTACTCAAAGTTTTTTTTTTTTAAATATCAGTATCTCCCCATGTCAGGCAGTAAAGCCACTAAAACACAAGGGGTTACAAGGTGTGGTGGAATTAGGAACAGAAACAAAAGTAATGAGTAGAAAGAGAAGACATTTAAATTTTTGCAGATTAAAGTTGGCTGGAAAGCATGGAGATGAAAGTGGGTTCCACAAGCAAGAAGTGCAAGAAAAGAAACTGTTAGCATAGAACTTACAGTTACATCTAGCCAGCTCTACTATCAATTGAGATCTCAATGCTAGCCTAGTACTGCATTTAAATTCAAAAACTCTGGGTACAATAGTGACAAGCTCATCTGAATTACCATGAAAGTATTTATAGAAAAAAGCTCAGAGAGACAACCTTACAGCAGTAGGAAAGTGACTGAAGCCAAGGTACCAGATCAGGATCAATAATATTGCTGATTCTTCTTTGGGTCTTATCAAAAGAGCTGGAGGCAAATAGCAGGGGCACCAGACCATATGTGGCAGCAATATTCTAAGCATGGACATTTGGTAGACATTGATATGTAAGATAGATTCTGGAGAGAAAAATTGTCTCATATAACACTGACAAAGTTGACTTAGCAATGGATTCAATATAGTCTTTCCACTTTATGCCAGCTGAGAACGTTAGTCCAAGAAGTCACACTGAGTCATGCTGATGGAAGGCAGAGAAGGGTCTCTCAGATGATTAATAGAGAGATGTTTAGTTCTGGAGGTGTTAAAATTAACAAGCCGTCTTTTGCTCCAGTTAACGACGGACAAGAGGTTGTTTTGGACATCGACTGTCATTTTGGCCTTATCAGACTGATCAGCCTTACTATAAAGAGAGGAATGGTTGTGTCGTCAGCATATATACTGAATTGAGAGCTGATATCATCAGGAAGGTGATTAATGAAAATTAAAAACAATGTAGGACGAAGAATGGAGCCCTGGGGGACAAAAGGATGTAGACAAGTAGCATTAGTACAAAAAGATGTAGACAAGTAGCTGTTCAGGATAACTTTCATTTCACAATTTGATAGGAAAGACTGGATCAGTTCAAAAATGTGTCTGGAGACACTGTAACTTTTCAGCTTGTGGAGAAGACCTTCTATGCCAAACTTTATCAAAGGCTTTCAAGATGTCCAAACCTACAGCCCAGGCTTCACCGTTTTTTATCTAGAGCATGATAGACTCTTTCCGCAATTATTGTCAGTACATCAGCAGTTGACCTTGAGAAACAAAAGCCATATCACTTATCCGAGAAAAGGCCCTGCAATGAGAGATGCTGAACCAATTCTGCCTTGATTAGGGCCTCTAGGAGTTTCCACAGAAAGCGGTAGGAAACTAATAAGCCAATAATTAGAAGGGTCAGATGGGTCACCAGTTTCTTAGAAACTGGAACAACAGACGAGGACTTCCAGCAGGCAGGAAAAAGCAGCAAGGCATTTATTATATCTTTTAGAGAGAACAGGGGCCAATTCAGGAACATACTTTTTGACTATTACAGGGATACTATCAGATTCACATGCTTTGTGGGGATCTAGGTTAGAGATGATAGCAGAAACCATGGAAGGGGTTATATGCATATCACTCAGATTCAGTTCTATGTGGAAAGTTAGGCAGGAATACTCCAGATGAGTCAAGGGTATAGTTTGAGGAGAATTTACGAGCAAAGCATTCAGCTTCATCAGTAGATGACAACAGCTCAAATCTATTAAAGAGGGGAGGAATAGAGATCTTGCACTTATTTAATACCCTATTACAGAGCCGCCAGTAATCACAAGAACCAAAGTTGTTGAAGGCTATGTGGTGCCTCATTCTCTCAGCAAACAGGGACTTAGCTCCTTCAAAGACTCACATTTATTACAAGCAGTAACAAATAAGCACTTGTTGTGATGAGAGCAGTCACACTGATATTGCCGAAAACAGTGGTTCCTGTGTGCTAATAGCAGTCAAGTATGCTGGTATGAACCATGGAAAAGATTGAGGTTTCACCTGTATTTCTGAGAAGGGATGAAAGCATCCATGCCAGCTTTGACCCAGGAAGAAACTTCAGTGGTGTAATTTTCAATTGGGAGGTTAAAGATGTCAGTCCAAGGGGCATCATGAAGAAAATCACAGAGTGAGTCCCAATCAGCATGTTGGTAATGGAAAGAGGGCTTATGGATGGAGGGTTCCTGTTTAATGGATGATTGGAGTGAAATATCAACAAATACCACAGAGTGGTCAGAGTTACCAAGAGGGCAGTGTTGCGACGCACGGCAAGAGCCAGGAGAGGAGGTGAGGAATAAATCAAGTAGAGATACCTGTTGCTCAGTTTTGCTAGGGAAATGAGTAGCTGACAATTTGAGTGAGGGATTGGGCAATGGAAAAATTTAATGTCTGAATACCAACAATAGAATGTTTCAGCTACATGTCATGGCGAGCATTAAAGTCCCCAAAGACAAAGATGCTCACAGATAGAGAGAAAGTGCCTTTTCTATATTGTCAGCTATTATGTCTAATACACTGTAGTCCTAAAAGGAGGGGGAGCAATAAAGAAAAAAGAGATAGCTAACAGAAAACTGGAAGCACATGAAAGAATAGTCATGAGCCTCAAGAGACAATTCCCCGACCACTAGATTATCCCGGATGTAGACACCAAAGCCATGCATGTGAATATTGGAATCTTTTCAGCAGAGGGAAAGAATCTGGAACCAAGAATTCATTGCTAGCAATGGAAGAATCTAAGTTGGTTTTACAAAAGGCAAAGATATCAAGTGACTGTTCAGAGAAAAGATTCTATGCTGCAGAAGTTGGAACAGATACCCTGAACATTGGAAGAAGAATGTGGGGGGGGGGGGCTTTTTGTTTATTGGTTTAGTTGTATTTCTTTTTGTTGGGTTTTCTATGAGATTCATTTTAGGGAGAGAGAACGAAGACCACTATTATAATTGTCACCATCTTTCGTCAATGGCAATACAAACCAACCAGACCAGGGTAAGGCTAAGAACAGAGGGATCAACTCCATAATCCATTTACACAAAGAGACTGGAGTAATATTCAAAATTGAATAATTTTTAAACAGCATGTAAAATTTCAGAAGCATGTGAAAAAATAGCTACAGAAAAAAGAGACAAAGAAAATCCAGAAAAAGCAGCAAAACTCAAAACATCTTTCTAAAATAGCATTTTTTGCAGACGTAGTAGAAAATA
Source organism: Acanthosepion esculentum (assembly GCA_964036315.1). Classification (NCBI taxonomy): domain Eukaryota; kingdom Metazoa; phylum Mollusca; class Cephalopoda; order Sepiida; family Sepiidae; genus Acanthosepion; species Acanthosepion esculentum. The sequence goes on from OZ038480.1 coordinate 15,797,814, forward strand.
AATCACATGCTACAATGAGAGAATTTTCAACTGGTTTGATTAAATACAAAAGGGGGGGGCTATGTCTGAAAACATATACGAGATTTTCCAATAAGTTGTACTTGTAATAAATGAGTTAAAAATTAAAAAAAAAAAAAAAAGACTGCTCGTCTCCAAAGCGATTCCCTTTTCATTCAAAGAGGAAAAAAGCAAAGCGGCCCAGATCAAAAGGTTCCCCGATAACGGAAAAGTGAAAATACATGCCATCTTCTACGAGTCAATATTCTTGTATTTCTTTTTCTCCTGTGTAAACTATGACACATCACAATTTATGCCCATTTCTTTGGACATTTTTTCAAATATTAAGACGGTTTATTAGTAAGAGTTCTGTTAAAAAAAAATATACATCCACAAAAACTCAATTTTTTTTTCATATAGCTTTCTTTTTATAAAACTTTATAAAACTGTTGTAAAAATACAATGTAAATAAATAATATTTTAAAATTGTAGTTTCACATTTTACAAGTTTTTAACTTAACAGAACTATAAGTTTAATTAATTCAATTGTAACTCAATGGCTAACGCCACTGTAAGACATTTATTTTTTTTAAAGTTTAAAAAATAAATGAGAAAAAAAAAAAAAGTCAAAGCAAACAATATATTTTTTAGCTAATTTTAATTAAATTGAAATTAAAAATTGCTATATTTATTTCCTTTTAGAAAAAGCTTTATAAAAATCTCAAATGTTTAGCGCCAATTTTATAGGCTTTCATCATTTTTTTAAAAAAGTGATTTGAATATTGACTAAATGTTATTTTTAAACTTATAGAAAAAAAAAGTATAAAAAACCCTTCTGCTACAATTTTTGTAAATAAATATCACCTGAATAATTACTAACATTTTTTATATTCAATCGGCACGATTAAAAAGATAAAAAAAAAAATATTTGATGTAAAAAACAGAAATGTCAGAGATTGTGACGGCATATTTTTTTATTTATTATGTCTTCTAAATTTATTTTATACGAGTAAATATTTTTCAATTATTTTCCTATTGTGCATTTTCCTTCTCGAGCTTTAAACATTTCAATGAAAATGTATTATAAAAATAAAAAAATATATATATATTTTCCAAACGTAACATTTTTAAAAAATGTTAGGAAAATGAGAAAACATCAAAGTATAAAAATTTATTTTGCTTTTTTCAATCAAACATAAATTTGTTTTTTTAAAAGTTTCAAGTTTCAAACTCAAAGTAATCGATTTTCTTTCAATACACCTTTCTTTACAGAGAAAGAAATGTTTTTTTTTTTAATTGATCTGAATTATTATGGACTTCATGACAAAAGTCATTTTTGATGAAACCTTTGATTGAAACGTTAAAGTAAAAATAAAAAAAATTCCTTTTTTTTTAAAGTTTTTTTTTTTAGGCGTAAATAAAAAAAACTAATAATGGGATTGATCATGAATTTTTTGTATCAGTTATCCTGGATTAATGTGCAGATATTTAGAAAATTGTCAATATTTTAACATTTTTCTAAGTGGATTCAAAAAGGATTAGTGAAAAAGAAAAGTCAAAGTGGATTATTGTTGACAATTTGTACAGATACTAAACATTTTAACACCAACAACAAACATTTTAAATAAACGTTTAAATCGGAAAAATCATTTAATAATTATCGATAAAATAAATAATAATATTTGAATGAAGTAATAATACTGCCCATAAAGATTTCATTTATTTTAAATGCATTTTTTCCACGTTTTTTTTTTTTTAAGAACGTTAGAAACACATTCATGATTCAATCTTGAACCCTGTGAGTTCCTCACCCCAGCAATCGAGAAACAAGTGGACGGGGTTTTTTTTTTTAATGCATTTATCAACCTGCAACAAAAGAAAAAAGAAAAACACTAATCCCTACCCAAACATTTTGTGAGAAACCCACACCTGACACGAAAAGAAAAGGAAACATGATAAAAAAAATGAACAAAAGAATGTGAATCTTATGTGGTCAATATTTGAGGGTTACTTTTTTTTTTAGTAGTACCCGGGACCCCTGAACGCCAAAAAAAAGAAAAAGAAACAAGGTTTTTTTGGGGTTTTTTTTTTAATCAAAATTTATGTTCTAAAAAGATGGAAATTTTTTTAAAAAATACTTTGTTCCTTCCTCTTAAAATAGTAACAAACCTTTTGATGATAAAATTTTGTTTTCATCAAGTTTGGGGTCTTTTTCATCATGCTATGTATGTTGCTTCATTTTCAGTGAAACCGTAAATAATCCTAGATTAAATAACTTATTGTTTATTTTTGTCTCTAAATAAAATAATTTTTAATAATGTTATTCATCAATCTCCCTTCTTTGTTCAATTCTCCGTTCGTGACAGGATTTTTTATTTAAAATAATTTTTATTCAATCAAAAAAAAAAAAAAAAAAAAAAAAAGACTAAAGTACAAGTTAGTAACAGAACTGAAGAAAAATGAACATTTAGGACAGGTAGTGTTTTTTTGTTTTTTTTTGTCAGTGTCCTACTGTTTTCGTTATTTACAAAAATTTTACCTAAAACTTTTAAATTTCTTATGTTAAAAAAATACAGTAATAAAAATAAAGATAAAAAACATTAAAAAAAAAAAAAGTTAATGATCCGCGAGTCGAAATTCACAAAATTTAATAAAGAAAAAAAAAAAAAAAAAAAAGGATCGATTTAAAAAAAAAAAAAAAAAAAAATGGATCGATCTAAAATAAATAAAAAGAAAACGAATAAAAATATCTTCATTAAAAAAATATGTCCAATGACCTACTTAAAAATAAAATCAGGTAAAAAAAAAAAAAAATCAAAACAGCAATTTTTTTTTAATAAAAAAATGTTTATAGAAAAGAAAATCCAGGTACGTACCTCTGTTTGGGGTGGGTGGTACTGAACCAGTTTTATTGACAGGAATGATTACTGAGGGGACTGATATAGAAAGGTCCAGGGTGGCCCCTAACAACAAGAGGACTTGTAGAACATGATAGGGGTACCGGTACCCGAATGATGAAAATGAAGACAGGGAGAAACGGTAACAAGAAAAATCACGTCTCGACAGAATGAACATGACACGGCCGGAGTGAAAGTTTTTACACAGGTGTTAAAAATGTTGTTTTGTTTTCTAATTAATCAATCAATCAATAGGTTTTTAAAAAAGGCTGATAAGCTATCGGCCAAGTACGAACAAAGTAGATATAAAATAAAAATAGGTTCGAGAATTTGTTATTGATAGCAAGAGGGCAATTAAAAGCCGTATATCAAATCATGAATAATTATGAACAAAACTCCAGTATTTACTCCAGTAAAAGCGGTAAATTTTCAGCTGATAGTGTTTGGGTTTTTTTAAGGTTCCATTCCAAGAACCGGTTGACGATGCAGATTTCAGAAGACTAAACAAAAATCTTAGGTAGCAGAGATGTGAAAGGATCCTTTAAAAAAAAAAAAAAAAAAAAAAATCCTCATTTAGAGAGTAATCCGGGATTAAAATATCAACCGTGGATAGTTGTGAATGAATGAAATTGAAAAGTAATGGCTTTTTAGAAGCAGCAAGACAATAAAAATGAAGAACGAGAGAAGATAATACCTTCCGACGTGCAACGATATCTTTTTCCCTCTGCGACGACTATGGCCGCTGCTGTTATTTATTTACTGTTACTGTTTACGATGGTTTTTGTGTCGTAAAAAAAAAAAAAGCTTCGTTTCAGATAACAAGCACCAAAAATAATAACGATCACCTCCTTTTCTCCTGCCCAGCTTCCTACGCTTTTTGTCCTTTCTTTCACTATTTATTATTAATTATTATTACGAGAACTACAACCGATGGTCTGGAAAAGGGTCCTTTTCTTACGGGTATTCCTACAGCAGCAGTCATGACGTCAGCAGAAGCAACAACAGCTGTAGTCATAGTCGTAGTAATAATAGTAGTAGTAGTAATAGAATTGGCATAGGGCACAATGATTAAAATGTGATAATAGCAATAAAGATGAGGACAATAGTCTTTCATGTAAATAGTGTTAACACCTCAGACCAGAAATTCAGATAGAGAAAAATCAACAGACGGAGTCAGAATTTGAACATGGCTCACTAATTCCACTTTCCACACAGATAATCATTTAACCAGGCTCACAGCCACATCACATGTAACACTGGGTTCCCATGTGATGACTGAAGTTAAGCAACATTGAACCTGGTCAATACCTTGATGGGTGACCAACTTAAATTTAAGTTTATAGTACAAGGCAGTAGATACAGGGCAGCCATTAATGGTCACACTCACTATAGAAGAAATTGTTTGCAAAACTAGCTTTTGGCAGTAGGATATTTACACCAGGAAATATCAAATTGAATTTAATGTCTATCATTTGAATGTCTATTGGGACTCAAATTCTACCCAGATATCAAGTAGAACTCGTATATACCATCCATCATTAAAGAGGCTGAAAAAACGGTTGCTTCCTTGTGCCACTCCAGAATGTATCTGACTCCTTATTCCATGCTCTATATTTACAAGAGTCAGATTACACCAAAAACAAAATAAGGCTGCCATGTCTGGGTTGAAACTGTCCAATCCTCCCTTCCCAGCTATGATAAAGTTCAAAAGCATTTACATGGTCTTGTAGGCATTGAATTATCTTCCACTCTACAACCCCATTCCCACAGATGAAACATCACAAGCCTCTCACTATTTCCATAGCAAATGTCCTGATATGCTACAATCCTTAGTTCCACCAGTTCAGAACTTTACAGCTAAAACCCACCATGCTACATTTACTGGGTTGAATCATTATTCCCTTTGTATTCTATTATTAAGAAGGAACAGTTTCTTTCCACTACTTTCTGAACTGTTACTTTGGGAAACAGACTCCCAAGTGGATGCTTCCCCAATCACTACAATCTTAACCTCTTCAAGTTAACTTTATCTACTTTCAACAACTTCATTTAGAATATTGTATTAACAATTTTTAGAGATAATAATGATTTTCAGATACACCCTACTATTTAACCCATATCCTGGAGAGAGAAGAGATGGTTTCATAACTTCCCCAAGAATATTTGCACATAAGTGAATGTAAAAAAGCCAACTGGAATTCAAGATCAGCTCTCTAATATAACATTCCGAATCCCTATCAATTACACTACCTGTACATCCACTATGTGTAAGATAGTAGGATAGCTCTAGACTTGAAGAGGTTAAGAGATTCTAGTGATCAAGGAAGCATCCTCTCGGGAGTTTGTTTCACAAAGTGACAGTTCTGGGAGGAATATGAAGGGGATGTTGATGAGTTAACTCCATGATATGGTGAGTTCTAGCTGTGAAGGTCTGAACTGGTGGAAATAAAAAAATGTAGCTTGTCTGATCATTTGCCATGGAAATGGCAAAAGAATAGTAAGAGGCTGGCAACGTTTTGTCCATGTGAAAGGAGTTGCAGATTAAAAATAATTCATCACCAAAAAGGCTGTGTGCTTACCGTGCCAAGATGGGCATGGGATCAACAGATTTAAAAATGAATCTACAAATAGTTACATGTGGATTTGTCAACCCATGCATTTGAACCCTTGCACAAACCCAAACTGAATGTGCCACACAAATAGTGTACACATTGCATTAAGCCATTTTTTATGCTCCACACTTCAATTTTTAAACTTATTGATACATCTATTTCTTCTTTGCCCCCAGTTATGGATTAAATATCAGGGCTCTTTATCCTTGATTGGCAAGAAGGAAAACTATGAATTCAAAAGTAGTTGTGTGGGGGGATGGCAACTCCACCCCATAAAAACCCTACTTGCTATGGAAACCAAACCAGTAACCCTAGCATGGTGAAACTGTGGCACTATACTCTACATAAGGATGTGTTGTTTTGCTAATACGAGTAATTTTGAATTACTGATGTGCTTCCATAGCCTTGTCAGTAAGGTACTATTCATGTAAGACAGGCTTCCAAAGTGACAAAACATTAGTTCACATCTTGTTAGAGGCTAATACTTTATTTATTATCCATGTTACTTATGTCATAGAATGCCATAAAAGGCATCATAATAGAAAGCAACAAAAAATAAGATGAAAGAAAAACTAGTCAACAATTAATAATGACTTACAAGGGTTTATCTCAAATATTCAAACACTATTGGGTTGCCTAAAAATGTTTGTTAATATTTGCTTGTTTGTTTTTTAATGTTGCATTGCATGTTGTCTCTGGGTTCTAGTGGTCTATTGGCAATTCCTCAGTAGAGACCCCAAAGCTGAGCCAACCACAAAATTCTTATGGTTTCTTTTTTACTCACCTTATTACCAGATGGACATAGTAGACTGGTAGCGGTCACAATACAAACAAAAGTGAACCTTTTGACTGAAGTTAATTAAAACTAAACACTCCTAGTGACATTTGATAATAAAACAGGACAAATTTTTTAACTAATTCAATACAAACTGATTAAAAAGACAGATCTATCTTTGTGCTATCATGTCACCTGGCATGCCAATATGCTGTGCTGAGTCAATCCCTTGTTCTTCTCCTCTTTCCAATACGCTAGTTCAAGAAATTATTTTTCGAGCAAATTGATTTTGAGCAATTTACTGTCAAGCAATTGGTTTCAAGCAATTTACCGGATATGACTTCACATATATGCAAGAACACAGATATCATTAGCCAAACTAAAGTAATCTAAGTAAAATCACTTCATGGTTATTTAGATATGGAATATGAAGGGAATGAGAATGAGTTGAACTTGTATACGTGGCATGGTAGGTCCTCGCTGTAAAGGTCTGAACTGGTGAGACTGAGGAATCTAGCTCATCTGAACATCTGCAATGAAAATAATGATAAAGTAGTGAGAGGCTAGCAATGTTTTATCTGTGGGGAAAGAGGTTGTAGAGTGGAAAATAATTCATCACCCACAAGGCTGTTTTCCCAATCACTACAATCTTGACCTATTTAAGTCTAGGGTTAGTTGTTATTCTTCCTGCATAACCCTATGAACTTCATTTCTTGCCTTTTCTTATGCTCATGCCACACCACTCAGTAACCCTCTACCTGAGTGGCTCTTGAGCTAGGTGAAAATGAATATAAATAAAATAAAATTGGAACTTTGCTCTCCAATTTCCAATTCAGAGCTGTTATATATTACACCACTCGCACATCTAAGCTAGTATTCCCAAGTGGTCACTGATGTAGGTATGGACCAGGCTTGACAGTTTTTAACTGGTGATTGGATGTAATCTAATGTTTCAACGTGATATGGCTGTAAAACAGCACTAATTGGAAGGTTGACTTAATGGGACTAGTATTGTACCGTTATAATCACATTTATTAATTACACTCTACTTACAATGACAGATTATTGTACTTGTAATTATTGGCATTAATAGTAACCATTACTAAGTGTCTTTTCATTGCTGTATTTTTCCTGACAGAGCGGATAACAATCATCATAGTAATACTTGAACAACAGAAGAATGTTAATAACCAATATTTAAATTACCTCACCATGGGGAAATGAGTAGCAGGTCAGTCAGGCAGACTATTACAACTAATGAATTTCATTCTTATGGGTTACTTCACACTTGAATCAAAATTGGATGAATTAGAAATCCAGACAAAGATGTTACTGAGTTCTCTGAGAATACTAAGGAAGGTGCTGGAGATCTGAGGATACTTGATGTCAAATAAATCTTCAATGATAACTACCACATATCCAGCTTTAAGACATTTTTATGTTTATACATTCTTTTTATAGATACGAATATTTAAGTAAATGCTCTGTTTATAATAAACAGTATTAACAACATTTACCAGCCTGAATGTCCAAGAAATTGTCATAGAAAATATTCGTCCTCCAACAGGAATTGAACCTGTATCCTACACGGAACCGTCATATAGCCTGATGTGCTTTTACTGATTTCGCCACAGAGGAGCTTTTCAGTTAGCAAGGTCGATTTTACTGTTTTTAAACTACAATTTTCCATGATTCTTTCACGTACATTCATATCTGCTCAATGCATATCCAAATGTAAACAAATGACGTCACACATTATGAAATGGACAAAGTCCAACAATTATTTTTTAAGACATTTTTATGTTTATACATTCTTTTTTTATAGATACAAAAATTTAAGTAAATGCTCTGTTTATAATAAACAGTATTAACAACATTTACCGGCCTGAATGTCTGAGAAATTGTCATAGTAAAGCACGTCAGGCTGTATGACGGTTCTGTATAGGATACAGGTTTGATTCCTGTTGGAGGACACATATTTTCTATGGCAATTTCTCAGACATTCAGGCCAGTAAATGTTGTTTAATACTGTTTATTATAAACAAAGCATTTACTTAAATATTTGTATCTATAAAAAAAGAATCTATAAACATAAAATGTCTTAAAAAATAAAGGTTTATTATAAAAAACCAGTACAATAAGAAATAATGTAACAGTTATGCACACGGTCATCGCAAGTGAGTGCTACTTTTAGAAGGTCGGTAGTTCTTGTGTAAGTCTGAGTTGTACTCAGCAGATCCCAGCTAGACTCCGTAGTCCGTTGACTTACCAATATTTATAGGTAGTTACTCATGGGGGTGACAGGTTATTCCATTACATCAATAATGAATCATAATTCTTAAGTTAATGCTTGAATAAGCTCTCTCTGAGTTCAACAACCATAAAATACACAGAGAAATTCCTGCATTACATTGTTAAATATTTAAACTTAACAAATTTGACAAAATACTATAATAACAATCATAAGTTTGAATGCACAGGACAGCTCGATGTGGTGTAAGCTCGTCTTGCTCGAACAACTACAACTAACTATCTAGTTTGATCCTCACTAGAGGATGAGCCTTGTGTTACATCTGAGCTATGCTTAGAAAATAACCATAAGTATGAATGCAGATCATTATTTAAAGAGGGTACAAATGAAAAGATTCAAAACTGTTTTCTATTTCGTTGTAGCAGACATTAAACATATGAGAGTATTTTCACCTACTCTAGCTTCTCATTCTTTCTTATTATTATGTATACTTTTTCTCGAAAATATATATATATATATATATATATATATAAATGTAAAAGACAATAGGAAAACTGTAATATTAGCCAATGAGTTTTGTCCAATGTGAACTTTTTCAAGGCAAAAACGAAATGAATTTATTAAAACAAAATAACTACTAATAACAAAACAAAATGTCCAGTTGCTGAGGACATTTTGTTTTGTTATTATTAGTTGCTTTGTTTTAATAAATTCATTTCGTTTTTGCCTTGAAAAAGTTCACATTGGACAAAACACATTGGCTAATATTACAGTTTTCCTATTATCTTTTACATTTATAAATATTATCTTTTTCTACAGGTTAACTCTGAGAAATTTTTCATATATATATATATATATATATATATATATATATATATATATTTCATTTTCTTCCATCTTTCCTTGCAGTCAAAGCTGAATACTTGATTAAAAAAAGACAAATTAGTAGAAAAAATACAATAATAAAATACAAAAATTAGTAGAAAAAGAAGAAAAAGAAAAAATCAAATTAGTAGAAATTAAAATGGTCGTTCAATAATAGCCATTTTACAATCAATTTTTATGTCAGATTGTCTACTTGAGTTACTTTCTTCAAGTTTTTTTCTTTTTACTTTAACATTAATATTAAAGCAATAATTTTGAGTCACTAGTTGGACTAAATAAACCTGGGAAGGTAACAGATGTCAAAAAGTAACCTTTGTATTTTATCTTTCCTCTTAAAATAGATTCACTCAGCCATGATAGATTAAAGCTAAAATATACACAACAAAATGTTTATATATGAGGATTTTATTATTTTTTTTATTCTAAATTCGTAAAACATTATTAAAGTAAGTAAAATGCTAAATATCCCTATTATCTTTCTAGATTATTAACCAGATTATAATTACCTTTCAAACAAATGCTTTTCTGCTAGAACTGCTGTCTGGGGTGTGCTGAAAAGTTCTCAACCGGACTAAAATTCCCCATTCAAAAATTAAATCTGATATTTTGGCAGATTTTGGGAAGTAGGTTGGACAAAAACCTTTCAGTACACCCCTCATATGTACTCACATTTATATATCATAATTATCAATAATTATAATTATTGATAATTATATTTTTGATTAAAAATATATATGTACTTTATGCACTAACCTGGTTAGTGCTTAAAGTACTTGTATATTTTGCAACAATGCCAGAAGTCAGTGTTTCAGTTCTGATAAAAACTCAAAGTTCAATTGCTGCTTGCTTTAATGGTAAACAGTCCCTTTCTACTGGAAATTGTTATCAATTGTTATCCTTTAGAATTTGTGTTGTACTAAACTCAGTTCAGTAAATCCTAGCAGGGATGTTTGGCATTTCTTTAGAAAATAATATCAGATATAACTAATACAAATAATATCAGATATAACTATTAATATAATAGTATAATAATAATAATATCAGATATAACTAATACAAATAATATCAGATATAACTAATAATATAATAATATAATAATAATAATATCAGATATAACTAATACAAATAATATCAGATATAACTAATAATATAATAATATAATAATAATAATATCAGATATAACTAATACAAATAATATCAGATATAACTAATAATATAATAATATAATAATAATAATATCAGATATAACTAATACAAATAATATCAGATATAACTAATAATATAATAATAATATCAGATATAACTAATACAAATAATATCAGATATAACTAATAATATAATAATATAATAATAATAATATCAGGTATAACTAATACAAATAATATCAGATATAACTAATACAAGAAAAATGATTGTTGATATATTTATTTTGACACAATACAAGAAAAAAATATTTACACTATTTATACATAGAAAAGTAGTTAGTACCGCACAAAATAAATAGTTCCTTAGTTTTTCAGGGCTTTGGATAGACAATATTTGTGCTTCTTTGACTAAGTGCCAGTATGAAATGGAGGTTTGAGGACAACCAAAATAAATCTGACAATAGGAAACACATGGAGAAGAAAGGTTAGGAAAACAATTATTTTTTAATCATTTCACCCCAAGCAAGGCAGGAATGCCACTAGTATGCAGGGGGTTACAGAAAGTGAGGAAATAATGGGTATAGGAGAGTTGACGAAAGGATAAAAGATGAACATGATTCAAGATGACAGAAGATGGCAATTGATGTTGCATTTAAATTTTTGAAGATTGTAGCTATCAGGGAAGCAAATAAACAGAAGGGAGTTCCATTGATGGGAAGTGTAAGAGAAAAAAACTGTTGGACTAGAAGTGGCAGTTACATTTAACTATTTCAACAGTAAAAGGGTGGTATCTAGATGCCAATCTAATAGCACATTTAAATTCATGTAGTCGGGGCCCCAGGGAAAAAAGAGCAGTTGCCATGAAAATATTTGTACAAAAAAAAGGAAAGCCACATCACATCTGTGAGAAATTGACTAAAGTCAAGATTCCAAGTCAGGATCGATTACATTGCAGTTCCTTCTTTGGATTTTGTCAAGAACCTCAAGATGAGTAGCAGGAGCACCAAACCAGGTATGGCAACAGTATTCAATGCATGGATGAATGGTAGATTTGTAAATGTGCAAGATGGACTCTGACAAGAAAAAGCTTCTGGCATGACATAGTGATGCAACTTTCCTTGCAGTAGATACAGTTGTTGATTCAATGTAGTTGTTCCTCTTCAAGTCATTTGAAAATGTGAGCCCGAGAAGGCATAGTGTGATGCTCTCCAAGAGTTGAGCATCAGCCATGCTGATGACAGGCAGAAAAATTTCTCTATGGTGCTTAAATGAGAGCAATTTCATTTTGGAGGCATTAAAACTTACAAGCCATTTCCTGTCCCAGTTAACCACTTATTGGAGGTCCTTTTCAAGAGTAGCAGCCAGGTTAACCTTGTCAGCTGTTTGCTCTTGAGACAGGAGTAAATCATAGTGTCATTTGCATAAATGCCTACTTGGGAACTGATGACATCAGGAAGATTATTGATGATGTTCAAAAACAATATAGGACCCAGTATAAGCCTTGGGGACACCCATATTCATGTGAAAGGATCTGGAAGTGAACTTCTTCAAAACTACCTTCATCTTACAATTTGATAGGAATGATTGGATTAAGGCAAATAATCATTCTGTAATACCAGTCCTGAAGCTTACATAGAAAACCACCATGCCAAACTCTGTCAAACACCTTTGAGATATATAGAGCTACAGCCCAAGCTTTGCCATTATTATCAGTGAAAAGCATAAGCACATCAGCAGTAGACTGGGCAAAACAGAATCTATGTTGTTTGACAGAGAGTAGGTCATGAGAGGTAAGATGCTTAACCACTTCAGCATGGATTAAAGCCACGAATACTTTGCCGAAAAGCAGTAGGAGACTAATAGGTTCATAGAGGGGGTCAGAAGGTTCTTAAAAACAGGAACTACTGAAGAGGACTTCCAACAAGCTGGAAGGCACAAAGCATCAAGGCAATAGTTGTAGAGTTTGGAGAAAACTGGAGCTAGCTCAGGAGCACATTTCTTTAGAATGACATAGAGCCTCTGTCTAAGGAGGAAATCAGGCGTGGGTACTCTAAATGAGTTGAGTGTTGGAAGAGAATTTCTGAGCAAAGCATTCAACTTTTTCTGATGTAGAGGTCAGGACTTTGAATTAATTGAATAGAGGAGGGACTGAGGATTTGCTGTTGTTCTGCACACTCTTGCAGAACCACTAATAATCTCTCAAACCGGTTTTGTGAGATGCTATATGTTGTTACATTCTATCAGCAAACATTAACTTCACTTCATTGAGGACACACTTGCACTCATTACAAGCAGAGACAAAGAGATGTCTGTTGCAATCACTCATGTCCTCTGGTATAGCCAGAAGAAGTGATTCCTGTGGGCTATAGCACCCGAGCATGCAGGTGAGAACACAGGAGATGAATGCGATTTAACTTGGTATTTCCTTGCTGGGTTGAATGCTGGCTTTCATCCAGGAGAGGCCTCAGATGCACATTTTTGAACAGGTTGATTAAAAACTTAATTCTAAGAAATGTCACAAAAGAAAATCATGGAATGAGTCCGAATCTACTCATTGATAGCATAAAGATATTCTGTTGGTAGGAGATTCTTGGCTGGTTAGGGTGCAAAAAGAAATTGTTTACAGACACTACTATATGATTAGAGTTGCCAAAGGGGCAGAGCTGCGTAGTATGACATGAGTCAGGGATAGAAGTAAAAAAGAGATCTAGAAGAGAAGCATGTCCATCAGGGTTACTGGTGTAACACATGGGGAAGTCAACCTCTGAGAGATTGAGTGATTGGAGAGATTTTATAGGTAGTTTTTTAGCTCTATAAGTGATAACTATTCCATTTTGAAATAACAGAGGAATTAGATAAGTTTGAGTTTATACCCAATGGCACCACTATCAATTGTAAGCAAATTGCTAAAAGTCAGTGAAAGGCTTCTTTGAACTAGACCATATTTTAAGATGTGTGATGTACTTTTTCATTTTAGCATGCTTTTTGTATTTCTGTTGCAGGTGGTATATTGGCCTACAAACAGAAATTGAATGCTGGAAGACAACAACAAACAAAACAAAACTTTAAGTAAAAAAGTATATTGCAAAGTTTATTTTCATTAAAGAAAATATATTGACAAAAATAAGGTCACAGTGCACTAAGCAAAATATATCTCTGCATGTTCATGTAGAGGGTGAGAGGAGCATTATCCTGAGAAGGACAGTTTTGTAGTCATTGAAAGGTGTTGTCCTGAAAAGGACAGTTTATTGCATATCGTTACTGCTGGCAAAGATGGCTGGCTGACTGGCTGACTGGCTGGAGATAGAGGTCTGCTTGAGCAGCTGTTGATAGCTGGGACTGCTGATGGCTGGCTGGAACTGCAGGCTGGATGGTTGCTGCTGCTACACTTTGACCCAAGGCATCTTGGTCACAAATTGTTGTTTTTGTCAGTTTTTGAGGCCTTTTTATATGCTGAATCAATTTTACAAGTCACTGGTCCTGAAAGGAAAGTTTCTTCTGCTTGTTTTTAAAAATGTGAGAGTGCCAACAGGATACAACACTTCTACTGTTAAATCTATTGTAATTAAAAAAAGACAGCCATTACTTTTTGGCCAAGCCTCATACTATTATTGAGAAGGGTGGAAAATGTTTTGAAAACTAGATTTGAACTCCTAAAACTACACATTTTAGTATGATTTAGTATTTGTGTGCATCTAATATTAAATCTGCTTGTAAGCAAGCATTACTTTTTGACTGACTCTTGTATTTGAATCATAGAGGTTGTAATTCTGAGCCCCATGTTTTTTTCTTTCTTAGTATGATGAGAAAGCTGTACTGTGATTGGTTTATGAAGCAGATCAAGTAGTGACCACACCCACCATAACCAATTTTGAAATCTTTGCATTAAAAGATTTTAGCTAGATTATTGGTTGTGAAAGGAGTACATGTAACCATCAATGAAGACATTCTCTGTTAATGGCAACCATTTTTAGTTAATGCACTAAAAAAAGAAAAGAACAAATCTGTATTTTTAGAAATCTTTTTCTTTTTCTTTCTAATTCTTAGAAGTCTTATAGAGAGGCTCTCCTTATAAAAGGGGGCAAAAGTGAGTTAATTCAATCTTGCCAACAAAAAAAAAAAGATTTCAGTCGAACAATCAGGTTATTGTTCAACCAGAAATTTGCCACTGACTGGGTGCTCCTACCCACCTTGTCCAATACCAACAAGGGAGAACAACAACAACAACATTAATACTGTCTGATTCAACATCAAAGCTCTCAATGCTAAGATTATTTTTATTGCAAGTTTCCTACTTAAAATATTGATAATCTAATATCACAAGTGACCAAAAAATAAAATCACAATAGAAATAATAATAATAATCAGGATGATTATGATGATGATGGTGATATAAATGTGTAATTATAATAACAAGATGGATCCATGAAAATTCTGTGGGTGTTGACAACTAAGATTATCCATCATCTCATACCTCTGCTCTTCTCTCATACTTTGCCAGTATCTTCTCATAGTCTCTCTTATCCCTTTGAATCTTTGTTACTTGCTCTATTTTTTTTATCTAAATGTTATACAAACATAAATGAGCTTCATATGTGTCTACTGCACACTCTCTTTTATCTTCCTTTTACTCTTTCATTCCATAAATAATTTAACGTCTTGAAAATTTTTTCCTCCTTTCCATCCCAATCTTTCATCCAATCTTTAATGCAATGTTTCTCTCTCTCTCTCTCTCTCTCTCTCTCTCTCTCTCTCTCTCTCTCTCTCTCTCTCTCTCTCTCTCTCTCTACTCCTGTCTTGATAGTAAGTCTGATTGGTTCGATAAGGGCAAAATGGCAGCCAATGTCCAAAACAACCTTCAGTCTGTTGTTAACTGGGATAAAAGATGGCTTGTTAATTTTAATGCTTCCAAAACTAAACTGTTCATCATTAATCATCTGAGAGATCCTTCTCTGCCTTCCATCAGAATGGCTGATGCTAACCTCCAGGAAAGTGACTTGTACCTTCTCAGGTTAATGTTCTCAGCTGAAATGGAAAGACTATATTGAATCCATTGCTGTGTCATGCTAAACAATTTTTCTCTCCAGAATCTATCCTACATATCTATAAGTCTACCATTCGTCCATGCTTAGAATATTACTGCCACATATGGTCAGATGCTCCTGCTATTTATCAAGAGCTCCTTGATAAAATCCAAAGAAGAATCAGCAATATTATTGATCCTGATTTGGCAACTCGGCTTCACTTTCACACCACTGTAAGGTTGCCTCTCTGAACCTTTCCTATCAATACTTTCATGGTAATTGTTCGGATGAACACTTCGCGATGGTACCTAGACTTTTGAATTTAAGCGCAATATTAGAATGGCATTAAGATCACTTCAATTTATAGTTGAGTTGGCTAGATGTAATCTTAAATTCTATGCTAACAGTTTCTTTTGTTGCACTTCTCACTTGTGGAACTCCCTTCCAGCTCCATGCTTTCCAGTCAACTTTAATCTTTAAAAATTTAAATGAAATGTCAGCTGCTATCTACTGTCCACCTGATTACTCTTTTTGCTCTCACTAATTAATAATGTTTCTGTTTTTAATTTTTCCACAGCCAGTAACCCCTTATGTCTTAGTGGCTTTACTGCCTTACTTGGGATGAACTTGATTAAATATATATATATATATATATATATATATATATATATATATATATATATATATATATATATATGTGAAGAAAAATACTCTTAAGGTGTGCTATATTTATGGGATAAAGTGCTCAATATCAGAGATAGAGTGTGTGTAAATATAAAAGTGAACATTGAAGTCAACACTTAGAGGCAACAGGCTGTTTCATGCTAGATGCAATCATCAGGCCACGATTGCATCTAACATGAAACAGCCTATCACCTCTAAGTGCTAACTTCAATGTTCACTTTTATATTTATATTTATATATATATATATATATATATATATATATATATATATATATATATTCAGTTGTATGGATATGAGTTTGTGACCCAGGATTTCACGCTTTTGTGAGGAAGTGTAAGTTTTGTATGTTGATGCAGACAGCTGATCTGGAAAGAGTCAAGTACACCCCCAACTGCCCCTTGTTGAAAGAACATTGCTACATATAGTAAGTGCTACAGTCTTGACACTGAAATAGAATTACAATTGCGTATGTATGTATGTACCAAACGCATGGATGTGTATCTGCACCTAACCTCAGATTGTTTATATAGGTGTGTTTGTGTGAACTAAAATGCATCCACCTGTATGTATGTATGTCTGTGTGTGTGAGAGTGTCATCCCAAAACGGACATGGAGGAGGATTTCCCCGTCTCACCATCAAACATAATCAAACACAAACAAGCATAAATAGATTCAATTTTAATAAATAAACCAGTTTGTCTGAAGATGGCAAAAGCGTCAAACCCAGGGTCACATACTCATATCTATACAACTGAATATGTTAGCTCTATCACTGATATTGACCTCTTTCCAATAAGTACTGTGCATATAAAATAATATATATATAAAAAAAATATATATATGTGTGTGTGTGTCTGTTCATTCAGTGTATATATATATATATATATATATATATATATATATATATATATATATATGTTCATTCATAATGGTAAAAATATAGTTTAAAGGTAGGGTATAATTATGGGTAAAAAACTGAATATCAGGGATAGAGTGTATGTAATATGTTGTAACCTAGGGAATGTTACTGAATAGAATAATCAAATGAAGATATACATACATATATATATATATATATATATATATATATAGAGAGAGAGAGAGAGAGAGATAGATAGATAGATAGATAGATAGATAGATGCTCCATTATCTGCTTTTCTTTTCATTTTCCTTTAACTTTTTTACTTCCCACCTTTCCTCCTTCACACCCTCTTTTCCTCTTCCAGCTCTCCATCTATTTTCCTAATTAATCCTCACTCCGATTCAGAAGGGTTACGAATCAAGTGCAGATACTAATACTGATACACTGATCCTAAGTAGAAAAGCATGACGGTCATGCATACAAGCAATATTTAAAATTATGGAAATTATAATTATAAAATTATGTAATTAATGGCTTAAAACAATAACAGCTGGGAATGAATTCAATAACAGTAAAGAATGAAAAGCTTCTGTCAAGGCTGATAACTGATGTAACAGCTTTTTGCTGCTACTACCATGACATGCAAGATAATTATGTTTTTTCCAAGTGCACATTTTCTCCTCCATCAACCTTTCTGGCATACCAGTGACTAGCCCTTTTCTGTCAAGATATCCAGTAATGGGATGGAATATATGAAAAAGTGAATTTATTCTTTTTCCAAGGGTATCAGTGAAAAGTAAACTTTTGTGGTATACCAGTGATGAAGCTTTTTCTTTCATGATATCTAGTAATGGGATAGAGTATTGGGTAAAGTGGATTTATATCATTTGCAAAGGCATTAAAACAAAATAAACACTGTTCTGGGTGAGACGATAAACTACGTCAGGAGGCTTTTAGGAGCATGGAACCACCTCTTAATTGCTGTTGTTCCCAGGTTCCCTCTGACCCAGGGTGGTTCCAGCTATGGGAAAATAGTTAACCCCAAACTGGGGTCACAACACTATGAAAGTGTAAAAATAGGTTTTAATACCAGCAATACAATTTTTGTAAAAATATTACCAACAATGAATTTTTAAGAAATACATTTTTGAAGAAAACAAATATTACCAGTAATACGTTTTTTAAAAACAATATTACTAGCAATAAAAATCTTGTCTGCATTAAATAACCCATTGAGGTTGATATGCCGATAAACAAAATAAACCAAACCGATCTAAACCAATGAATACATATTCTATTCATATGAATGTATCCTAAAAATGTTGTCTGCATTAAATAACCCATTGAGGTTGATATGCCATAAAACAAAATAAACCAAACCAATCTAAACCAAAGAATACATATTCTATTCATACAAATGTATCCTAAAAATGTTGTCTGGTTTGGTTTATTTTGTTTTATGGCATATCAACCTCAATGGGTTATTTAATGCAAATAAAATTTATAACTTTATTTGTATTTGTGATAGAAATAATCTGTAAAAAATGTTATAAAACATTTTTTACAGATTATTTCTATCACAAATAAAGTTATAACAAATAACTAACAGTTATACAAATAAAGTTATAAATTTTATTTTTAAAGTGCACACAAACTTTTTGGACACCCTGTATAAAAATATAAAATATTTTTGTGTTTTTGCATGTAAATTTTTCTCAATATGTATGAGTGTTAAAGTTCTTGTATGTAATTGTTTGTTAAGATGAAAAGAAATGCAATTTCTTTGTGTATATGTGTGAGAAAAAGAGGCAAGGGAGAAGTTGAGGAAGAAAGTGTGTCATTTAGTTTGGTGAGGAAGAGTGTAAGTGTCATGTAGCTTGGTGAGGAAGATGGGTGAATGAGTAAGTGAATCTCTTTAAGCCGCCATCATGAACTGATGTTGCATATATCTATCTTTATCTCCTTATTGAGTTTGTCCATCTAGAGAGTTTACTTATATACTCTTCAAAGGGATCACAAAGAATGTTTTTTATTGTTACCGGGACCCATTGGTTGGAAAATGTTAAATATTTATTTTCAAAAGATTCATTTATTAACTAGAAAGATGCACAAATCCTCCGACTCAGAAACCATTTTTTATCATTTGATGATTAACAGTCTTGGTGTATATTTCTGTCTTCACCCCACAGTTCTATCTCCAACAAAAT
>OZ038480.1:15819654-15984654 GCA_964036315.1 Acanthosepion esculentum
ACTGGACTTTGTTGATGTTGCCATGACTACACAAGTGCACAAAATGAGAGATGCTGGTAGTTTCAAGAGTTTTGAAAGAATATTTTTGAAAGAATATTTTTTCAGTCTAGCCAAATTCATGCATATTCTTTTTCTCTCTGATTATCCCACATTGTGACAACAGAAAATCTGCCAAGAATCATGATATATTGTAAGAGCCTGGACACAAATTTATTGTGGCTGAACTAGCGATCAAAGCACTTTCCAGACATTTTTGTCTCAGTGGATATTTTCTCTTATAATCAAAGTAGCATTCCCTTTGTCAAGATGTTAGTGTAAAGTGATTTTATATCTATACCGGCCATTAGTTTATCAGTCCTATTTGTTTTCCTTATATATTTTGTATCAAATAATATTACAATGTATTTCTTTTTGTACAGACCTTTACTCCAGAGCTTATTTCATGTATACATTTAAACATTATTTATGGTTCTATAATTAATATTTTATATTGTGATGTTTATGAAGAAAACTTTAAAAATATATGCATATTAAGATTTGGTTATGAACAAATTAGACAGATTCAGATTAATTTTTTTCTAAACATTTCACTCCAAAGCAAGACAATAAAGCCACTAAGATGTAAGGGGTTATTGAGAATGAAAGAATCTGAAAGAGAAAAACATAATTGAGAAGAAAGGACAATAAAAGAGCAAGGTTTAAGGATACAGGCAATGACAGTTGATACTGTATTTAAACTTTTGAAGATATAGAAGATTCATCATTAGAATATATTCTATTAATTAATCAGTCTCAGACAAAATAAAAATCTCTTTCTTTGCTTTGCTTTGGTTTGTTTTATGGTATATCAACAACAATGGATTATTTAATGCTGACAAGATTTTTATTGCTGGTAATTTTTTTTTTTCAAAAATATATTGTTGGTAATGTTTTTTTAAAAAAATGTATTGCTGGAAATATTTTTTTCCAAAAATGTATTGCTGGTATTGAAACCTATTTTTATACTTTCATTGCGTTTTAATCCCTTTTTTGTGGGGGTAACTATTTGCCCATAGCTGGGACCCTGACAGGTGCTACCACTCCGGGTGAAGGTGGACCTGGAAACATCAGCAATTAAGAGATGTTCCAAACTCTTCAAAACCTCTCGATCAAAGGCCTTGCTGCTGGATGTAGTTTATCATCATACCCAGGACATATAAAAATCTCTTTTTATTGAAAATTATTAATAAGAAATGATATTCTTACTGAATAGATACCAAGTTAAAATAAAATTTAATTGTTTTGAAAAAGATAAAAATTACAAATCATACAGAACAGGGGTTGGCAACCTATAGCACACATGCCACATGTGGCACGCCTAGCAATTTCCAATGGCAAATGACATTACAAAATTCAAACCAATAACTACTACAACACAAAGAATATATTTAGCTGTTTCAATTTTAATATATACTAAAGTATATATACTATATATTACTATATAAAATATATTGTAGAACAGGCATATTGACCTTGACTTTCATAAAAATATGTATGCCGTTGGCACACTGAACGATTTTAATATATACTAAAGTATATATACTATATATTACTATATAAAATATATTGTAGAACAGGCATATTGACCTTGACTTGTATAAAAATACGTATGCTGTTGACAAACTGAATAATTTTAAAACCCTAAGTCAGCACATAGCAAAAGGTTACCAACCCCTGATGTAAAATATATATCAAGTTATTAATATAATATAATATAATATTTTTTAATCAATTCACCCCAAGCAAGGTGATAATGCTACTGAGACACAAGTGGCTACTGGCAGTGAAAGAAAAGGAATAGACTTTTGAAGGAACCAGAAACCCAATTCTAAATGGAAAGCAAGGGATAAACTGCTTCTCCTGTTCAAAAGACTGGGGGCGAGTGTGAACAGGACAATAAACAAACCTATCTACTCCTATTACAGAGAAAGATAAAATGTCACTGTTTAACTTTTGTGCCTGCAAAAAACAGTGTGTCAAAAAGAGAGTTATTCCTTTTACACTGCTATGACTGTAGACACTTTTGACACCTTTGGCAATGTTTATTTACAAGTTTATATGTGAAATCAATATAAGACTAGTGCAATAATAATTATTAAAATGTAACTAAAAACATTCAATTCAATTCTTATTGAAGTGTTCTCGTAACATTTATGGCCTGATGATTGCGTCTAGCATGAAACAGCCTGTCGCGTCTAAGTGTTGACTTCAATGTTTACTTTTATATTTATATATATATATATATATATATATATATATATATGTATATAAGTATATATGTGTATATGTATATATATATATATGTATATATAAAATATGTGTATATAAATATAAATATATATATATATATATATATATATATATATATGTAATTTTTATATATATTATTTATATATTATATATGCGCAGTACTTATTGAAAAGTGCTCAATATCAGTGATAGAGCTAACATATTTAGTTGGATTGATGTGAGTTTACTGATTTTGCCACAGAGGAGTGTTCAGTTAGCAAACAGTAAAATCGACCTTGCTAACCAAATGCTTATCTGTGGCAAAATCGGTAAAAGCATGTCAGGCTATATGGCAGTTCCGTATAGGATACAGGTTCGATTCCTGTCAGAGGATACATATTTTCTATGACAATTTCTCAGACATTCAGACCAGTAAATGTTGTTAATACTGTTTATTATAAACAGAGCATTTACTTAAATATTTGTATCTATAAAAAAAGAATGTATAAACATAAAAATGTCTTAAAATAATTGTTGGACTTTGTCCATTTCATAATATATATATATACATATATATATATATATATATATATATATATATATATATATATATATATATATATATATATATATGTATATGTATATGTGCATATATATATATGTGTGTATATATATGTGTATATGTATATGTGTGTGTATACCACTCATCAGGTCCTTCAACAAGAATGATTTTTATTAAAAATATTATGAAGCACTGTTGCCATTCATTAAATATTAAACGTTTTTACTTATATTTTAATAATAATAGAAATAATAATAGTAATAATAATAATAATATATATATATATATATATATATGAATATATATATATATATATATATATATATATATGAATGTGGTAGTTCTGTGTATATGCATTCTGAGCATATTATTGGAGAATATGATGCTCTTCAGAATGTTATTCATTTCTCTCAAGCTTTCAATTTCTTTCTAGTTTTGCAACTGGTTTCTTCCCCTTAAGATGAGTTCAGACAAAATTGAAAGCTTGGGAGAAATTAATAAAGTTCTGGAGAGCATCATAAATCTCATATATCCTATATATATATATATATATATATATATATATATATATATATATAAAAGGCAGGATGTGTATGTGCGTGTGTGTAACAAATGCACAGCCACAATTTTCGACGGATTTGCACCAAAATTTACATGAACATGCTCCAAGTTAGTAGAATGGCCAAGACCAACTTTGCATTTCCAACTCCCATCCATAGTGGAAATAATAAATTTTTTCATGCTTCTACGGTAGTTTTCATGTAGTTTGCGGCCATTTTCTACTGGCCAGAGTAAGAGCCTATAGCTGGCTGCTACGAATAGGCAGGAAGATTCTATTGGCCAGCATGAGAGCCAACAGCTGACTGACACGAATGTTAACTAGCATGCAAAAAAAATCGATAGCTGCATTCGTCACAAGTGGGAAAAATTTAAATCTGCATGGCACTTTACTCCAATAGGCTCATTCGCTTGCTTAAACTCAACGTTGATTCTGATTCTGCAGAACTGGGTTGGGTGTGAAAAAGTATTTGTTGTTAACATTCTTTTTTCATTCGTTTTTTCCAGTTACAAGTCCTTTTTTTAAAGCTGATCGTTTTGTGTTCATTTTGTTTAGTTCTTTTTTTGTAACAGATTTAATGTTTAGTATAGAGCTTAGAAAAAATTCACAGTGTGTGATAGGCAAGAAGTAAGGCATGTAGCAACATCAGCACGGCAAAGGGCACTCCTTTAAAGGCAAGGAAGGGCAAAAATATTTTAAGTCATGTGATAGCGATTGCTGTATGAGTCGTACAATTTTTGAATCAAGCACGGGCAACGCCGGGCCATGCTGCTAGTATATATATATATATATATATATATATATATATATATATATATATATATATATATATGAGATATTGCTGATATTCCCAGATGAGGGAAGTAGGATTGCTGGAAGGTCTGTCTACAAAACTCTAGAGTCACAGTGCTGAAGGTAACACCAATCAGCTGAATGACAAACTTTATATCTTTATTAATTATATAGAAATATATATATATATATATATATATATTAATAAATATATATATATTTCTTATCTCATGTGGAAAGAAGTGAACATTGTTACAAAAATGAGTGTGTCACGTGGCAGGAAAGCAATGAGGGAGGAAACAAGATGGTGTTGAAACAGCTCTTTCAGAATTGTCTGCTTTATGACTCAAGGTGGGCTTGTCTGCAGCTGCACAAAGTCACTGAATACATAAAGCCTTTGGGGATAATGCTGTGAGTCAGAAATTGGTTCCAGAAGTTCTGGTTGGGAGATCTGTGATGAACCCTGCAGTAGCTGACCACAGCTCCCGGATGACGAGGCCCCGAAGGCATCTCTAGAGAAGCACAACATCCAAACCTGTGGTGATCTTGCTGAACACTTCAAGTTTTTTAAAGAGTTGGGCAGTGGGTACCCCACACACTGTTGGAATCCAACAAGCAACAAGTAACTGTCTGTTTCTTGTTGGAATTGCAACGTAACCATATTTGATCGTGTGCCCCTGGGCACACGATCAAATATGGTTACGTTGCAATTTCAATAAATTAAACAACATGCCTGCCCGCATACTCAATTCCAGAAAATCCTTGTTGACAACACAACTATACTTAAACATGAAAACAATAAACAAAAACTAAAAAATCATTGAAGCTATATACATAAAACAGTTGAAACCTAAACTGAACAAAATAAACTATGAAATCTCCACAAACATTCTTAAATGCCTATAATCTATAGCAGAAGCCATTGGTTTATACCAATGGCTTCCCATACTTAATACTTCTCGTTTTCACTCTTGCGTGGTCATGTTTGACATCACGAGCTGCGACGCAATTTTTGCTTCCTTGTCTCGTAAATACGGGTTTGTCGTTACTTTCAGCTTATTCAAACAGCAAAGGCAGACTATTATTATAGTTTTGTCTGTGTGTTGTTTGATTTATTGAAATTGTCATCTTTGATAAAGGCTTATGTGAGCTGAAAGCTTAGATTGGATTTAAACTTGTATCAATATGGTGTTTTCCTTTCGTCTTTCAACGATAATGTGATTAAGCTTACAATATGAAAGGAACTTACTTAAAATAAATACACAAAACTTGTCTATATTATTTAATGAAACATGCATTAATATATATATATATTTCTGTCACTTAAAAGAATCCATTAAAACACCTACTGTGAAATGGAAATTAATAAATAAAGCTAGAATATGTAGGTCATTAAATGATATACATTACTAGAAAAATAAAAATTTACTTAATCAAAGAAATGAAATAGCTATTCTTTGCCGACATTGTCAAAGATTTTCCCTAAATAATGTATAAAAAAAAAGAAACTGAAAAATGTAACATACATATTTATATTTGATATTTTAATAATAATTTTTAAGTAATAAAGTAATTCTAATACATTTATTAGTTTTAAAAGTATAGTCTATTAGTAATTAGAAGTAGGAATAATCTTTTAAAATTGTATTTTAATATGACGTACTCATATTCAAACAACTCTTTTGGAAAAAATCTTTATGTATACAATCACAAATTTAACGGCAAAACAAGAGTGTCAAAAAACTTTTGTCACTGAAAAAACAGACAACATACGCAAAACAGATGTCATCATTTGTTGAACAGGTACCCCCTACTTTACCTTAACTTAACCTCATTTTAAAAGTAACTCATATTTTGATACAATAGTTGTCAGTGAAAATGAATACCCTACTATATATTTTTATGTTTTCAGGATTTTCAATAGAAGATATATTGCATTGGTACTTGCATTGGTATCTTCTATTGAAAATCCTGAAAACATAATAATATATATAGGTTGCACTAGCCATGAGTTCAAAAAAAGGTTCAACCAACATCAAAGTTCGTTTAGGATAAATAAATATAAAAATCCAACATCTCTCTCGAAGAACTTCTGGCACCTAAAAGAATCCAATAAAACACCTACAGTAAAATGGAAGTTAATAAGAAAAGCTAGAATATGTAGGTCATTAAATGACCCATGTCCTTTATGCATACATGAGAAACTATATATTACTAAGTTCATAAAAAATAAAAATTTACTGAATCAGAGAAATGAAATAGCTATTTTGTGCCGTCATTGTCAAAAATTTTCTTTAAATAATATTTAAAAATTAAATTATAAAAAAAAAAAAATTTGACCTGATCATATACATCCTCATATTTGATGTGAATAAATAATTTTAAATAATTTTAAATGCTGTAAGTAATTCTATTAAATTTACTTGTTTTATAAAAAAATATAGCCGATTAAAGTTAAAAGTAGAATTTTTTTTTAAATTGGTTTTAAAATTGTAATTAAATAAAACTGATTCTAACCTAAACATCTTTTAAAATTGTAATTAAATAAAACATACTCTAATCTTAACACCTCTCTCAAAGCAATTCAAACACTTAAAAGAATCCAATAGAACACCTAAAGTTAAATGAAATTAATATGATAAGTTAGAATGTGTAGGACATTAAATTGTTTTTTGCACACAGAGTGTGTAGAAACTGTCAAAATGTTCTATAATTCCAAGGAATTTCGGATATACTTTTAGCAATTATCAAGGATGATTTTATTTTTGCATTTTTTTAATTGGGTATATGGATTGTGTGAATGTTTTTAGAGTTATAGGGATGTTTTATTTTCTGAACACAGAAAATTGTGGCTGTGTTCGTAGTTAATATTAAGTGCTGGCTTTTTCTTTTTTATTATTAAGGCTTCCATTATTTTTAATCTTTTTTTACAGGTGGATGAGGTTATGTTTGTATTTTCTACTAGTATGTTTTGGATGGAGTCTGGTAAGTTTGTGTATATGTTTAAATAGATTCTAATAGAGCTGTGGTCAGATAGGTGTAACGTAAGATGTCTGGATAGGCATGTAGTTGTGTGGCCGATATAATTATTTATGAATTCAGTTTGATCAGGAACGCAATTCCTTAAAGGGCATTTGAACTCATAGATAATGTTCATTTGTTGTAATTTTGATATGTACACACACACACACACACACACACACACACACACACACACACACACACACGCACACACAAGCAAACAAATCTTCATCTTTAGACTTTATGTTAGAGCTTAAAGAATGGCAGAGTGAGTGAGTGTGGAAAAGTTCTCAGCATGACCAAGAAGGGATCCCCCTACAAAATTTTGAAGTTTAGTCATTTGGTCAAATTTTGGAAAAAAGGTCAGGATTTTCCAGCACTTCCTTGTAACTCTGTCAGTAAATCTTGCGTTAATTTCTAACCAATGATAATTCTTATTTACCTTCATTTTCAATGTACAAAGTACAGAATAACATAAGCCTGATGAAGTCCTAAAGAACAAAACACATTACACCAAAATTTTTCCACTTTGTTATAGTTTTTTCTCCCTAAAATATACCAGATTTACATGTAATTAACATTATAAAAATAATTCTTGTTTTATTTTCCCCTTACCATCAGAATTTGCTGTCTTGATTTGGTAATCATTAGAGTGAATATTAGTTGTTTTTCTTTATGTATTTTTAAATACATGTAGCATCATGTATGTGCAGATGGTGCAATGGATAGAGATTTGGAAGAGAAGTCCAGCTGAGTTAGTTATATTCACTTTCATGCAATTAACCTTGGGAAAGGTGTGAATCTATGGAGCAAAGATGGAAATCCAACACCAAGACAGTCCAACATCAAATAATAAAAATATAGTTCCTGAGTCAGAGAATTGCACATTCTTCTGGTTAAAAAACAAATCCTTCAAAAATAAATATTTAACTATTTTTGAGCCTGCCAACAATAAAAAACATGCTTCATGATCCCTTTGAAGGGTATTTATGCAAAGTTTCCAGAGAGACAAAACAGAAAGAGAGACAACCAGCAACAGATGTCAACAGACAGCAACAGGTCACAACATTTGACTTAAATGAAATTCCCTTACACATGTCTTCACTTGTCTTCCTCACCAAGCTACAGGATACTTACACTTTCCACCACACTTTCTCCCGTGCTTCTTCTTTCTCACTCATATGCATGAAGAAATTGCATTTAATTCTTTTCAACTACAAAGACAAAATTATTGTATTGTGACTAATATAAAGATTTTTAACACTCACACATGCTAAGAAAAAATTTAGTTGTAAAAAAACATGAAAATGTCTTGTACTTTTATATTTAGACACCTTTTCTGCCATTTTTTTGTTGTGGGTTGATTTAAATCTGTAACAAATCCATCTCTTCCCCCAACAATGGGTGAAATAGAAGGACAGAGTAAGCTCTCTAGCCGTTGTTGACAACCAGTCTAGGAGAAGGACAACTCTGAATTGAACACTGTATGTTGCCCTGGCATAGCACATACTATGCAACCATCAACAAGATCATGGAGCTCACAATGATCCTAGAATCTCAACTGCGGTTGATCTATGACTGCGTTGATGTATTATTATTATTATTACTATTATTTAATATCATGACAATGTAAAAAGTAGTTAATTTAGTTGTAAAAAAACACAAAAATAAAAATATCTTATATTTTTATATTCAAACACCTTTTTCACCTTTTTCTTTATTGTAGGCTCATCTAAACCTGCAACAAAATTGATGACCAACCAATGTGAGAAACGAACACACACACCATAACAAACAACAAAAAAAAAATTGTTACTATGAAGGCGAGAACAGAAACAGATTTTTCAACATTACCAATGAGAAACTCCAAAACAGACAAAAAGATAGCTAAATACAACTACCGACCCTGTAGAGGCTATACTGAATATCATTTTGCCAGACATGGTTTTCACAGCTCCATACAATTTTCAATGCTAAGAAAATCATGCCGCAAAGATCTTGGTACACAACTGAGTTGGTTTATTTATTAGAAGAAATGCCAGAAGAAACACCCTACGACACCTTAAAAAATGCCATCATCCATTGCACAGACAAATCAAATGAAGGAAAACTGCATTATCTTTTCAAAAACTTCAATCTTGGTGACATGAAGCCATCCCAACTTCTGAGAAAAAAATAAAGTGCTATTGGGTAACAACTCAATATCTAACACAGTGATAAAAAAAACTATGGACAGACAAACTTCCTTTTAGACACAAATTTTAGCATCACTTCCTGAAGAGCTAAACCTGAATCACTTAACAGAAATAAGATCCATAGCAATAAGATCCATGACAATAACAACTGAGATAATGATTTACAACTACACAAGGCACCAGAAAAGCAGGATAGATTATCTCAGATAGAAAAGAAAATGACTGAGCTGACATTTCAAATCCAAAGCCTGGTGAAGATAAATATCTTATTATTTTCATAATAAAAAAAACACTTTCAGTCACAACATCGAGGTAGCCAGAGTAAGTCCCAAGAATGACGTCACTATGAGATATGTCGGTATCATTATAAATTTGGAGAAGATGCGTGAATGTGCAGTGAGCCATTTACTTTCAAAGCCCAAACTGATAGCGTATTCCAGGAAAACAAACTCTCCTGCTAGTAGTGTCAACTGTTGTCATGGGAAAAAAAAGGTCGTCTATTCCACATCCATGACAAAATTTATGGATATCTATTTTTTTAGTCAACACAGGCACAGAACTCAGCATCATATCACCCATACCAGGACAACAGTTAATACCTACATCATATAAATTACAGGCAGCAAATGAATCCAAGATCAACACATACAGCCAGAAAACACTCACTTTAAATTTTGGATTTTAGCATGCTTTCTCCTGGATTTTTACTCAAGCTGATGTCAAGACACCAATACAAAGTGCAGATTTTCTAGCCAATTTTGACATATATGTGAATATGGCCAATTAAAAACTTATAGATAATGTAACAAAACTTGCAATTCAAAGAAGTCAATTTCCATATATTTCTACTGGAATTGGCTGTTTTACCTGAGAATGAAACATACCAAAAGTTTCTTAAAAAGTATCTGGATATTACAATTCCTTTCAAATACACTAACAAAGTCTGTCACTCTGCAAAAAAACTATATAAAGATCGTCAGACAACGTACGTATTCTACCCAACAGAGACTGAGTTGTCCTGAGAAATATATAATTATGAAGGCAAAATTTCAATACATGTTAGAACTCAGTTTATGTCCATCCAAAAGCCCATGGTCATTACCACTGTACATCATGCCAAAACCAGATGTCACTGCCTGGAGCCAATGCAGAGATTTCCACCATCTTAATGTAGCCAGTATAGCAGATAGGTGGCTGATCCCACACATTCATGATTTCCCTATGAGCTTACAAGGGGCACATATTTTTACACAAGTGGACTTAATAAATGCCTTTTATCAAATCCCAGAGGCAGAAGAGGACATACCCAAGACCACTCTCTTTTGGTTTATTTGTGTCTCCATTCAGTCTATGTAACACAGTACAATCTTTCCAACAATTAATCAACAAAGTTCTGCATAGTTTACCTTTTATTTTCATATACATAGACTATGTTTTAATTGCAAGTAAAAATGAACAGGGACATTACACCAAGTCTTTGCAAGACTGCAACATTTCAGACTGACAATAAATGTCTGCAAATGCATCTTTAAAGTCAACAAACTCACTTTCCTTGAAACATGCATATCTCATTCACCAGAGAAAATCACCACAATACAAAATTTTCCACAGCTGATATCACTCAGTCAAGTACGTCAATTTATTGGCTTGATTAATTATTATTGTCAATTTATACTGAAATGTTCAACAATATTACTCCCTCCAACCAATGTTACTTACCATTTAACTGGTTCCTTTCAGAGATAAAACAATCTTTTGATATGGTGAAAGGTCATCCCTGATTTTATATATCTAGGAAGATGAGCTACAGTCAAACTCATCAGTAATCATTTCACCAAACATGTCCAGGGATAATCAGCAATGGACACAAAGTTGCAATAAATTTAAGAAAAATGGACATATGAAAACACTACACAACATTTTAACAACTTGACGGAAGATTTACTACATTGCATATTGACATTGTTGGACCTCTTCCCAATCATAATGGATTCAGCTACTTGCTAACAATAGTGGATCATTTTAGTAGGTGGCCTGCCCTGTTCCCACTCAAGGGCATTTCAGCAGAAATTGTTGCCAGGACCATCCTGGTACAATGGATCACAACATATGGTGTAATTTTAGTTATTATAACTGACAGAGAAGCACAGTTTCAATCCATGTTTTTCCAAGATTATGTTAACTTGTTGGGTGTTAAATGCATCAAAACTACTGCATTTCACCCATGCACTAATGGTATCGTAGAGTGTTTTCATAGGCAACTAAAAATGGCTCTTGCAAATATAGTCAAACGATACAACTGTGTTGATAATTTACCATTCATGCTGCTAGCTATAAGAAACCTAATTAAAAAATTCTTAAGCTGTACCCCATCAGAAATGGATTTTAGTACTACCATGATTATACTTGGCCAATACAACCACAAGTTTTGTTCAAGCTTTTAAAGATAGAATGAACAAGTTACCATTTACGCTAAGAAGACATTGTAACATCCTAAAAGACCTACAAACCGGTGAATATGTTTTATTTTGTAACAACATGATAAAGAAACTATTATCTGAAATTACTCTTGACCATACAAGTCATTGAGAAACATGAAAAATATGCCACAATTCTCAAAGACAGTAAAAGAGACATAGTGTCCATAGGTAGAATGAAACCTGCTTATGTTCATCATACCCTTTTTTGTAGAGTACAACAATATTCAGCATCACAATTCCCAGACAATATGATACCACAAACTACAAAATCATCAACCAACCAACCAACCAGTTCCAACTAATAAGAACTCTACAAGAGATGCACAACAAACAACAGATAATTCAACAGCTTAAAGAAAGAATTCAACACAAAATATGATCAAATCCGATAGAAAGGTCACTTGGTCTAAACATTACAAAACATATATAACATATTAATAATACACATTATTATGTAGTAAACAAAAACAAGATCTAGATTTAAAATTCAAATGCTAAGCACTGACTCATTGATTTTGCTAGACATTAAAAAAGACTCGAATTTGCAAACTTTGCTTAATACACATGCAAAAGCAAATCCAAAACAAAACTCGTAAAATTTCACACCTTGATGTGAAATGGTTTTTGGCCAATAGAAATCTAGGAAACATTTAAAAACAAAATCTTCAATTCTCAGAAACAAATTATTTTACGGACCTTTTCACGAGCCGACACAAAAATTTGTTCATTGTCGAATGGAAAGGCCCGAATCATATCCGGGAGTGAATTCCCAAATGACTTTTTCAAACCCCACAAACAAAATAAAATACGGGCAAATTCACCTGTTACCAGAGAGAAAAGAAGACGAGCATATTAACACCTCCCTTGACAAGCATCAAGTGACTGTTATTATTATCTCTACCTTTCTTGCTCACCTCTTTTATACATAATAAATGAAAGGAACATTTTAAGACTGAGCGATTACTTCAAAGACATTCCTACCCTACGATAATGCTCATACATACATACATACATACATACATTCCTGCCTACGTACACATAAACTCATTCTTGCAATGATACTACGAACATTTTGACAACCTTGTATCAACCAAAATACATTAATTTTATTTGTAAAGACCTAAATTGATTTATATGTATATAAATTTGTTGTTTCACTTTACAATTTGATTTGCTTGTTTTATACCCCTCTTATGGTGGGCTATCTAACTAACAAGGCCAAATCAAACTAATCTATTTCAACACTCATACACTTCACTATAACCGATAACCCACCATAAATATCTCTATTGCTCTCTCAACTCTCAATCTGTCGGGTGTATTTGTGGAGTGAAAACAGAAATAAAAACCAAGACTTTTCAACACCAAATTACAAAGAAATTGTTTTTGAGTCAGAGGATTGCACATTGTTCTGGTTAAAAAATTAATGCTTTGAAAATAAATATTTAACATTTTTTTTACTTAACAATGTATGTATCGGCTAGTGTCTACTAGTATTTCTCAGATGCAGCTACATAAGAAAAATGAAATGGTCACTCATCATCAACTCACTATGAGATGCCAGCAACCCTCAGAAACAACCGACAGATTTCATTGGGAACTAAATAAAGATTGTATTTTCACAGCTGTTACAGTTGAACAACACCATACAGAGTTAGTAACAATACTGTACAGAGTTAGTAACTATACTGTACAGAGTTAGGAACAATACCGTACAGAGTTAGGAACAATACCGTATAAAGTTAGGAACAATACCATACAGAGTTAGGAACAATACTGTATAAAGTTAGGGACAATACCGTACAGAGTTAGGGACAATACCGTACAGAGTTAGGGACAATACTGTACAGAGTTAGGGACAATACCGTACAGAGTTAGGGACAATACCGTACAGAGTTAGGGACAATACTGTACAGAGTTAGGAACAATACCGTACAAAGTTAGGAACAATACCGTACAGAGTTAGTAAGGGATGCATTCAGTAATGGATCATTGTCAGTAAACATTTGACAATCCAGCAATTCTACCAGTCAGCAAGAATTTTAGACCTAGCTCAACATAATGTAGAAGCTTTTTTTTCCGCAATACTCTGTGACTGCAATGACCGAAGGACCTCCTCCCATTTTTAAACCCTTCTCAACCCCTGGATTCTCTCAATTAACCAGAAACTGTGCACCTCAATGAAGCACACTTATTTTTTCTGCAGGAGCAGTATGCGTTTTTGCTTGTCATGACAAGCAAATGATGATAACTGTCTTGTGCATTCTCATCAGCTTCATTTAGATGCTTATCAAAACCTATTATAAAAATCAAAGCCAATGGACTCCTTTTAGATGCGATG
The DNA here is from genome assembly GCA_964036315.1 of Acanthosepion esculentum. Taxonomy (NCBI): domain Eukaryota; kingdom Metazoa; phylum Mollusca; class Cephalopoda; order Sepiida; family Sepiidae; genus Acanthosepion; species Acanthosepion esculentum. Next base: position 15,833,873 of record OZ038480.1, read on the forward strand.
GTTGATATAAGGGATCACAGGACATTTTATTGGTGCAGTTATTGTGAATTCAAACCTATGAAAAAGTTTTCCATTTTCTAGCAGAGTAGCAATAACTAATGCAGTACTATTGTCTCAAGTATCTAAATACTGTTTAGTTGACTCAAAAATAAATGAGGCTTTGTACAATGAGGTGAAAATAATGAAAAACCTCTGCTGTAGTGCAATACTGAAAGAACGATTTCCTTCAACAACACCATTTGGTGGACCCAAACTGTCATTAAAATTATGTGGACTAACAATTACTAATATGCCTTACTTGGAACTCTTTGCAAATTTAATGCCTGACTGCAAACCAATAGCCATAAAATCAAGACGGTATATAAATCAAGACAGACATTTCATTAATACCAAAATTAAAAGAATGTTTAGAGAAGAAATGCTGGAATCAAGCCACTCTCCATAGAGAGCGCATGTCCTTGTAATGTCTTCAGAAAACCACAAAATGAGAATGGTTATCGATTATTCACAGACCATTAATAAATTCACCTCAGAAACAGGCTCATCCTACTACCGACTCTTCTGATTCAGAAAGTGAACAGTCCAAGTGTTGAAGTACATGAAAGCATGTCAGTTCAAAGCACCCATTCTCAAAACCTGAGGAAGAAATACAAGAAAAACCTGATAAGGTTGAGCCATCTCAACAATCCCAAAGGACCCACAAGATGCCCAGTGATTTGAAAGATTTTCTTCCAGGTATTTACTTGACCCCCCACTGAGTCAGGTTGTGACACAAGGTCAGTTTTTAACATGGGGACCCAAGTGTTTTCACCCGGGCCGCTGGTCTAAGCTAGTCATAGCTTGTCCAAGCCAATCTTGGCTTGTCATAGCTGGTCCAGGCCGGAGCCGGTCCAAGCAAGTCATAGCCATGATACCACCAGCGCAGGGACAAATCCCTACACCAGGCAAGCATCGAGTGAAGCTCTCAGCCAGACCAAGCAAGCGATCTGCAAACAGATACTACGCTTTGATCCGGGCCTCCAGGCCAAGCAGCTCGAAAGATTTTCTTCCATATGAATAATAAGCACATCTCAACTCCCATGTCACTTGTGAAATTCTTAATAATGAAGAACCTCTGCTGATTTTTTCTGTTGGAATTATAGAAATGTCAGAAGATTAATTTTGATTAAAATTGTGTATACCAAAGTATGTTACGGTTCAAATTGAATTTTTATCCTGCTATTTAATTCTGTTAAGTTAAAATTATTTAAAATTTATGCCCAATCTAGACATTTACCTCTTTTGTGCAGCTCAATACAGGGGAAGAAACTCACTGCAGTTTTAAATCATTTTTTCTTTTTTCTGTTATTTAATTGTTTTACAAATGCTTATTTTTTCCTTCCATTCTTAATTTCATCCCTTTTTTCTTGATTTCTTATTAGAAATTAAGTAAAGAACAATTAAGAAAGGAACAAAGAAATGAAGGGCAAGAAAAGGAAGGCAGAAAGAAATCAAGAAAGATTTCTTCCTTTCTTCCTTCCTTTCTTAATTTCTTTCTTCCTTTCTTAATTTCTTTCTTCCTTCCATTTTTTGCCTTTCATTTCTTCCTTTCTTTCTTAATTGTTTCTTTCTTCCTTCTTTTTTCTTTCTCCCTTTTTCTTCCTTCCTTTTTCTGCCCTTCATTTCTTCCTTCCTTTCTTAATTTCTTTCTTCCTTTCTTAATTTCTTTCTTCCTTCCTTTTCTGCCCTTCATTTCTTAATTTTTCATCCCTTTTACTGACAGTGATTGATTAATATCAATCTTATTGGGAAAACATTGACTTGCATGATAAAATCAGACATCCATCCTGAACATTAAACTCAAGGTGAAATTAAGCAAAGATAACAATTGAGCCCTTGCCTTAGAATCAACTCAGTGTTGACTGCTTCAATTGGTGCCTTCCTTAGAATCATCTAAGTATGGATAAATCCAATTGATCCCCTGCCTTAGGATCTTCTAAGTGTTGATTGATCCAATTGCTCCACAGATTTAGGATCATCTCTGTTGATTGATCCAATTGATTCCCTACTTTAGGATCATTTAAATGTTGAGTGATCCAATTGATCCCCTGCCTAATGTTCATTGATCCAATTGGTACCCATGCTTGAGGATAATCTCAGTTGATAGATCCAGTTGATCCCCTGCCTTAGGATGATCTAAATGTTGGATGCTCCACAATCTTATTTTCTTTATACATACAGCTGTTGCATTCAAATCTGCTACTACCTTCTCTAATTTGTATTCTATCCATTTTATAGTGTTTTAAAAAAGTGTTACATATGCAAATATATATATATATATATATATATATATATATATGCATTCAACACCATCACTTGATAAGACACCAGAAGTGTTGAAACAAAATGGCTATTTTTATAGTGATTTTATAACATATTTATGTTATAAATTTTGAATAAATAATTATATTTGCTCTACTCTGTATTGAGCGCACTTTTAAGAATAGTATTTGTTGGTTATTGGAATTTATTCCGTATACACCAATCCTATACTTGTATATATATATATATAGATATATATATATATATGGTGGCCTGACGATTACATCTAGCATGAAACAGCCTGTCGCCTCTAAGTATTGATTTCAATGTTCACTGTTATATTTACACATGCTCTATCTCTGATATTGAGCACTTTATCCCATAAAATATAGCACACCTTAAGAGTATATTTTTTCATCTGTGTAGCGAAAAAAACATATTTTAAATCAATTAATTTATAATATTAATGCTCTGTAAATTTACATTGAGCACTATTGTGTAAAAATAAAAATATCTATAAGAACACCGGATTTTATATCTTACTGTTCTTTCTTTTTATTTATATATATATATATATATATATATATATATATATATATATATATAGGCAGCAACCTTTCTTTTAAACATCTTTCATTAAATATGATAGACAAGGAAAATTTAATAAATTTTTCAATTAGCTTTCCTAGCGATCTTACATTTTTCCATTTGGAATAAGGGAGTGCAAAAATTGTCCATATTGTCCATTGTCCCAAGCACTTTCAGCCGCTTCTGTAGTCATTTATTTTCCAGGGGATTTATTTTACGTTAATTTCTCTTCTTGATTTGACTTTCAGATGAATTTTATTTTTGTGTTGTTTTAAATACTAGTAGGAATGTTTATTTTGAGCCTTCACATGTTGAGCACAGATGAAATTTGAGTGAGCATCTTTCTATTTTTAAAAAACTCTCAACACTCTATTCTCACTGTTAAATAAGTTGAGGTTGATAGTGGGAGAGAGATGCTTAATATACGGGACCTCTCTTATAGCAAGATGTTCCCTGTAATATGATTTACATAGAATTTTAGTGTTTTTGACCAGAATTTTTCTTATGGATTTTTTAAAAATTGTGGATAGATAAATGTTTTTATAGCACTTTGATCTGATAAGTGGCACATGAAACATCTACTCAAGGAGGTTGTAGTAGGTCCGATATAGTAATTGATTTTTGATCAGAAACACAGTCATGGCCTGGCTTGTGAAACTGATACACAATATTGGTCATTGCTAGATTAGCATATATATATATATATATATATATATATATATATATATATATATATATCAGAAATGAAGGTGTTAAGCTTAATATTACTAGACATATTAAAATACAAAGCAAGGAATAAAAAGGGAAGCAACCGGTTTCGCTCACGCTCTTCAGGCTTCTACGGGAGATTTTAATGTCATTAAAAAACAGAATATGCAATGAGTATGAGGGGAAAAAAAAAAATAATAATAATAATAATAATAGGAGCTAGAGGCAAATGACAGCGAGCCCCAACAGACACTCATGCTGTTTACACAGGGAGGGCCTGCGGGACCCGATGTAAATTGACTCCAGCACCTTTAGATGAAATAAAGAGTGTGAACGGGACAACACGGTGAACCTGTCCACACTAAATTTAGCCGCGCACCTTCTGTTCTTTAATAGATGCTCACAAATGGCTGAACTGTAGGTGTTCGGGACGAGTCCATCACACGGCAGGGTATGGTTCCTGATTTTTTCTTCATTACTAAAGTTTCTGTCCCTAGTTCCTAATTCATCCACGCCCTGTAACCCCTTGCATGCTAGTGTCTGTACTACCTTGCTTGGGGTGATACCAATTAAAAAAAAATATACATAAGTAACTAAGTAAATTATAAATAATGTAACAATTTATATCTGTCCATAAGGAAATTCTCTAGGATCTATATGCAGACAACTTCATACCATGACCTATATTAAAAGTTTTTTTCTAGTTGGTTTGAATTTAGCATAGGTCACATTCGATTGGTTAATCACAGCAAAGCTCACAAGCCTATTCTTTTTAAAGTATTCTGCTTTTGAAATTAAATTAATCTTATTCTTGCCAGTGGTTTAACATTGCCTGAGGAGACACATTTGTGGTGTTGAAATATGATTGTAATTGTGCAGCAATTTTTAATATGTTTTTGTTTTAATCTTTTAAAATAAATAATATTTAGCTTTACTCTTTCTTTCTGAATTATACTCCATATGTTCTTATTTTAACTGCATATATATATATATATATATATATATATATATAGTAGCACTTACATTTATATATATATATATATATATATACATATATACATATATATTGTCATCCACAGTTAGATGTCCGGTTGCCTCTGGCTAGAATCGAAAACTGGCTGAATTCGCGTCAGTCGGAAATTTTACCCTGAAGCCGTTGGCGCACGGCAGAGAAGAAGGTGAATTTAAGCGTATTTATATTTAGATAAACACACAGTGACTGAGAGAACTCGATTCGATTTACCGAAGAGTCTTGCATTATTAGCCGTAATAGTCACTGTTATATATATATATATATATAGTTGCAGTTACATATATATATATATATATATATATATATATATATATATATATATATATGTAAGCGCAACTATATATATATATATTTATATATATATATATATATATATATATATATATATATATATATATATGTAACCGCAACTATATATATATATATATATATATATATATATATATGTAACCGCAACTATATATATATATATATATATATATATATATATATGTAACCGCAACTATATATATATATATATATATATATATATATATATATATATATATGTAAGCGCAACTATATATATATATATATATATATATATATATATGTTTTGGACAATAAAAAATATTAAGAAATTAAAATTCTTAGACACACTGGTTTGTATATTAATACCTTTTTGTTTTATTATTTCAATTAGGTTCCTTGACTAGTTTCAGCCAGTATGCCCATCATCAGGATAAAAAGTGAAGAAAGTGTATTTTATTTGTAGTTTTCATTGTTTTTTATCGTTAATTTTGGTCAGTCCTTATATTGGTTAATCGGCCTCTTTCAAGTTGTTTTTAAAATAGAGGCTAGGAGATTCCTGATTCTCAGAATTCCCTCCTTGGTTATTTTGACAGTTTTATTGGTTGCTGGGAAGGGGATGTGTCTGTGTTAAGTGCATGTTATCTTTTAGTTTTTGGGAGTGTATGTAATGTGTGTATGAGTATATATTTGTGTGAGTGTGTGTATATGTGTGAAACCTCAATACCTCTGCAAGCATGCCTGTCTTGTGTAGGTGAGAAATCTGGGTAGGGCTTGATTTATGGGATTATATATTAATTCTATCTGTATTGTTAAATTTGTGGTTAAGTCTGTCTGGACAAATTGTTTTGAGGTGCAAAATACATTTATCTTTATGTTCCTCTAGTATTTTTCTAAGGTTATCCTTTCTGTCTATTTCTATTTTTTCAATTATTATTTTGCCTGACTTTTAAAATCATATTTTTCTAACTGAAAATGTTGTTCTACAGGTAATAATCTTTCATGGGGAGCTGACCTGATGCAATTACGATAATTATTAATTCTGAAAGGGCCATTCAGATTTTCCTACATATTGTTTGTGGCATAATGTGCATTCTAATAAGTAAATTATATTATGACTTCTACGATTAGAGTTGTGGTAGTTTTTGGAAGTAGATTTAGTGACGGAGCTAGTGAATGAATTGGTATGTCTAATGTCAACATAGGCTCCTTTTGTTGTTACATGGTTGGAAAAATCCCAATATATATATATATATATATATATATATATATATATATATATATATATATATATATATATATATATATATATATCAATATACAACACTCTCAAGCGCTGGAGTGGGTAGAGTGGAGATCAATGTGCTTTAGTGGACTCGGAGCGAGGGCAAGATCTAAAAGGTCAGCCAATCTAACAGTGACCTCATCACACAATCCTCACTTTTGCTCTATATGCGGCCTTCTTTGCAAATCACTTGCTGGTCTTAAGTGCCACTTAAGATTATCGCACAAAATTCACAACTGAATCAATTGGTTAAGTTGCCAGATTCTCATATGTCAAAATCATTGGGAGGGTCCATTATATATATATATATACATATATATATATATTTTTATTATAATAAATTACAATAAAAACATTTTACATCACTACACAAAAACTTTCATGTTTTAGTACTAAGATGGTATTTCTTCAGGTAATGGTAGATATAAAAAAAAATGTTTTTATTAGGGAAATTTAAAAACAAATCTTTACCTCTTTTCATAAGTTAAAGTTAAGTTTTAATTCTGACTGTAAGTTTTAATTCTGACCTTATGCCCCCCTCTAACTTGAAAAGAGGTAAAGATTTATTTTTAAATTTCATTTTTATCACTTGTTATCTACCATCACATGAAGAAGTATAATCTTAGTACCGAAACATGAAAGTTTTTGTCCAGCAATGTAAAATGTTTTTATTGTAATTTATTATAATAAAAATATTATAATAATATTTTGCTCTACTTTGTACTAAGCATTTTTTTAAAGTAAATGCTATGAACTGTGGACTTTTACTTCATCTGTTCTTTCTCTCATTTGTATATATATATATATATATATATATATATATATATATATATATATATATATATATATATATATATATATATATGTTCTCATATGTAAATGAAGCAAGACTTATTTCATTATCACAACATTATAGGATAATGATATAAATCTACATTTTTAGTCAACTTTACAACCATTGTATGTAATGTGTGGCAGCTAGTAGCAAATAACACTAATAAAAATAGTTTCAGTTGTGCTTTCAATTCCTGGTATATCAGCCTAGAATGCAAGGATTTTTAGTGTAATGTCATCAAAATGGTGGAAGTTAACAAAGCAGACTTTCTATAGTACTAATAAAGAATGAATATTTCATAAACTTTCATTTGAAAGATAACTGTGTGGAATTTGCAGAAAAATATAAACATGACACAAATTTGTTCAAAGCTGCTAAAATGTAATTAAAAAATTAAGAAATCATTTTCTACGGTAAAAATCAATATCATTTTTTTATTGTATTGTGCATTAAAAAAAAAAATTACTATCGATATATTTTTCTTTATGTCCTTGACAGAATTGGCGGACATAGCACTAATGTACCTTCCATTATTTATATCAGTGTTGATTTTTGTTCTCACACCGAGGTACTCTTAGTGTCTAAAAAATCACTAGGTGATGAACCAAATTTAGCACAAGGCCAGAAGTATCAGAACACTGACCCACTAATTTAAATAATGTCTCAAAACTCAAAAATCAGAGACAACTAAGAAACATGACAATGACTTAATAGTCTATAAACTTTTACTTCCATATTGATACTGAATAAGTTCAATTTCGACTAACACATGAAAGGAAGTTTGGCTTGGTCATTAAGTCATTTATGAGTAAAGGGGAATAACTCCTACTAATATGTTTTATCTTTTGTGGATGTTACCAAAATAGGGGTTTACTTGGGCATTATGTGTTGACAAGTGGTTATCTTCGGGTAACGTCCTTAATCCAAATATGCACCAATTTATGGCCTTTTAAGAATGCATGTAAAGATAATTTATACAAAAATATATATTTCATGTATTGATAAAAATTTATATCTCTTAAAATAAAATATACAATATTCAAAGAGTTCATAAGTTCCTATCAGAAAGTTCTTGTGTTGAACGTGAGAGAGAGAGAGAGGGAGAGAGAGACTGTATGTATGTATGTAAATATTTCTTGATAGTAGTAATGAAATTATTTCACCGGCTGGTTCCTTTACCTGGTTGTCACCTTCTGTTTTTACACTTTTTTAGATAAAGGGATTCATTCCACAATTGTTTCTTGATTTCTGGTTGGTTCACAGGTGGGATTCTTGAGTTATTTGACTAACCCTTTTTTTTTCACCTACATTTAGGAATGATAACTTTTTCGCCTCTTTTTTTTATTTATTTTTTCTTATCGTTTTGTTTTTATTTTCTTATTGTCAAACGAAAATGGTTTGTCAACTTTCAGTTTTCTGCTTTTTATTTTTTTTATTTTTTGAAATAATGAACTTTTTATTTTTCTATCACTACTAAATTGGTTAAAAATAAATACAGCACATGAAGAAGACCAAAAAATGTACAAGATGAAAGATAATAACAATAATTCAAATAATATAGAATAATAAAAACACTTGTACGATATAAGCTGCTCTCCTAGGGTCCTAAACTTGGACCTATGTTGTTCCTAATTTTCATCAATGACCTTCTTGATATCATCAGTTCTCGAATCAGTATCTATGGAGGAGATGGCCCACCTATTTACTCCTGTCTTAATAGTAAGTCTGCTAGGTTCAATACAGTCAAATTGACAGCTGATCTAAAAAGTGACCTACAATCTGTTGTTAAATGGGGCAAGAAATGGCATATTCATTTTAATGCCTCCAAAATGAAATTGCTCTCATTTAATCATCTTAGTGAACCTTTTTTGCCTTCCATCACCATGGCTGATGGTAACCTCCAGGTGAATGACTCATTGTACCTCTTCAGGCTAATGTTTTCCACTGGCATGTAGTGGAAAGATTATATTGAATCCAATGCTATATCTGCTGCTAGAAAAGTTGGTTCACTGTGTCATTTCAGACAATTTTTCTTGTCAAAATCTATCTTAAACATTTATACTTCTACCATTCATCCATTCATTGAATAATGCTGCCATATCTGCTCTGGTGCTTCTGCTATGTTATTATAAATGCTTGATAAAATACAAAGAAGAATCTTTTATAATGTTATAAATCCTAACCTGGTATCTCAGCTTCTGTCACTTTTCCACCAGTATAACATAGGTTCCCATACATTTTCTATGAATATATTTACATGATAATTGTTGTGATGAGCTTTCCTCTCAACCATATGAATTTAAATGCAGTACTAGATTGACAGTTAGGTCTCATCATTTTATAGTTGAAATGTGTAGATGTAACTGTAAGTTCTATGATAGTTTCTTTTCTTGGAATTCTTGCTTGTGGAACTCTCTTCTGTTTTCTTGCTCTCCAGTCAATTTAGATCTTCTCCAGGCACAGGAGTTATCTCCATATTATATGCAAGACCCTTTTTTTTTGTTTTTCCTTACATTCTGCTTTGCTGTGCAGATATATGTGATATATTATTCTCCACATGGAACATGTGTATATATGTATATATAGTTTTGTGTATGTCTTAGTAGTGTAAAGGTCTCTCTGAGAACAAAGTACATTTGTCATTCCTTTACCTTTCAGCCATACCCTTCTGTTCATGAATTATGGGCTTTATTATGTCACAGATATAATAATGTCCATAATGGGGGAAATACAAATAGGAGAATAACTCTTTCTACCATATTTCTCCCCCATCAGAATATCTCCATTATCTGTAATAAAAACACAAAAAAAGCTTTCTTTGTTTTGATTAGATTTGAAACAGATAAACAAGAATCCTATTTTTTCTCATTTTAGAAATATTTATTAAACAGAATTTTATTTCTGTTTGTAGAGTGTTAGCCAATCTGTATCAGTGACAAAATACAAATTAAACTAACCCTCTACTATTTTTACTAAATTCAAATGCAACAAAGACAACAACAACAAGAGAAATAATCAAATAGGCAGATATTTGTTTTGATGGAATCATCCATATTTACTACTCACCCCTGAATTAAAATACACTCTTCCACCAATCCAGTTTTAGCCAATCAGCATTTCATGTTTTAAATCTTGAATTTTCATTGGTTGAGACAACACAAAATGTGTAGCAATTGTCTAAAATCTACTTTCCCGCTCAACGCTCTGGAGCTGATTTTAGACTCAAAAATTAAATAAATAGGATCGTTCGATCCAGTTTAAGCAGTCAGCCACACAACCTCCGAGAGATGCTAAATGAATCCATGCATGTCATTACACTGACCTAAAGAACCTTTTGCATGTCAACTTGCTGACTCAGTAATCATCATTTCTCTCTCAAACTCTATCTACAAAATTCTAAGAAAAGTGATAATATACGCTACCAAAATAGAAATTGTAATCAGCAACCAGATAAATTCAAACCAGTCAAAGGTGAACAACTCCTGAAAACTTAAGACATTTATTTCCTATTTTAATCACGCACACAAAGTAACATTTATTTCTACATAAGTGACATTTTTCATTCTACACAATTTAATCTGTTTGAATTCATGAACAATCTTGAACTGTGAATTATTAAGATATCAAATCAATATATGGTCATACTTTGCATTATTCAATCACAAGTTCACTATATGTATATACATTGTATATAAATGTCTATTATTATTATTGAAACCTAAAATACCATTGTTTCTTATTGAATTACGTTGCAATTGATTCTTTTTGAATGCTCACCTTTTTATATTTGTTGTGGACTAATATTGTTGAACACACCTATTATCTAGCCTTCTTACCATTTTAACCTTCTGATAAATCAAACTCATAACAATCCCCAACAGTTTTAACAGAAAATATTTATAATATAATATATAAATATATATATAATAAAGTTGTTTAAAACATTTTAGAGTTCTTCGTTGTGTGATCAAGGGTAATATAAAAGGTATTATGCTATAGATCTGGTAATAAATTAAACAGTTTATGTTGATGGTGAAATTGAATGAAATAGATTGCTTGACTTACTGTAGAGTTGTCTTGCTTTGACTGATATAGTTATGACTTCCTTTATGCTGTTAAGATATTGAGTGAGTTGGTTTCTGAATCTTGTCTTAGTTGAATTTGTCACTAGATGAGTTGATGTTGAAAAGAAATTGAATTCCACAAGCCGGGTTGATGTTAATAAAAATTAACTTTTAGCAAGGAAGTTGGGTTTCATGGATTCGTGTGATTATTTTAAGAACTCACTGTTGAAGTTTCATATTTATGAGTTTTCTTGATCATGTGAGGGCTTGAGAACATTTACATTTTTTTGGTGCATTGAACTCTGAAAAGGTCAACTTGAAGTCAACGGTGCAGGCATAGGCAGAAACAGGACATTATTATTTATGGACCAATCAGAAAGCATCGTTTCGTACTGAACTCTTTTGAAAGGTTCAGCACAAACTGAGAATACTTAGCTGTGATCCTCTTTTAACAGGTTTAAAGCGGAGAATGTAGAAATCTAATTCTACATGTTATAAATATTTCTAACAAGCATATTAACAAGCACTTAATTAAAATCAAAATATTTGAATAAAATATTTAATATATAACTTAAATGTTTTAATAGTATACTTAATTTATATTTCCCAATTAGATTTTGTGCTTTTTCTTGAATTTCTAAAACAACAGAATTATTATAAGAATAACAAAAACATTAAAACAAGATTTATCTACTAAAATCTTTGATATTTTAACGTTAGCCACTTGTTAAAGGGAGATAACTAATGATATACAACTGTTTACAAATAAATACAAGAAAAAGAAGTATTTTTTAAAAGCTGCATTATAATTTAGGAGTTAAAATTCTTGAAATTCTTCCTCAGGTCTTAAAATCTGCATATACCAATTTGTTAAGTTTCAATCCCATTAACTGTTGTCTAAATATAATAAACAAAGTTGGTTCCCTGTGCCGAGCCAGGAAATTCTTCTCCCCGGAATCGATCCTCCAAGTCTATAAGTCTACCATTCGACCTTGCATGGAGTATTGCTGCCATTTATGGTCTGGGGCCCCTGCATGTTGCCTCAGGGTTCTTGATAAGATCCAGAGACGGATATGCAATGTGATTGGCCCTGATCTGTCATCTCATCTGCAGTCGCTCTCTCACAGACACGATGTTGCATCGCTCTGCCTTTTCTACAAGTACTTCCACAGTAATTGCTCCGAGGAGTTGCTTTCGCTTGTCTCTAAGCCTCGTGAATTTAAGCGTCCTACGAGGCTGGCATCCTGTTACCACCCCTTCACCGTTGAAACTGTTAGATGTAGACGTCTTTTCTACTCCAATAGCTTCATGTCTCGCACATCTCGTCTATGGAACTCCCTTCCCTATTACTGTTTCCCTGACAAATACAATCTCCAACGGTTTAAGTGTAGCATCAATCGTCATCTCCAATTGCCTTGATCTATCCACTTCCCTTCTCCACTTCCTGACATCTTTCATTCCTATCTGCTCTCGCTCTATATCTTCCGTAACCCCCCTGCCTCGATCGACCCTCCGTCCTTCTCTTTCTCCACATCCCTTCCTTTACCACTCCTATCTGCTTTTCCTCCAACCCTTCTGTAACCCCATGCGTGATAGTGGCCACCTGCCTTGCTTGGGGTGATATGCTTAAAAAAAAATATTTTCAAACCCAAATTACAGCATTTAAACTAACAAAGGAAACAATGTTTTTTCTTTTTTGCATTTTCTTAAGCTAGTGTTCATATGAAATACAAATTTTATTGTAACCTAATTATGTACAATAATGGATCATATGCAATATAGGTGAACAATTTAAGTAGAAAAACTGAAAATAAATACAATGTATCTAAATACAAATTTGAGATGTGTCAGAATAGATCATTCCATCTTAAATCAACAATGTTTTGTAGCAATTTTTGACATCAACTTGAGATTTTTCTTGTTAAAAAGTTGAATATCTTAGTACATTGAACATTATAGATAAAAAAATAATGAATTTTATATAATGTTTTTTCAAGACTTAGTATGAGAAAAACAAATTCATGGATCTGGACCAAAAAATGACCCCAGAATGACATAAAAATCTGCAAACAATTTCTCATCCTTTAATAGTCAGTTGTGGTTAATTTGTAATGTATATAAATATAGGTAGAAAAAAGAAAATGTTGTGAACATCTCAAAAACTGCCTGGGGCTCCCAGTCAAGCTTTCCATCCCCGTTGAGGGTTCAGGGATAGTATGTACCGCCCCAGCACACACACACACACACACACACACAAACACACACACACACACACACACACACACACACACACACACACACACACACACACACACATAAAAGTACAGAAGAAATTATTGCATTTAAATCCTGTTGATAATACTTTTTGGCTTCACTTCTAACTGGGGATCCATCTGTCAAACAATGCCTCCAAACACGTAGGAGTTCAACATATTTTAATGCACAGAAAAAATTATGTACACTTTAAACCCGTTCACAAATTGGTAATCTTTATGGAATTAAAAGAAAAAAAACATGATTATCCCTCATTTAAAAGATATTTTTTTACAAAAAAAACATTCCTTGTAATAAAAATCTTCCCATTTTTTTGCTTTGAGATTTTTCTTCATGTGACTCCTTGTTTCTTTGGTGATGTAATTAAACATATTAAATATAATAAGTAATATTCTTCAATTCCAACCCTTTACTTTCTGATTGAAGAAGAAATATCTTTTCCAACTGTGTCATAAAACCTGTCTCTTTAACACCTGTCTCTTTTTTGCAAAGCAACAAAACTCTTAATTTGGGAACATGCTGAAAAAAATTGAACTTGGTATAAGGAATGCATTTTAATCATATTAAATTTTGACTTTGTACTTTATTTATTGTCATTGTATAGAAACAGATCTTTTTCAAAATCCATATAGAATAATTATTGAACTGATGAGTAATAACATCAATAAAGTTAGTGCATTTTCAGGGAATCAAAGTTATATATACTGTAAGTCTCTTAGTAGGTTCAAAGTAATATATTAATAGAGGGATTGTTTTTGGCCATCTGGCAGAAAGCAAATTTGAGCTTGTAAATAAACCAGTTATAGGGTTTCCAGAATATGACTTATTCAAAATCTAGATACCCACTCATAGGTCTCAACTCCAATAAAGTTTTAACTGAGTGAAGAACAACATCTTTACCAGATGAGCCACATCCATTGTTTATTAACAACATACTGAAATATCTTTTTACACTACTTCCTCGAATTTTGTTACAGGAGTAGAGGTTTATCCTGGGTTTCCAGTTCCTTCTAAAGTCTTCTCATTCTCTTTTACTCCCAGTAACACCATCTTAGTGGCATTATCGTTTTCTTGGGGTAAACTGGTTAAAAAATAAAAAATGAAATATGTGGTACTAATATGACATTGGCAATTCTAGAAGATATAAGAGGAGATATTAATCTATTCAGTAAAGTAGAAGAGTTCTTTGGTGATTAGCCAGTGGCAAAACATGAGATGCGGAATTACAACTGTGAGGTGAAATACGCTGAGGAAAATGTTAATAATTTAAGCAACTTTGATTTAAAGTCCAATGTTAATAGTTTGGAGGTTAGAAGAGCGGTCAGTATGGTTTTAGATTAAATTCTATAGGTTAACCTCTCAGAATAAAAATCATAGGTACCATTTTGATAAGTACTTGGTAGGTACTTCCTTAATATTCTGTACAGAGATCAATACTTGTAGGGGTAAAAAGAAAACTAAAAATTAGTAGGAAAAATATTTAATAGTGAGAATAAATTATCTGAGAAGCTTAAAACAATTGAGGAATGTTTGCTCTAGAATTAAGTAAAATCTTCTCCACATTAATTTGGATTTTTTTTATTTAGTCTTTTTTTATTTAATTCATTTTTTAAAATGTATTAAATGTATTGAATTTATTTTTTAATTTAACAGTTATTTTTTTTATTAAAATGTTTTATATAAATTCTTTATTTAATTTTTGAAAAATTTCTTTTAGGTTTTAGTTAATTTTTTATTTAATTTTTTTAATTATTTTTGGTTACTTTTAATTTAATTTTCTATTTAAATTTATTTTTACTATTTTGATTTTTTTTCTTATTAAAATTATTTTTTAAAAATTTTTATTTCAGTTTCTATTTATTTCAGTTTTTTACAGATTTTTTAAAATTATTTTGGATTTAAATTTTTTTAAATTATTTTTGTTTAATTTTTTTTAATTTACTTAAATTTCTTTTTGTAATTTTAATACTTTTTACTAATTTTTTTATTTGATTTTTTATTTAAATTGTTGCATTTACATTATTTATTTAAATTTCTGGGATTTAATTTTTTTAAAATTATTTTTGTTTAATTTGTTTTATTTAATTTTTCTTTTTTAAAATCTTTTTTACTTTATTTTTTATTTAAATTTTTTATTTAAATCTTATTTCTATTCATATCCAATATTTTGAGGGGACAATTTGCTTATTTTTTTAAAATAACCTTTTGACCTTCTATTGTTTTATCCAGACCAGTCTTGTTGGCCTTATTCTGGTTATAACTCAGTTGCATTTGTAAACTCTCTCTCATGACTGCGACACCATTTTTTTCTAAGTAATTTAGCCTCATGAAGTGATGGCCTCAATATGGTGCAGCTGTAATGCTGGAAAATGATCCAATATATGCATCTTCCTCCTCTTTATTTCGTTTTCTTTCTTTCCTTTAATTTACTGTAGATTTACATCTGCCTCCTATAATGACATGGTCTCTGAGAGAGAAGTCTTCCACCTTTTTTTCTCTTCTTTTTCACATGCATAAGATTAGTGTTTACTGGTGAAAATGGACTTATTTCTGTATAGAGTCAAGTGAGTACTAGTAAGTCAGTTGTCACATAGCACAGGGGAAGAACTTCTACATCACAGACTAGAAGACAACACAACATCACCAATAGGATCTCTAACATAATTGGACAAGCCACACTTTATAGAAACATGGATTCATTGTTTTGCTGTCCTGGCAGGGGCCAAGAAGTTAAAAGACCACAAAGTTGCAGGTGGGGAGAATGAGATTACAGATCTCTTTTTAGCTTTGGCAGGATATGAAGCTATCAGAAAAATCTCTGTCATGGCGTATCCCAGGGAATTGGAGGATTTGACCTTTTCACAAATTTTGGACATTATAAAGAGAAATTTGCAAAGAAGTTGGTTATTGCAGAGCGGACAAAGCTTCTTGTGAGCAAACAAGAGTCAAATGAAACAATAATACAGTATGTACACAAGCTATGAGAGGCTTCCAGATTCTGTGAGTTTGAAAAACTTGGCACTGGAGAAATAGCCATTGAAGATGATTAGATACAGTTGAGATTAATCTTTATTTGAAGATGTGTATGATGCTTTGTGCAAACACAAAATTTTAGAACAGTTACAACTGACTAATATGTCCTTGGATGCATTTATAGAGTTTCTGCGACAATTAGAATTAATTGAAAAAATTAAATACAACCCAGAGTAATGCTGAAGCATACAGTATGTTGAATTAGCTTGTTTGGTTTGGTTTAGTTATTTTGTTTTACGGCATATCAACCTCAATGGGTTATTTAATGCCGACAACATTTTTAGGATAGATTCGTATGAATAGAATATGTATTCTTTGGTTTAGATTGGTTTGGTTTATTTTGTTTTACAGCATATCAACCTCAATGGGTTATTTAATGCCGACAACATTTTTAGGATAGATTCGTATGAATAGAATATGTATTCTTTGGTTTAGATTGGTTTGGTTTATTTTGTTTTATGGCATATCAACCTCAATGGGTTATTTAATGCCGACAACATTTTTAGGATAGATTCGTATGAATAGAATATGTATTCTTTGGTTTAGATTGGTTTGGTTTATTTTGTTTTACGGCATATCAACCTCAATGGGTTATTTAATGCCGACAACATTTTTAGGATAGATTCATATGAATAGAATATGTATTCTTTGGTTTAGATTGGTTTGGTTTATTTTGTTTTATGGCATATCAACCTCAATGGGTTATTTAATACTGACAAAAATTTTATTGCTGGTAATATTTTGTTTTGTCAAAAATCTGTTTCTGGTAATATATTTCCTTCAAAATTGTATTGCTGGTAATAATTTTTTTCAAAAAAGTATTGCTGGTAATAGTTAACTATTTGCCCATAGCTGGGACCCAAACAGGTGCTAACACCCCGGGTCAGGGTGGACCTGGGAACACCAGCAATTACGAGGTGGTTCTATGCTTATCAAAACTTCCTGATCAGAGACCTTGCTGCTGGACGTAGTTTAACGTCTTAACCAGGTCACAGATGTAGTTTAACATCTTACCCAGGACATGAATTAGCTTGTGTGATGCAAATACTGTGATAAAAAGCATGAACAGGACAATAAAAAAATGTCCAGATTTAGAACAAGTATGCTGGAATTGTCAAAAGAAAAAACATTTTCAGTTTGGTGCAAGGATAAAAGGTGCAAGGATAAAAGGAAAGTAGAAAGAGTAGAAAATGTAAACTCTCCTCAGGAAAATATGGCTGTATTTGCTATTCAAAGAAATAAAGAGAAAAGTGCCAAGGAAAAAATGAAATTGAATGGCATAACTTTTCCTATACACGAAAACAGTGGGAGTGATGTCACCCTAATCCCACTAAATTTCTAGGAACAAATGGGAAAACCCAAATTAAAGAAAAGTTGACTTAGACTATGACAGTGTAGAGGACCGCTGGGTTTGAGTGTTGTTGAATTAGAAACACGTGCTGTTTATTTCCTGCTAGAAGAAGGTCCAACTACAAAAACAATGACAGACTCAAATTATGTCCAACCGAAGATGTAAAGAAAACAAACAAGACCAATATATACATGTCAACAAATATATTTATTAAACAACAAATTTACAAGTGACAAATACATTAACATTTGTGTTTGTGTGTGAAAGTAAAGAGTTTGTTCTTTGATGAATGTTCGTACATACGTGTATATGTGTATAATTTTCACGGTGTCTTCCACAAATGGGAAGACACGGATTTCTATGAGAGATTACATTTTTAAATGTGTCCGCTGAAATGCAAAGTGAAAAAGATAAAAAGACAAAAAGTTGCCCAGTATTTATAGTGTAGGGAGAGTGACCCCTAGTGGACAATTAAGGAATTAAGGAGGAGCTAAATTCGACATCAATTCTATGACTCTTTCATTAAAACATTAGGTTATTTTGAAGGAACTGTTGGATTTGTGGGAATAGATGCCTTGAAAGTGGATAAAACCAAATTAATTAACAATATAATGACACAGGGATATTAAAAGGATACAAAGCAAACATTCAATTAAAAAAATACTCACCCTCTCTTATTTTGAGTCTACCCATTCAGACGCTACTATTAGTAGTTGCTAAACTAAAAACAATGTTAGAGCAAAGTATTTTAGGGCATGTTCCTACTGATGCCTTACTCATTATTGTTTTATGAAAACCAAATGGAGATTTAAGGATATGTAAGGACTACAAAATAGGAATAAACCACAAAACTCCTAACGTTAAAACTGCTATTCATGAGTTGTTGAGAATTAAATACTTTGCTAAAATTGACCTCAAATCTACCTATAACCAGATATAAATTGATAAAAAATTTAAAGAGGTCCCTACAATTTACTCTTCAATAGGCTTACTCAGAGGTAAGTATATGTCTTATGGTGTAACAACAGCAAGGGCTATTTTACAAAGACCCATTGAAAATGTACTAAATGTTGATGTTAACAAGCTGGTAATATTATTTTTCAAAAATGTATAGTTGGTAATAGTTATTTTCAAAAACATATTGCTGGTAATATTTTTTTTTCTTTAAAAATTTATCTCTGGTAATAATTTTTTACAAAGTATTTCTGGTATTAAAATCTATTTTTACACTTTTATAATGCCTTTTACCTCAGTTTCTGGGTTAACTATTTGCCCATAGCTGGGACCCTAACGGGTGCTACCACCCCAGGTCAGGATGAACCTGGGAACACCAGCAATTAAGAGGTGGTTCCACGCTCCTCAAAGCCTCCTGATCAGAGGCTTTGCTGTTGGATGTAGTTTATTGTCTTACCCAGGATGCAGATGTAGTTTATCATCATACCTCGGACGCACTACCAGTAGAGAAGAGCTAAATCAAAAAATCAGATTATGTTTTAAACCAATTAAAAATGCTAGGATGACCTTAACAAAGGTAAATGTGTGCTAAATTGTGACACAATAACATATCTGGGATCATATTTCCAAAGACGGAATTTCACCAGACACAAATCTGATAAAGAAAATAGCAGAAATATCTATACCTACAAATAAAAAAAAAAATCTCTTTTAGGGTTGGCTAATTTTTATATCAGATATTTACGAAAGTATAGTGGATTGATAGAACCCTTTGTTGAGTTACAAAAAAAGAACAGTGAATTTAAATGGACTCAATGGTAGAATACAGTATTGGAAAATTTAAAGAGAGAACATATAAAAAACCCATTGTAAAATTTTTTTACCATAAAAAGGAAGTGTCTCAAAAAGATCATCCTATAATGTACTTTTTACCATAAAAAGAAGTGTCTCAAAAAGATCATCCTATAATGTACTTTTTACCATAAAAAGAAGTGTCTCAAAAAGATCATCCTATAATGTACTTTTTACCATAAAAAGGAAGTGTCTCAAAAAGATCATCCTATAATGTACTTTTTATCCTAAAAAGGAAGTGTCTAAAAAGATCATCCTATAATGTACTTTTTACCCTAAAAAGGAAGTGTCTCAAAAAGATCATCCTATAATGTACTTTTCTAGAAGGTTAATGTCAGCCAAAGCTAATTATTCAAATATTGAAAAAGAAGCATTGGCTTTCTTATGGAGCACAGATTGAGCTTGCCAATTTTTATTATGCAGGAAGTCTTTGCTTAAATCTGAGTATAAACCTTTAGAGTTTATTTTTAACCTCAGGAAGGAGTTACCTAAAGTTACATCTTCTAGAATTTTAAGACAGGCTATAAAGCTCATGGCTTTTCACTTTGATATTGAGAGTGTGAAAGGAAACACTATTCCACATAGAGATGCTCTATCAAGACTAAAGTTTAGCAATGAACCATTAGAAAAATCTGACAATTCAGATGATAAAATATTGCACTGGATTGGAATAGATGTATTAACCTTAGATTGTCTTGCATTTGAAACCTTACAGAATCTGGTATTAAGCAAGATTGTATGTAGAATAAAAAGAAACAAAGAGAGTGATTATTCTAGGGCAGAGAGACCCCATCAAGAGATAAGGCACAAGTTAAGTATAGAGAAGTGTGTGGTAATAAAATAAGCAAATCCCATCTCCCCTCTCACTTGTAACTATCCACTATGATGAAATAAATGTTTTCAGCAGTAAAGCTGAATTAGTCATATAAAGTTACATAATCTTCTACTTAGAGTTGTTGGTATATTACATGTCCCATAATAATTGTTACAATTAGTGTATGAAGTTTATATGAAAATGTACCAACTATTATGGGACAAAGGAATTATTTTTAAGAAAATATTTTACCAAGTTAACTGGTAAAATTTTATTATACAGTTTATAAGCTTATCATTCTATATATGCATTGATGAAACATGTCTATTTATTAGCCTCTTGTTATATTTGTAAAGATAGCATTTTGTATATAATTTAACTTCTTGCTGGTTTGAAATGGAAGATAGACACAACATTATAAAGTTTGAATCAATTGATAATGTGCCAGTGTTTTGCCAACTGTAATATAGCAACAACTCTAAGTAGAAGCTTATGAAACTTTATTTATTTTATATGCAATAGAGACCTGTCTATATTTCTGAGATGAGGTATTATGTACATTATTTACATTATTCGGACTATTGTCCTCATCTTTGTCGCCATATTTATTACAACATTTCGGCCTTTCAGTATCTGTCTATATTTCTGAGATGAGGTATTATGTACACTATTTACATTATTCGGACAATTGTCCTTATCTTTGTTGCCATATTTATTACAATGTTTTGGCCGTTGTACGCTCTGGCCTTCTTCAGGTAGTTAGAATGTCGAACTGAACCCTTTATTTCGCTCACTGGCGTAGACTGTTCTAGTTCCATGTGCCATGTTTTTAATGGATGTCAGTTATCAGTTATCTCCTGTTAATGCAACAGGAGTACATTTTGAATATGTTTTAACAACTATCATTGAACAAAAAGTTCAATGAGTCTAAGAAATTTGGTCCTCCTCAGTGTCCTGTATATTTGAGACTCCCATGGATTGGTCCCGAGAGTCAAACATATATATAGACAAAATTAATAATTCAATTAAACGGTGTTTCAATGCTGTTACTGTTTGAAATATTTTCAGTACAAAAAAGACTTTCCCCTCCCTCAGCGTAAGGATGTCTTGCCTACGATTCAACAAAGTTTAATTATATATCAATACAAATGTTGGTGTGAGATAGGCTATGTGGGCAAGACCATCCAACGGTTAGAGGTGAGGGTCGCCCAGCATGTTCCAGGTAAAGTGCATAGGCACAAAACAATTACATCTGGGTGTTCGCAGACTCATGAATCAGCGATTGGTGAACACCTTTTAAATTCTGTCAATTTCAGGACAAATTATTCTCTTGATGTCTTTTCTGTCATACGCAGGGCTAGGATGAGGCTCCATTTAGATATCTTGGAGTCTATTATTATTAATATGCAACATCCTGCCCTGTGTAGACAGAGGGAGATGAAATTCAGGTTGGTCCTATTCGGGGAGATTACGGCTTAACCTAGAAAATATTTAGTACTCATAAGGTTTTTTTTTTTTCTTCTTCTTTTAATTTTCCCCCTTATATTACATCTTGGTAATCTATTGCTTTTAACATCGGTCGTTGATAATAATTTTTCTTATCAACTTCTTTTGTTTTATACTGCTGACGATTAGTGTTGGCCGAAAGTCGCCTTAAATCCTCACTTTTTTCTTAAACAAGATACTTTTGTATCTGTTTTAACAATAAAACAGGAAATATGATCCTTATATTTAAATCAATATATATATATATATATATATATATATATATATATATATATATATATATATATATATATATTATTTACATTGCTTGGACTATGAACCAGTGGATAAAAGTGTTGGTTGAAGTAATCCTGTGAGTTCAATACCTGGACACAGCAGAGGTGAACAAAAACTTGGAGAGTTGAGTTACGAAAGGGAAATAAGTGGAACTGAGATATTCAGAAAAGGTATGGCACATGGAACTAGACCAATCTACCTAGTGGACGGAATAAAAGAGTCAGTTTAAAATTCCAACGTATATCACCTGAAGAAGGTTGGAGCGTACAACGGCCAAAATGTCATGAATATGGCAATAAAGATGAGGACAATAGTCCAAATTGTGTAAATAATGTAAATAGTTACAATACATCATCTCAGAAATATAAACAGATCCTGAAGAAGGCTGGATCATACAACAGCCGAAATGTCGTGAATATGCCAATAAAAATGAGAACAACTGTCCGATCTGTGTAAATAATTACAATACCTCATCTCAGAAATATAGACACACACACACACACACACACACACACACACACACACACACACACACATATATATATATTGTCACAGCCAAGGTCTTGCATCCTGGGTATGATGATAAACTGCATCCGCATCCTGGGTAAGACGATAAACTGTGTCCAACAGCAAGGCCTCTGATCAGGAGGTTTTGAGGAGCGTGGAACCACCTCTTAATTGCTGGTGTCCCCAGGTCAACCCTGACCAGGGGTGGTAGCACCTGTTAGGTTCCCAGCTATGGGCAAATAGTTGACCCCACAACCTGACTCAAAACATTATGAAAGTGTAAAAATAGATTTTAATACCAGAAATACTTTTTTAAAAAATTAGTATCAGCAATAAATATTTGAAAAAGAAAATATTACCAGAAATAAAAATCTTGTCAGCATTAAATAAACCATTGAGGTTAATATGCCACAAAACAAAACAAACCAAACCAAACCAGCAATACAAATCTTGTCGGCATTAAATAACCCATTGAGGTTAATATGCCACAAAACAAAACAAAACAAACTATACATTTTTTTAAAAAATATTACCAGCTATACATTTTTGAAAAAAAAAAGAAATTTTGTCAGCATTAAATAACCCATTGTGGTTGATATGTCGTAAACCAAACCAAACCAAACCAAACAGCCAAGGCCTCAGACATAAATTACATTTATATTTTAAGTCAGAATATGAGATGATTTAACTCAAGGTATGATTTCCTGGATTCATACAAGGAAAGGATGTCTACAGATTAGGAACGAGTCAGGCAAAAACATGATAATTGGTGAAAGAAAGACAGCGAACTCGTGGGTTCAATTAAAGACAAACAATTTAATTCAATAACACAAAAAGCAAGAAAAGAAAAAGAGAAGCTTGTTTTGGGTGAATGTGGCATTTAACATATAAGTTCCAATATCATGTGTTTTTAGATCAATGCAATTCAAGTAGTACTTAACTGGACTTCAAATTCAATATGTCAATATTTTCACAAGAGAATTACATCAAATAGCTGTATGCACATAAGAAGAATTGAATTGATCAATAAATTCAAAGAAATAGAATGTTTAAAATTATGAGTAATTCCAGTATTCTTCCTGCTGGATTTCATTGTTAAGCAAAAATGTTTCCACAGTCATCAAATTTAATATTCGTGATCTTTTCGTAGCTGAGAATATATCCATAATTCATAAATGTAGTTCTCTGGAACTCCCTCATGGGATAAAACTGGTTAATTCCATTATTTCATTCAGTTACTGTCTTTTCTGTTCATCTGGACAGACAAGTGCAGGAGTTGGCCATCTGAATTATTCAGCTGCCTAATTTCAACTGTCGGATCTTTGATTTTGGCACCTCCATGTTTACCCTTGGTCACATGACCTGCTACAGGATCAACGTATATGATATCAGAAAGAATCACTCGATCTCTGCTGTCTCTGTCCTGCAAGTAGTACAGGGAAATACAATGATCCACTATCACCGTTTGCCCACACACATACAAAATATAGTTAGAATGAAGGAAAATAAAGAAAGAAGGAAAGAAAGAAAGAAAGAGAAGGGAGAAAAACCAATGCTCCTAATTATGAGATAATAGATGGATTAGTCTTTCTTTCTTGCCTTTAATACACAAATCATTGTAGCACGTAACAATATATATATATATATATATACTGTCAGCCACAGACAGACTGTTTCACTGTATCACAGCTCCTCAGTGTGGCTAGACATCCGATTGCTTCAGGCCGAAACCTGATTGATTTGGTATGAGTCAGAGATTCTAACCCCTAGGCCATTGACACCCAGCAGAGAGAAATGCAGATTTTTGTGTATTTATTTTTTCATAAACACAGCGGTCACTAAGAGAATTCAATCGCTAGGAGAGTCTTGCATTATAAGCAGTAATAGTGACTGTTTACAAATTTGTTCCATACTCCCCACAGTGCTTGACAGATTAAATTATTTTATCAAGCACTAATATTGTCATCCACAGACAGACTGTTTTGCTGTACCACAGCTCATCAGTGTGGCTAGACATCCAATATATATATATATATATAAAAGTGAGCATTGAAGTCAACAGACTGTTACATGCTAAACGCAATCATCAGGCCACCTGAGTGTCTTGATAATTGCATTTAGCATGGCTTGTTCACTTTTATATTTATATTTACATGCACTCTCTCTGATATTGAGCACTTTATTTCATAAATATAGCATACCTTAAAAGTATATTTCTTCATATATATATATTATTCATTACCCACACACCCCTGATGATAACTCACATGAGTCAAAAGCTAAGACACAGGAATTATAGATTTGGGAAATTTCATAGCAGCCAGTTTTGTGAAAGATCATTTGAAATTCACAAAATGTTAAAATTCATAGACATAAAATGTCTATGCTTTTCAATAAAACATGTCTAAAAGAAGACATGCTGCCTGATTACAATAAACATTTGTGTGTCTGTGTATTTGAAGTAGTTATCACCAATTTTATACAAAGTTTAGATAAATTATTTTAAATTGTAGCTGTTGTAAGGATACAAAAAGTGATTATCTCTCTTTGGTCAAGATAGTCACCTGATGGCCACTTAGTGACCTCACTTCATACAGTGACAAAAGTGGTCAGTCATTCATTTGGTTTACAGTAGCTAAACTGAGCAGTTCCATTTTTAGCCCAGGCCAAGAAAATTGCCTCCTGCAGCAGCTAACAAGTCCATGGTGCCATTTCCCTTTGGGAATATATCTTCCTCAGATATAGAAAGAAATTCTGGATTGCAATCATCAATTTGGGAAAACCCAAGATTCACCATTTCCTGTTTGTGGAATATGTCCTCATTTGAGACATAGTAGATGAATCTGGACTGCTTGAATCTAGAGTCCTAAACATGGCTTCTCTAGAAACACAGAAGAATCTCCATATTATACGTAAAACCCTATCTTTTTGTTCTTTCATTCTGCTTGCAGTGTAGACATATGGTATGTTATTCTCTGTGTGGAACACATGTAAATATAGTTTTGTGCAAGTCTCTCTGAGAACAAAGCATGTTTGTCATTCATTTTCCTTTCAGCCATTCTGTTCTGTCCATGAAATACAGTGTTATTATATCATGGATATAATAATGCCCATAATGGGGGAAATGTAAATGGGAGAATAAATCATTTCTTCTATAGCTCATTATACTGTTAGATAGAATTATGTTCCTAGTATTGTCAAAGTTAATTGCGTTAATTTTTTTTTTTTTGTAAGGTTTGTAAGGCTTTCTTCTGATGAAAAATTCTTTGAAAATGTTTTAAAACTCCTCCAGTATCCTTATTATTTCATATATAATGGAAAAATTTGAGTTTAAAAATTAAACCATTGGTTCATGAATTTTTTTAACTTAGTAATTGTGTGTTCAAACCCTGGTGCGGTGGAAACAGGATGAGCAATAATTAAGCAATAGTTAATAATAACTAGACGAGATATCTCAAGACATGTTCAGATTGTTGGCACATGAAGAATAATTCTTCCCGCACAACAATTTGAAGCCTATAGTCACTTATTTAAGCCAAGATTTTTCTAATCCCAACTAGTGAGATTTCAACTGCCAAACGAATCCACGACAGTTGAAACCATGCGCCAACTTTCTCACTCACACACACCACTCACATGTTGAACATACCTTGTACACACTCATATAAACTCTTCTTACACAGCAATATCTTTCAAGAACAATCATTACAAGAGACTCTCATGAACATTCTTCCAGTGAACATTGGAACACTAAAATAATAGTTAAAGAGAGACAACTGTTGGTTAATTCAACCTTTTCTTACTTTCTAATGCATGCTTTCCTACACATCATTGTTTGATATTGTACATCTTGTCAAATACATATTTTATGTGTAACAATGTCTTTTCGTTATTCTTTTCTGCATGAACCTTGTTTCCTAATCTAAAGTTAAATTAATGTGGTGAAGTCTGCCACACATTCAAACAATTACCATGAAAGTATTTATAGAAAAGGCAGAGAGAAGCTACATTACAAGAGTGGGAAAGTGACTGAAGCTGAGATGCCAAGTCAGGACCAATAATATTGCTGATCCTTTTTTGGATTTTATGAAGAATCTCTAAATATACAGCTGGAGCATCGGACCATATGCAGCAGCAATATTGAAAGCATGGACAAATGGTAGACTTATAGATATGTAAGACAGATTCTGAAGAGAAAAATTGTCTAGCACAACACAGTGAACCAACTTTCTTCACAGCAACCCATCAATGGGTTCAATATAATCTTTCCACTTTCCACTTTATGTCAGTCGAGAATGTAAGCCCAAGAAGATGAAAGGAGTTGTGGAATCATCCACATTATCCTTCACCCCTACTAGCAGAACAATCCATTTTACACCCACACACACCTGTTATCCAATCAGAACACTAATTTCAACAACTCAGTTTCTCATTGGTTAACAGCCTAAAATGCACATGAAAAATCTCTTTGGCGCTCAAATTTCTTGAGCCTATTTTTCTAGCTAAAAACATATAAAATGAAAAAACTCAACTGCTTAGTTAATCAGATTCCAACATCCAGAGAGACGCCAAAACAAATTCACACAATTCAAAATCTTGATCTTCCTGAGCAAATCAAACTCTGACTCAACAACTATTTGGCATAATCTTTCTCTCTCTGTCAAACAAAAAACTTTACAAACTTCATTATTATACTTCAAAAGTGACATTTTCCATCACTACTAAACAAGTATTAATAACTCAAAACAATTCATACAAACACAACTAAGAGTACGCAACTTCGGTTGACTAAAAAAACAATTGTACATAAACACTTGCACAAAACAACATCTGTTTAAATTTCGAACAAAATCTTATTGACACATTCAAAAGTTTCTAATGTACTAAAATCAACACACCAGATACAATACATCAACACAAACATTTAACAGCTTTTAACTCATTTGTATATATTCTAATTGTATATAAACCATTATTGTTTGCATTCAATTCGCCTTGGTTTTCTTAAACTTTGTTTTTACATGTCTTGTTCAAAATTAATGAATATTGTTGAGGATTGAATTTTATTGAACATGCCTTCACAAATATTTTTCCTTCTGATTTTTAACATACATATTCACTAATCCCCAACAGAGTCACTTTCATGGAGGTTAGTATCAGCCATGCTGATGGCAGGCAGGAAAGGATCTTTCAGGTGATTGATAGAGAGATTTGTTTTGGAGGTGTTAAAATTAACAAGCAATTCGTTGCCCCAGTTAACAATAGACTATAGGTGATTCTTGAGTTTAACCTCATCAAAAGTTTTCCTCTCCTGCCATATTACACTTTTAGATAACTATTTATTCTGGCATTTATCGGATTGACTTAATAATAAAAATTCCAATTATCTGGAAAACTGCAAGAGGCATTTAGATAAGTTCTTTTGTGAAAATGATAAAAAGTTTTAGGAGGATAAAATTATCTGAGAACAAAATGCTTAAATAATAATATGTTGTTCATTAATGTTGAAAATAAAAATGTTTTATTTTTACTTAATAATCAAGACAATAGATAACTATCTCAATCACAAGGTAGGTTCATGCCCTCTTTTCTACTCATTGCTCACGCAAATACATAAACTTGCTTTTTTCATCGCTTATGAATAAGGTTGAGAAAAAAAAAAAAGAAAGAAAAGAAAACTCAAGATGGAATGACGGTGGGGAATTGTTAGAATAATAAGCATTCATTGGTTATTTCTGTCAAGCCTCCAGATCACGTGGATACTAATGTCAAGGTTGTCTGTTTCCACATAGGCATCCTCGATTCTCTCTGTCATTTTCAGGTGTTGTTATATTCCTTAAAATCTTTACTTTATTAATTGATATTCACTCCACAATGTTGTCTTCACTTGCAAAGTTTCGATCTCTGCTGCAGTTGAGTAAAGTAAGAATTTTTCTTCTCATTTTATGTTTTTTTCCCTCCTCAGTCATTTATTGTTTAGTTGCATTTTTTTACGAACACGCTTGGCTTCTTTCTTTCTTTACTGAGACTCGAAAGAACTTATGTAAGAAGAAGCTTTTTTAGGTTTAGAGGTTAATAATTTTGTCAAAATATGTGCAGTCTTTATCTGGCCAGAAACTACTTTCAGTGCAAAATAGAAATATTTATTAAGCTAATCAAAGTTAGTATTATCTTTTTAATTTTTAAACAATTTTTTAAAAACCAGCAATAATTATTTGTACCCCGGTATACGGCTGTACCGACCCATGACCTATTTGGAGTGAGTGCTTGAAGCAACCAAAAGAAAAAAAAAAAAAAATACCCTGGAAGAACTCAAAGTATGAAAAATAGAAACCACCTTGACAAGTGACAATAAAATATAATAATAAAAGCATTAGTAGTGTAAGGAAGAAATAGGCTGTCACTTCGTCTCCGGCGAGAGTAAGCAGACGAATGGTTTGATTGAATCGTCAACAAAGTATATATATTTTTAAAATTTAAATTTAAAAAAGTAATAAAAATAAAATTGAATTTAACTGTAAATAGAGATTATTCTGAGTATTCGTTTACTTTTTTTTTAAAGTTTATTAATTTTACAATATTTTTTTCAAAACAACAAAGGCAGTAATTAAATTCTTTAATCTTCAGGAGGATTTTTCCACGTGTAATTCACAGGCTATATATTCTTTTTCTAATTAAAAACTTTAAATTAAAATTATTGTCCAAAATGTTTATTATGCTTAATTTTTCTTTCTAATGACGTATTAAGAAAAATGATTCGTTATTGATTGGACTTTCTTGAATGTCTGTTCCAATGAACAATTGTTCTATTAATTAATAATTAATTAAATTGTTTTTTTGTTTTGTTTTATTTTTTATTTTATTTATTTGCAACACGTCCAAGTTTTCACTTTCATTTCTTTTTGGTAACAGAAAGAAATGAAAACATGGAAAAATTATGGTAGGTAGTTTTCAGTTAAAAACACTAACAGTGCAAGTTGGAAAACTATCGTTATTAATTTAGCGTTAGGTTGTACTAAGAAAGTTTAATTGACTGACAATTATTATCTTAAAAAATCCTTGACTTTTTTTTTTATTTTAGATTTTAATATTTTTTCCCCTTAAATTTTTCAAATCATCTCCTTTCTCCTGTGTCATCTTTTTTTTAAATTTTAGTCTTCACTTTTTCTATTCTTTCTTTTTTAAAACTTTTAATTCGGTTGACAACAGCAATTTTTTTACAAGACTCTGCACTTTTTAAAACTCTTAGATTTCACTCCACTTCAAAACAAGGACTACTAAATCAAGATTTTTAATAAATGCAAAAAATCAAAAAAGTATCTTTATTTCACTATGAAGACTAAAAAGAAATACAAAATTAACTTTTTTAGCCTCTATTTAAAAAAAAAAAGTTACAGAAACTTTGTCATTTAAAAGTAAAACCTCCGAAATAAGAGATTAAAAGACGTTATTTTAGCTTTCCATGGATACGACAGTCTTCATCAGTGGTTGACCCTCAGACACGTTGGGAACTAATGACCCCCCCCATTATGGCCCATCCGTTTTTGTTTTGTTTTGTTTTCTTACACTTTCTTTCACAGTGTTTGTTTTTTAGTGTATGAAAATTTTCTCCGTTTTTTATATTTGTAGTATTTTTTTTTTACTCTTCTTTCATTTAAGTGATTATTAATAATACTTTAAATGTTTAATACAAATTTAAAAAAAAAATTAATATCATTTAACAATCATCGTTTTTTTTTTTCTAAATCAAGATCACTACGTTTGTTAAAAAAAAAAGTTAATGTTTTTTAAAAATAAATGAATATTCGATAAAATAACTAATTCACATCATAAATTTCTCTGTCCAGATTTTAAAAGAAAAAAGCTGTCATCAAATAAACAAATTTTAAACTACATACGTAGTTCAGTCTACTAATTAGGTTTGATTTAATTGTTAACTAACACGTTTTAAGTCAATCAGATCAAAATGAATGACAAACAAGGAATGTATAATTTTTGTGTGGCAATCAATTTCACTTTGTGTACGTCACGTGTGTCTACATCTGTGAGAAATATAGTGATTTTCCAAGCGTAGCTTAGATGTGGCACAAGGCCGAAAGTATGGGGCATCCAGTGAGGATTGAACTCACTAGTCAATATCGTAATTGTTCTAGCGAGACAAGCTTGCTAACTATTACACCGCCTCGAGGTGCCCCATCTGAGAAATATAGGTAATTAATAATACAAATAGTTAATTTTTAGTAGAAATTGTCTTTTACGATGATTTTGTGAAAATGTGCCATTTTGACATAGACCCGATTGAAAGCAGATGAAATGGAAAGATATGAAAAGTTCAGTAAAAATAGGATGTTAAAGAAAAAAAATAAAACGACTTTGAAAGAAAACCAGACACTCACTATTATTGAGTCACTACTCAATTACAATTCACAACTGGTTCATTCGTGGTAAAAACGAGAAAAAATGTTGTTTTTTGTGGTTTTTTTTTTTTGTTTTGTTTTTTTTTTTTCTTCGAGGAATAATTTTTGTTGATTAGCGTAACATTCATTACACCTTCCTCGGGTCACAGCCTTTGTCAGAATCGAAAAATATTGATTTTTTTTTTTTTTTTTTGTTAAAAAAAAAAAATCAATTTTAAATCATCGTTACATACAGTGAAAAATAGAGCCCTGACTTTGTTATCTTGACTTAGTTTGTTAAATTAAATATCAAGTTTGAAACTGCTTTACTCATTGAAATCTGCATTTTTAAAAGAATTTTCCGAAGCTTTTTAAAAAAACTTAAATTTTTATTTTTTATTTTTAACTTTTCTTACTGGGATTTTTTCGGAAGCACATGCCATAAACATTGCATTGGCGGATAATAATAATTTTTAAATGAAGAATAAATATATACTTCCGAACTTATTTATATTTTTGTTCTTTAATTAAAAATGTATTTAAAAGAAATGCAAAACAATTAGTTTCTGATAACTCTGTAAAATTTAGGGATTGATTTACATTCCACTGTATTGATATTATGAACAGAAATTTCAAAAAAATTTTAAAATGATAAAAAAAAATCAATAGTTTTTCTTACAAATGTCGCACTATGATGAAGGTTTACTGAATGCTAATCTACAAAAATTAATTCTAAAAAAGTTTCCTTTATTTATTTTTTTAATGAGTGGCCCAGGCTGCTTTAGTGCTGAAAACTAATTGATTGTCTTTGATTTTGTGTATTAATAAGAATTTGATGGCAGAAAGAAAGGTTAAATTTTACCAAAAAATAATTTAATTCTAATTGGATGAAAAAACTATCAATACAATGTGTTATGTACATTTTGATTGGCTGAAATATTGATGATAGATTCAGCGTTGGAAAGCTATTTGGATCTACTTTTGTTTTTAAGTTGTAATATTCCACATTTAATAATTAAGATAACTACCATGTAAAGATTTCTGAGGGATATAAAAAATCTACACAAAACAAGGATAAAATGGTGTGCTTCATAAAAAAAGAAAAGAAAAAGCTGACAAAAATAAAATTCAAAATTTAGAAATTTGTGGTCAGTGTAGAAAGTATATTGTGAGGTAAATAAGAAGAGAATTTTCAACCACTCGCTGTTGGTTTAGTTTGAGTAAATTAAAAAATCTTTGCATTTATATCCCTTAAAAATGGGAAAATACAAGACTTTGCAACAGGTCGTACTCAGTAAACTAAAAAATGGCAACACATCTACACCAAGTAACTCCCTTTTTCCAAAAAGGTTTATTAGAAATAATGATAAATAATTTACTAATAAATCTTTTGTAATTCATTTTTAGAAATGATGTACAATGATTAAAATTTTAATTATTGAACTGTTAATGCTTTGGTATAAGTTAAATAATGTGTTTTGCACTGAAATGTCTGTATAGTCACAGAAATATATGAAGAATTTTCATCTGCTAAAGAAGATAAACTGATTAAATTTATTAAGTGAATGCAATGCAAATTAATATATGTAAGGTACTGAAAGGAGTCACCACCAATCTTCTTTGACAACCGTAGTCATATTTTTTGATATTTCAAATTATTTAACACCAGATTTTGTAATATTTTTTTAGCAAATATCGGTATTCTATCTACCTATATCTCTATCTAAATATAAATACAAAACTGAACATTGAAGTCAACACTCGGAGGTGACAGGTTGTTTCATGCTAGACACAATTGTCAGGCCGACGATTATATCTAGCATGAAACAGCCTGTCGCCTCTGAGTGTTGACTTCAATGTTCACTTTCATATATTTACATACGCTCAATCTCTGATATTGAATATTGAGCACTTTATCCCATAAATATAACGCACTTTAAAACTATATTTCTGCATATCTCTCTCTCTCTCTCTCTATATATATATATATATATATATATATATATATATATATATATATATATATATATAAAATAAAGAAATAGATTTTTGTTTTGTCACTCCTCAAAAGTTAATATAAGCTTTACTAAAAATTTATGAATAGTGAAATCTGACCAACTTTTTTTTTTTTTTTTTTTTTTTTTTTTTTTTAGTGCTGAAAAGGTTATACGGAAATCTTTTCAGCATCCACTCATATGTACACACAAAATTTAATTCTGCTAGAGTCTGACTGTGAGGAAGTCACACACACTAACAAGTCTATTAAGTGTGGCAAAAAATGGTAGTCCCGGAAGCAGTGGCATACTGGAAATGTCAGAAAAATTATTTGGTTTGTCTGTCAAAAATGGTTGGATTTGGAAAGCCCAACACTAGAACAGTGTAGAGCAAAGGTCAGTGCCAAAAGTAAGGGATTAGCAACTGAAGAAGGGGGGGATTCATTCTGCAAGAGTGGGGCCAATGAGGAGAGATGCAGGATAGGGTCCTAATAGAAATAAAATAGCGGAACTTGCAGTGAATCAAGTACAAGTCTAGGTGTGATTGGTGAAGTATCCACTTGGGTGTCTGTTCCACAGAGTAGCAGTTCTTGGGAAAAAGCTGTCTAAATAACGCTCCTTTTTATTAATGGGATACAAACGGAATGGGGAGGATTTGTCTCAGTGCATATGATGCATGCATGTGTTGTTGTTACTACATTTAAAAAAAGAAATGTAGCAAGTGTTGGTACACGTCCTGTGTCCTGTGTGGAAATGTGTGTGGCATTACTAAAACACATGAGAATTCACAATGCAAAATATTTCAGAGAATTTGTAGCTTTGCAGCTCAGACCAGACACCAGGTTCATTCACAAGATGCATCTTCTTCCAGTTGAAAACTTGTGGCTTAATACACAATAATTCTAGATCGTTACCACCAAAAAGAACAATGACATGAAATTGTAGCAGTCAGCATTTATTTTATTTAGTTATAACCTTCTCATAAGGGCTGGCTCTGTAAGTGAATGAAGAAAAGTTTGTGTGGTGGGAGGGAACAGTCTAACTGGCATGTGTCTTCCTTATTGTGTGGTGAGCAAGCAGTCCTATAATTTAGACTGCAAGGGACCACTGTCTTATAGTGAACAAGCCTTCTTTGTCCTGTCAGCTTTTGTCTAAAAAAAAAAAGTAATTTGTCAAGAACCCAGGGTCTGTTGACCTGGTTCATAGGAGGTCCATCCTACTCAGCTGACTTTCTTTGTCAAGCTGATAAATTGTCAAAATGATTTCTGTAACATCCGGCAGTTGTATCCTTAACAAGATATTAGCTGACAACTGATATTGCAACAGATGAAATAGCATTAAGCAGGACATTTAATTTCTTTTCTTCATTCAACTTATTTACAAGGTAAATTTTCTTGGTTGTCAAAATTAATTAATGTGGGCAATCAGTTCAGTTTGATTGTCCTTTTAGTTCTGACTTAGCCTCTGGATGTGTGTACTCTCTCTTTCCCTCTCCCTTCCCCTATTTCTCTTTGTCTTTTTTCTCCTTTCTCCCTTTTAACATTAAAACTTTTTCCTTTTTCTTCTTTTTTTTTCCTTGTGTCTAAATGAATTGAACTCCATTTATTAATGAAAAATGACCAATTTTTCATTAATAAATGGAGTTCAATTGAAGAAATGGATGTGAGGTCCATGAAATAAATTTATCACCTGACCTGATGGAACTTTTTAAAGATTCTGTATTCATTATTATATTGCTCTGTTCTTACACTGACCTCTCTGTGGATTTATTTCCTCCTTGGAATTATCCCTACTAATCCTCAATTGAGATATATATATATATATATATATATATATATATATATATGTGTGTGTGTATATATGAATGTCACTGTGTCACACTTTTTCAACTTTACTCTGACAGGTTGCAGCCCAACATACCATTTTGGAATCAGGATGACTCTATTAGCAAATTAAAAACATTCTGGTCTGGATCTGGATCCAATCCTGAAATTTTGTCCCAAGTTTTCATTACTGTGATTGTTTCTGGTGATGAATTTTTTTTTTTTTTTTTTTTTGCAACGAATGATTTTGTATGATAAGAATTTTTAACTTGGAAATAAATTTTGGAATAAACCAGCAAAAGTCACTCATGAACTAAAAATAATTAGCCTTATTAATACATACTGTTTAAAATTAAAATTGGTCATCTATTTTAAATACAAGTATCAATTATTTCAAACATCATTATGGTTGATACATGTATTTGAAATAGATGCACCATTTTAATTTTAAACCGTGTGTATTATGGCCTATTGACCCATTTTAATCCATTATAATGTTTGAAGTAATAATAATGTCAGATTAAAAATAAATCCATATATTCTTTAGATATTATATACATAATCTCATATTTAATTATACAACTCAATGTTTTCACAATATAATGAAGCAATATTAGGAAAATTTTATGAGTAACATATCAAGTGAGTTTTAACATAATTATCCTTATTAAAAAAAATCTGTTGTTGCTAATAACTTGTTTTGGGTTAGATTATATTATTATGCTAACAAAGATCAGCATAAATTTATAATTGAAATCTTAAAAAAATAGGCCAGAGAAACACATATTTGATGAACACACTATTGTTTATATCTAAATAAATAATTATTTTATTATGTCGCATTAATTTGTGTTGACATTCTATAATCTTTGTCAATCTTTCAATCATTGATTTGTTAACTTTTCTACGTTTTGACTTTCATTTTATTTTATTATATTTTTTTTGCAGTAGAGGTGTTTGTTCCTTCCTCAAGATCTTCTTTGCTTGAATAGTTTTCTAATCTCACATAGATTTTTTTTTTTTTTTTTTTTTTTTTTTTTTTTTTTAATAATAAATCAACAGTTTTCTATTGGATCAATATTTGGAAATACTAAGAGCTGTTCTATTTATTCATTGTTTTTCAAATCGTTTTCGGCTAGGTGAGCCATAATAATCTCTTCATTATGTGAAGGAGTCTTCTATGAACATGCTCTTTAGCTTCTTGGTTGTCAAAAATCTGTCAGATCTGGACAGTCATATCAAAACGCAAGTCGTCCCATTTTACTGGTTAAGAAAAATATCCCAGCATGCATTTTGTGTCCTTCTGACTATAAGAGGGAGAGTGGGGAAAACTTTTGCAATCATTCCCATTTGGAAATCTACTCCCTCTTGTTTCATATCAGGTTCATTGATTATTTTCGTGAAGGACCTAAACTCTAGCTCAGCCATTGGGTTCATCCAATGTAGCTCTACATTCATTAAACAATACTACTGATAAATCAGCTTTCATGTACTTCTTGACCAAACTTATTTCTTTTTGTGATGTTTACTTAAAAGTGATTTTCTTTTCTTGGCATGACCCTCTTCTAAAAAATTCTAACATAAGATTTTTTAAGTTTTTATGTTATTTAAAAAAAAAAAAAAAATTGAAAGAGCCTTTGTAGTTAGGCCCAAAATTTCTCAGCACCTCACTCGCATATATATATATATATATATATATATATATAGTCATCCACAGACAGACTGTTTTACTGTATAACAGCTCATCAATGTGGCTAGATGTCCAATTGCCTCAAGCAAGGATTGAAACCCGACTGATTTGGCATCAGTCAGAGATTTTTTCCCCTAAGCTATCAGCTCCCAGCAGAAAGGAAGGTGAATTTTTATGTATTTATTTTTGAATAAACATGCCAGTGACTCAGAGTGCTCAATTCATAGAAGAG
Source organism: Acanthosepion esculentum (assembly GCA_964036315.1). Classification (NCBI taxonomy): domain Eukaryota; kingdom Metazoa; phylum Mollusca; class Cephalopoda; order Sepiida; family Sepiidae; genus Acanthosepion; species Acanthosepion esculentum. The sequence continues at coordinate 15,870,677 of OZ038480.1, forward strand.
CTTTGCATTATCAGCAGTAGCAGTCACTGTTTACAAATTAACGCTTTACCTCTAAAGTGCTCGACTGAATTTTATTTTTTTGTGGGGGTGTATATATTGTCATCCACAGACAGATTCAGAATAATGTTAGGCAATTAATGACAGTTGAAAAATTTTGTGTAATGCATTTCCGCCTTTAAAAGGACTTACACACAGTACTGCACACAAGTGAGCCCATATAATAGTATTAAAAAAAATTCCCTTTTTTTCCAGATAATTAACAAATTTTAATTAAATTATATATTCATTAAGAAAAAAGTAGAGTAAGATTTGTTGATTATCTGGAAAAAAAGACATTTTTAAAAAAATATTATTGGAGGGGTTCATTTACTTTTGTGCAGCACTGTATACATATATGTATATTAATTTGATCTGAAGGCACGAAACTGGCAAAATCTTCAGTCACTTTCCTCTCGTAACTTCCTTGTCTTTTTTTTATAAATACTTTCATGTTAAATTTTCTGATGAACTCTCCTTTTGTGGTACATAGATTCTATGAATGCAAGCGCAGTACTAGATTGGTGGCTCCTTAATGTTTTTCTTATATTCTTTCACACTCAGTAACCCCCTGTATTTTGGTGGCTTTGTTGCCTTGCTCGGGGTGAAATGATTAAAAAGGAAGCGAAGCAAGGAAAATAATATTTTAGTTTGTCTCATTGTGTTTCAAGTTAACACATTTGAATTTAGTTCAGAATGTTTAAATCTTGGAAATTTTTATAAAGCAGGGATTTAAAATTTTTAGATGTTATAACTTCTAAATAGTTTCATAAACTGAAAATATGACAAACTCTCATTTATTTTAATTGTTTTATTCTTGTATTACTGATTATAAGATAAATAGAAAACGTTTATCAGTCTAACATGTTTCACTTTTATTAATGCTTCATCAGAGAATGAGATATGGAGAAAAAGAAGAAAAATTTGGTATTTTTACTTTTGTGTTGTTTGATTTTCATTGGTCAATCATGTTTCACATGTATTTGACTTGTTAAACCAATGTTAGTATAATTTGTGGCATTCCTATTTGATCCCAACTTTTTTTGTCTGAACATGAAAACTGCTTCAAAAAGACAACAATAAGATTGCAGGTTATAAAAAAAATTGTATTTTAATATGGTTGTGTTGAAATATGTATTAATTTGGTTTGCAATAAATAATAAAATAGTTGTATTTTTATTGACAAACAAAACTATTCTGGTTTATTTAAAGAATTTGCAATAAGTTTACTTCAAGTTATATAAATGTTTCTAAAATATATCATGAAAATTTGAAATATATCATGAAAACACTAATTTGGGATCAAATAGATTTTAATATTAGAAAATCTTGAAAGCAACTCTGAGTCTCTGAACATTTGGAAAACAAATTTCATTTTTTATTTCTTCTTGGCTGCAGAATATGACTATCAACTTCATATTTTCTTTTCTTTTATATTTTCCTTATTCACAACTTTGTGGTTTTAAATTGTAACAATCATTTTAGGATGCGGTTGTTCCATTGCTGCTAAGTACAGGTAGTTGTTGCTTCCATGTGTACTCTTATGTATATCTGTGGCACAAATGTTAACCCAGGCAATTCTTGGCGACCTTTTTGGAGTGATCATAAAGTTAATCTAAACAAAGATTACATGTTCGTTTTTTGGGGTTTTTTTTGTATTTCATAATCTTCAACTCATGCTGGGAGACATTATAATGTCACTTATTGTTCATTTGTGTCCTTACAGATTCCTCAGCTTCAATGACAACAGTCAGTGGTTGTCGTTTCTTGACGCATTGTAACCAGGTTGCTTTTTTCTCATTGTTTCTCCTCTCTCCTTCTTTCACTGACCTATGATATAAAAAAAAAACTTAATGTAGGTCAATATTTGCTTGTGATAAGTAGTGGGGATAATGATAACAAATACTAGATAATGTCTACATACTAAGAATGTCAAGATTTGTATACTTACAGTTTATGTAAAACCTTTTTCACCCTTTTGCACCCATCAGGTTAATATACAATGTTTTGCTTTTACTTTGTAGTAAATTAAAGAAATGTTTTGTTACAATTTTTAGTTCATCCCAAATTTATCTAAAAAAGCAGAATTGGAAGAAAGCTTACTTTTAGTTAGTCATTATTGTATTAAAGATGCACTTTAAAAAATAAAAAAAGGCTCAAAAAATCATCCTGCATCTTATATGTGAAATTGTGACAATTAACTCCCAAACTTTAAATGTTTGAGTTAATTAGGGATTTAAAATGAGTCTGTGATTGCAGAAGACTTAATAAATAATCCGACTTTCACCTGGGATGTTTTTCACCATAATCAGCCGAGCACATTCAGATTACCATTTCTGCATTCTTCAAACATTTTTTTTTGCTGCTACAAGTCTTAATGATTGTGCATATGGTGTCAGATCACACCAAAAGATATATACTTGATTTAAGTGTATATGATCTTCTGATAGAAATATTTTTAGTAGGAACTGCATTATTTTTTTTACATTTTTTATTAGATGAAACATTGTCAGCCATTATTATTGATTTTTGACTAGTTTACTTCCATCTTCATAGATACAAAATGTTATCGACCATCATTATTAATTTTAGCTTGTTTACATTTATCTTAATGCAGCTGGTATGTTTAGCATTCATTCCTTGAGGAGAAAAATAAGAACTCGAGTCTGTTGGTGAAAGATTCCATGGGTCACCAATTGTTGAATAAAAAAATTGAGAACCGATTGTCTTGTGTTCAAATAAAATGATATTTATTTAAAGATAAGATAAATGAATTTTAACTGTAATTACTTATCATGCAATGAATGTTAGAAAGTTCTTCTCTTTGACTGTAAGGAAATGAACATAAATAGTCTTTCAGGGAGGAAGAAAGAAAGTGGAGTTAGGAGATAAGATCAAAGGAGTCTTGTTACTGCTGTCAGTCTTGTTACTGCTGTCAGTCCTTCTGCCAGTTGGATGAATGTTTGGTTTCTATTCCTGTTTGTAGGCTCCAGAAGCCTGTGTTTATTTATTGGTGAGAGCTGATTTTATTGACTACTTATATTGAATTGAAGCAATTTAAAGTATATTTGAAACCCAGAAAGTTGCACAGAATGTTTATTTTTGTCATTTGCTCCTTTGATTTGATACTGTTCACTTCCACATGCTCTACAAATCCCACCCCCAACCTCCAACTTGATAGTTGAGAGAAAGTCAGTAAGTAATATATTGCTTAATGTGATTGGGACAAGTGACCCATGTTCCTGATTCAGTAGTACAAAGTTGCTGGCTTGTTTCTGCTGTTGCGTCACTCTGAGGTTATTTGTTACTTGGATGTGGTAATTGCGGTAGTGTTGTTAGTTGTGAAGCTGATGCATTTCCATTATCAACATACACTGGCTTGATCCTATCCACTGATATATTCTCTGTTTTCCCATTGTGCAAAATGTTAAAGTATTTGTCTGTCCTATGTTGAACAAGGTATGGACCACTGTAGCATGGCGGTAGCGGCTTTTTTACAAAGTCATTTTGTATAAATACTTTTTTTCAACCGTGTAAATCCTTTGGAATATAAATTTGAGTGGTAACTTGCCTGGCTGGTGGAAATTGTAAGCAAAACATTTTTGATTTTAGTTGTTGTATAAACGTTGTTGAATATTTTTATTATCCTCAAAGAATTGTCTTGGCAAAATTAAGGTAGTGCTGAAAACTATTTCTGCTGGTGTATATTGTAGATGTTCCTTTTTTAATGTGTTTCTGATGGACAATAGAGTTAGTGGCAAATTATCTGCCCAGTCATAAGGGTTTGTCCTTTGCTGCTAAAGAGGCTTTCAAGTGGTGATGAAATCTCTCTACCACGTCATTGGAACATGGATGGTATGCAGTTGTTTTAATATCACGTATGTCAAGTATTTTTGTCAATTCCTTGAAGAGTTGCAATTAAAACTGAGGTCCATGCTCTGTCATGTTAGTGGTTGGTATACCAAATTGTGCTATCCAATGATCCAGTAATGTCCTTGCAACAGATTCGGTGGTTGTATCTTTAATTAGATATACTGCTGTCCAACGAGAATACCGGTCACCAACAGTGAGCATATATAGATAACCTTGCAATGGTGGAAGTGTTCCTACTAAGTCTAAGTGGGTATTGGTGGCATGAAGCTTCTGATAGATTTTGTGTGCCTACTGATTTTTATTGTTGAATAGTCCAATTACGAATGTCTGTCATAATATTTGTCCATACAATGCATTGTGTGATAAGATTTACTGTTCCTTTCCTGCTTGGATAAGATAGTCCATGAAAGTGTAAGACTATGTTTTTTTGTAAATTTGGAGGAATGGATGGTCATGGATTTCTTAACTTTGTATCACACCATATCATTCTATTGCTAAAGGGGGCTGGTAATTGAGACATTTGGAGTGATGTCCCTTGTGTTGTCAAATCCATGGTAGTGTCTTTTTCCTGTTCACATGCTATAGATTCAAAGTTTAACAGAGCTAATATTGTGTATTGTAGTTCTAGTTATTGTAGTGTGTCTGCTACAATGTTGTCTGTACCATGTACGCCTTCGATATTTGAGGTAAACTGTGATATATAGTCTAGTTGTCTTAATTCTCTTGGAGAATATTTGTTTCTTGCTGAATGTAATGAGTGTATTAATAGCTTGTGATTCTGTGAAATCTCTAATTTCTAATATGTGTTGATAATTCTTGACATAGTAGATAGTTAAAAGTTCCTGAGAAAAGTTACTGTAGTTTCTGGAGTTAATTTTGCTGAATAGAAAGAAATGGGTTGAGAAATATAATTACTAACCTGTTGCAGCACAGTTCTGACTGCAACTGCTGTCCATATTAAGGGTCAGTTTGACAGTGTTCTCATTCTGTAGAAACTGTAGCTTGGTGAATTTGATTATAGCATTTTTAGCACTCTATGTAGCTTGAAGTTATTCTGCATTTAGAGAGATGCTCTTGTTTTTTCCTTTGACTAAATTTGTATGTGGAGCAAGAAGGTGTGAACATTTAGGTATGTGGTTCCTGTAAAAATTGATGAGACCAACAAATCTCCTTGATTATTTAACTGAAGTTGGTGTTGGCATCTACTTTTTCTTGAAGAGGAGTAACAGCTTCTTTTGAAGTTGTTGGTCAACTCTGATGAAGCACTTTGCAAGGTTGATCCTTAGTCCTTACTGCGTAAATCTACTAAGCACTTATCATAGATGTTAGTTATGTTCATCTTTGTTTTTGTTAGTTATTAATAAGTCATCTATGTAGGCGAAAATGAAGGGTAGCCCTCTTAAAAACTTCATCTATGAATCTCTGGAATGCTTGAGTGGCATTGTGTAGCCCAAATTTTAGTGAACTCAAATAGTCCAACGGGAGTGATTACTGCAGTCTTGTGAATATCCTAATCAGTGTTATTTGAATGTGGATCCAAATTTATTATTTAATACAGCTATACTTATGTTTTCACTCTAGTTTCCTCATCAATTAAGGTGTAACTGGACATATTAACAGAGAGTTTAAACTTGGTTAATGAGTGTTTTCATGTTAGCTATTATGAAAGTCCATAGTTCTCTCTGGAGCCCTAGATTTACATGAGGATCCTTTCACCATATGTCAAAATAACAGATCCATTTGTGGCTTGTAGTGTTAGTGTGGAGGTAGTGTTTGTTAAGTTTTTTAAGTGTCGGTGTAGCTGGTATGACACTAATCTGTGTGTTTGCATCTATCAAGAAGTCCATCTTAGTGGAGTTGTCTTTGATGTAGAATTGGCAATCTTTTTTTGATATTCTTTGTTTAGTCAATGCAGTTGTATTTATTGACTAGATGAGCAGTTTTCCTGAAACTCACATGGCTTATTGCATTTCTGCGTAATTTCTGATGGTACCAACAGTATATGTCTCTTGAAGCAGGCCTTTGTCTGCTATTATGTCGTCTGGTTGCACTGTCTTTGCCTTGAATGGGATCTGTTGTTATAATGTTGAAGCATCATCTCCAATTGTTTGGTTAATTCTGCTACAGCTTCCTTGTTGTGTTAACTCTGTGTTGTTTTCTGAGACTGATTATAGTAATTTGTAGCTTTCCGTGTTATGAATTCTGTCGGCAAAATCAGCTAACCTCTTATGGTTTTCATCTTCTGATATAGGTGCTAAAATTTGCATTGTTGTTGTAGCTAATTTATCTAGCCACATCCTTTTCAGAATAGAATCGACCATGGTATTGTCTCCAAGCATTGACCTCATGTGGTGTAGTAATTGAGAGTTGTTCTGTCACCAAGTTCTATATTGTTAAATAAATCATGTAGCATGCTTTCTTGATATTTTCCCATCCATTTAATTATAGTGTAAAATGTCATATGGACAGTCTTCAGACATAGTTTCAAGTACGTCTGTCACCTCTATGGCTATTTCAGTGGGTAGTTTTACAACAATGTAGCAATATTGTAGACACTGAGATGTAATTTTTCTTACATTGAAATTTGCTTGTAGTTGCAAGAACCATGTATTTATATTAGTGAAGTTGAATGTTGGAAGGTTCATCATTAATGTAGTCTCCATGGGTTGCATGTTTGTAGTCTCCTCCATCATGTGATAAGTCAGTTGAATTCATGGTCTACTGATATGGCTAGGTACCTCTTGTTAGAAGCAGAAAAATGCAGTGTTCATGTCGGCATTCACAAAAAAATTCCATGGGTCTCCGTTTGTTGAATAAAAATATTCAGAGAAAAGATTGCTGTGTGTTCCAATAAAATGATGATATTTATTTAAATGTAAGATACACAAATTTTAACTGTAATTACTTATTATGAAATGAAAGGAAGTTCTTCTCTTTGACTGTGAGGAAATGAACATGAATAGTCTTTTAGTGAGGAAGAGAGAAAGTGGAGTTTGGAAACAAGATCAAAGAGAGTCTGCTGTTGCTTTGGTGAGAAAGACGAGACACTCGGGTTGACTCTTGTCTCTTTACTGCTGTCAGTTCTTCTGCCAAATTGAATGAATGTTTGGTTTTTAAGGCTTTGTGTAGGCACCAAAAAGTCTGTTTATTTATTGGCGGGAGCTGATTTTATTGGCTATTTATTTTTATTAAATTGAAAATTTGAAGTATATTTCTAACCTAGAAGGCTGTGCAGAGAGCCCTTGCATCGTGTGTTTATTTTTGTCATGTGTTCCTTTGATTTGATACAGTTCACTTCCACTTACTCTACAAGTCTCTAACAGTATATTTTTCTATTTCTCATCTATGCTGTTTGTTTACTGCTGTGGAGTGACAACCTGAGTAAGGTTATGATTAAAAGCAACTAAATCATTAAGATGAATGACTTGTTTTCTTTCTTTTGCATTTTGAAGCCCGTTAATTCCTGTCAGCAATTTAAAAAAAAAAATGTTTATTCTCTATTTTTTTTACTATGCCTTGTGTCCATTTTTAGTTGATGTTTTTCAGCATGAGAGCTAAGGAAAATCAACTTATTGTTTTGTTTGTGTAGGTTGCTTGTCCAGCATCATCAGTTACTCAAAATGGCTTTGTACGCTGTAAATGGACAGGAAAAGAAGAAATTTCAGCAGAAGATCCTGAATTGATGGCTCTTTTAGAGAAAGAGAAACACCGTCAAGTCCATGGATTGGAACTTATTGCTTCAGAAGTAAGTGAAGAATTTCTTCCCCGCTCCTATCAAACTTTCCCAAATGGTAATTACAATAAAAATAAAAAAAATGTTGAAAGAAGTTTTAACACCAGAACAAACTGGAGTTTTCAAAGTGTAACCTTTTTAAAATATTCTAAAAGGTTGTACTTTGTATTTTTTTTCAATCTGAAAATATTTAATTTAAAAAAACAATTGATCTGAAAGTAATTTGCTCTATTCTTGATTTTATTAGAAGCAATGATACCTGATATTGCCCACTGTTATGAAGTTGTTTCTTTGTTTGAGAGATTTGCATACGTTATAAAACTATATTAGTCAAATTGTGAAAAACATGGACCATCTTGTCTGCAATAAGATGGAATGTCAAAAGTATAGTTTTTCCATGACACTGCTTTTATTTTAACAACTTCACTCTTCAGCAATAAATTATAAAAAAGAAAATGATTAGAAATGTAATAAAACCTAAACATATGATGAAAGTGTTTTTAAACATTTTTTGTTCTTGAGAATTTGCAATAAAAATATTAAACAAAATTTATTAGATTGTTTATTTACAAGAATAATTTTATATTTACAACATTTTAAAAACTAATGCAATGAAATATTTAAAATTTACCAATTTATAAAAAAATAAATCTGAAAAGAATTTTTCATTCATAAATTTATCAATTTTTAATAAATTATTAAAATATGTGAACCAATTATAAGGAAATTCTTATTTACCATTTTATAAAGTTTGAATAAATTGGCAATTAGCTGATGTTTTGCCAACCATTAATAAATTAATATTTTTGTTGTATATTCTCAAGAACAAAAAAAATGTATAAATTCACTTTTATCCTGTGTTTAGGTTTTATCCTAATTATAATCATCGCTTTTTAAAATAATAAACATTGCCAAAGAGTGAAGGTAGTTAAAAAAAAAAAAAAAGGTGGTGTCTTGGGAAAAACTGTCCTTTTGACACTGTTTTATTGCAGGCACGGAGGTCCATGTTTGTCAAAATTGTCAGTTAAAACAGTCTGATAGGTTTAAACATTTAGCTAGTCATTTAATTTAATATATGGTATGTTGCATAGTATTAAGTAAGAGCTAAAATATACTATTAAAATATGAACACTGCTTACTTCCCTTTACTTTCAAGTTGTGATCTAAATGCTGAGGTAGTTGTCACTTTTAGGGAGAAAATAATTTTATTTAAATAATTAAGCAATTTAATCATAAAAGCCATCAATAAAACAACTGTTTATTTATAAACAACACAAATAATTAAACTAACAAAAATTACTTTTTAAAAATTTAGTTTTTAAAGCTAAATATACAAATTGATTATCTTATCATGCAAGAACTGCTAAGTTGGACAATATATAAAATGCATGCTAGTAGATATTAAGAAAAAATATTTTGTAGGTTTACAATGATTATTAAGTCAAGAGGGCCATCCTTGGAAAGGGGCTAAGTTGATTAGATGGTGCCTGAGGCATCTCGCATAAGGGTAAATACTGAGGAGACTGGACTATTGGCCCCTGGTACCATGTATGCCTAGGACCCCTATATTAAAAAGGCCTTGTGCCACATTTGGAATGAGGTAGGCATTCTGATAAATACAAAACCTCATTTCTTTTGCAATATTTATTAAATTTGGTCTCAGGGTCATTTTTCCAGGCAAAACCCTCTTGTACTAGGGAGAGATAGGGTTAATATCTGGCACTTGAGGTGTCTCCAAAGGGGAAAGGCCAAAGGGGCTTAAGCAATTCTTGTTCCTAGTCTCATGTATATGTGGGAATCTAAATTTAAACTCAACCTTAAATAATGTTTGTCTTTTTCTCCTATTTTTCACACTCAGTAACTTTGAATCTTGTGGCTTTATTACCTTGCATGGGGTGAAATTAGAAAAAAAAACCTTGTGCCATATTCCATTTTTGTGGATGTGCAGATAAATACCATGATAAAACCATATTTCTTATATGGATTGGTTATTAAGTTCAACACCAGGGGGAGCATCCCAATGGCAAAACTGTTGAGGGAGCTGGGTAATTTCTGCCTTCAGTCTTGTGTATGCCTGGGATTCCCACTTCAAAGTGCAATATTTCATCTGAGTGGGCATATGGATAAATACCAAACTGAATTTATATAATATTTGTAAACATACACAAACAATCAATTTAACTATTCACATTCTCAAATGTATATATACAGACACACATATTCAGATTTATATATTAGATTTTTTCTTTTTTTTATTGTATGTGTTTTTTTCTTTTTAAGATTTTTAGTAATTCCTTTTGCAATAGTTTCTGAATCTATGATTTAATAATATAGTATTGAGTAATATTTTTACAAAAAAAATTCAAGTATATCAAATAAGTAAAGCTTACTTACTGTGTCAAGCAACACACACTGCCATACGCAACTAAACAGCTTCAGTTGTCTTGCTGTTTTATACATGGCTTTGGGGAGAATGGGGTTCATGCCTTTCCCAAGGTTATTAATGCAAAGTGAACATGAACAACCATGGCTGGGATTTGAACTCTGCTCACCAATTCCATTTTCTGTGATGGTAGCCATTATACTTGTGGCTGGGCATTTCTCCGAGAGACATTTGACCAATGGACATTTCACCAAAAAAGTACAAGTAAAAATAGTAACAAGCAATACTTCAAGTATTTTAATTAGCAGTATTATAAGGTAGAATAGGACTAATAATTACCACTGAATTTCAAGTGATTAAATTACTAAATCTAAATTTAAAGTTAAAAGTTTTCTTATTTCAATATTTGTTTATTGAAATTCAAATTTAAAAAAATATTTGAATGTATTTGGGTAAAAAGTAGGCCCTAATTATTTAAATTCGTAATTAACAGTAAGATAAAAGCTAGTTTATCCCTTTAAGATAATGATTATTAAAAGCGTAATTGAAAGATCTTTCATATCGTAAAAGCTTAAGATTTTTGCTATAGGAAAATGTATTTTTTCTGAAAATACTTACAGTAATATTTGAAGAAAAATATAATATATATACAGAATAGATTTTTAAAAAAGCCTGTCAAAAAAAAAATTATGAATTAATAAAGTAAATAACTATAAATATATGTAGCACATTACGATAAAGAGTGTGACATACATGTAAGTCTGCCACTTCATTTTCAGCTAAATGTCCATTTGGTTAAATGCCTGTTGGCCAAATGTCTGAGGACCATTATACTAACTATACCTTCTACTATTTTTTCAGACTTAGCTAAAGACTTAGTATGCAATGACATTTTGCACAGGAAACTAGTGAATTTAACATTCTTTGTATCATCGTGTTTACATCACAAAACAGAAGTTCAAAATTTCAAAATAATTCCCAAAATGTGATTTGCTTAAGAGTTTGAATTTCTCTTTTGATAATGGCTGAAGCCAGTTGAAAGCTCAGAACCTTAACAAGAGCTTAAACAAATTGTGTACAATTTCTTTTCATTTTTGTCACCAAGATATGGAAATTAATCCACCAAGAAAAACTTGTTAAAAATATAATAGTCCTAATTTCTATTACAAAAACAAGTTTTGTTAAATATATATATTTATATAGAGAGCTCACACCATTGTGATTGGCTGTTGGCCAACTTCCAATCAAATGCGTGACAGCGGGTTATGGTTTGCCTAATATAAGTCAGTGTCTGCAGGCTGTTAATTTAACAGGGTGTGCGCATCAGAGACTGATCAGCTCTGATGGGGTCGACTTGGTGAGGGTAGTATGATGTTTGAAAGACCCGAAACTGCCCAATGATCCAAATCAGAACATCACTGACGACTCCCTCTAGCGCTAAAGTGCGTATATTCAAAGTGTGTGTGTGTATATATATATATATATATATATATATATATATATATATGGGCAAATAGTTAACCCCCCCCCCCCCAAGAGGGCTCAAAACACTATGAAAGTATAAAAATAGGATTTAATACCAGTAATATGTTTTTGGAAAAATTATTACCAGCAGTTAATTTTTGAAAAAATATTACCAACAATACATTGTTAAAATAAAAATTTTTGTCGGCATTAAATATAATGCCAACAAAATTTTTATTTTATGTTGATATGCCAAAAATCAAACCAAACCAAACGGTTGGCAGTTTAGATATTTTTGAACGAGTCTGGTGTCATGCATGACATCTGCATGAAAGTCTCCATCTGATGAGGTTATTTAAGAACCCAACTGGAGATTTTAGGTTAATGTTTTAGTTTTGTATCAACTTGTGATGTTATGTGGAACTACCCTTAGAGCAGACTATTAACCTATAATTGACTAAGATAAGGCAATGTTTTCTATGGCACTGATAAATGAATGTTATGCAACTTTGTCAATTCTGGTTTCTTGCAGAACTTTACAAGTAAAGGAGTGATGGAGATTCTTGGTTCTTGCCTAACGAACAAATATGCAGAAGGCTACCCAGGTGCCAGGTATACATACCAATTCTTTTAACTTGTTTCTTAGATTTGCTTTTCCATTCATAAATACCAATAAATAAATTAGTGACTGGATCTTGGTCAAAATAAATAAATTAGTTAGACTATGATACAGAGACATGACAGAACTGTTTACATATTTAATTAAGATAGAGGCTTTGATAATTAGTCAGTTTATTATAAAAACCAAAGTAGTCATCCATTTATCTTGCAAGATAGAAATAGTACCCTGTTTGGTCAAAATTCAGTCTTTTGGTGGGGAAATAGGAATGACTTCTCTAGGGCAATGGTATATGGAGGCTGTTCAGACTACCTGGCCTCTCTTTCAGTTATATCAATAAGATCCAAAGGAATACAGGACATTACATTTGGGTACAGCCTGGCTTCAGGATTCGCTAGAAAGTTGTCAGTATTGACAGCCAACCACCTTCGGGGCTCCACTCTGGGTTTTGTGCCTGGATTTACTTCCATAGCTTTTTCTATGTTTGGATATGACCACAAGCTAGCAGAGGTTTAAAATCAGGGTTTTCTTTCACCTAGACGGGCTGTTGAGTATCATTTACTTGAAAAACCTGGTTGTGAGGCACCAGTTTTCTGCCTTCACCCATTGGAGCTGGACTTAGTTTTGGCTTGGAGCAGGATTTTTTGTTTTTTTGTTTTTATAAATTTAAAAATGACAAAAGAAATAACATTACAATCACTTTACAATACCTTTTAGTTGTTGTTGTTGTTAATATTATTTTAGTCGATACATGTGTAGATGCCCTGTTTTTATTTTTAATTCATTTTTTTTTTTTAAGTGCGAATTATGTCTAACAGCCTACACATTCAAGAGACTTAAAGAAAAATTTGCTCTCTGTTATGGTTCAAGCCTGCATTCCTCTTTGTAGAGGAAATCACCATCTGATCTGTCATGTTTTAAACTTCTCATCTACATTATGTAGCATTAGATGGTGGTTTCCTCTACAAAGAGAGATGCAGGTTCAAACCCTGATGGAGAGTTTATTTTCTTTAGTCTTTCAAATGCACAGGCTGGTAAATGTAATTCACACTTTAAAAAATAAAAGTGAAACAAAGCTGGTTGGCAACTCAAACACATGTATTTACTAAAATAATATTCAGAGTAATAAATCCTGTCAGATTAAAAATAAAATTCATTAATTCCTTTGAAATACATTCTATTCTAGAAACGGAAGAATTTTCAGATTTCAAAGAGATTATTATTGATTTTTCTGATAAATGAATCTCTGGTTAATTATCTTGAAATTTAAAATTCTTTCACTTGTGTATCACATGATTGTAAAATTCAGAGAAGCAAAACACTGCATTCCATTCATGTTAATTTGGACTACTAAAAAGGCATCTTCATTAGATAAGATCACTGGATCTAACCAACCCCTTTATCCACTGTGCCATGCATTCTTAAGGTGGATAAAGGCGTTATCCAAATCCTTAAAACATTTCCACCTTTCAATCACCTTTTATCTTTTGAAAACAGAAAATAATCAGATGGGACAATATCTGGAGAGTAGGGCAGCCTATACACTCAGACCATAAATTCTTAAAAAGACACCCATTACCTTGCTAGCCATGTGATTGTGCGTACTCTTCCTCAGAAAATAACATCTTTCCACTCTTTCTCCTCTAATACCTCTTTTCATTTTTTTTTTTTTTTTATAGTATAGCAAGTGTTAGACTAGTATTCAGCATTAAGTGTTTGACTCTTCTGAAGATCGTGCCATCAAAATGTTATTTATTCCCAAAAAAATGATAGTCCTGACCTTTCCTGCTGACTTTTGGGCTCTGAATCTCATCGTCTATAGAGAACTTAAGAGCTGCCACTACATGAATTGTTGTTTGATGTTTCCCTAATTATCTATATGTTCATTATAACAACTTTATAAATCTTGTTGAGGCTCTTTTGACCATGCTAAGGAATCATTTGTAAAGATTAAGGTTATATAATTTTTTTGTGTTAATAAACTGCTTATATAACTTTTTATGTTTTGATTTTGAATTATTTTTTGAAAAATAAATGGAAGATAAAAAAAATAGTCAACTTTTATTATATTCATTATATATATCGTTTCCAATATAAATTTATTACCACAAAATATTACAGGTACGTGACACATTGAGCAAAAAAATGGTGGTTCGCCATATCAGATAGTTTTAGAAGCACTGCACTAATATATTCCAAAAAGAAAGAAAAGACATTAACTGTTAGTAAGTGTTAGTTTGTCTGTAAAAGATCAGTCATAAGTCACCTGGAGAAAAGATATCTCCAATAGGGGACAAATACTATGTTGGTGTTTTCTATCTATTGCATGCTTGGTTGAAAGGAGGAAAGCGGAAGATATGTTTGTTCTTTTTTAGTATTTAAGATTGCCACCTAAAGGCATCTTGGCAGACCAAATAGGGGTAATCCCCACACACCTTATTTTTATTATAATATTGAACATCCCATTACTGTATCTGTCTATATTTCTGAGATGAGGTATTATGTACACTATTTACATTATTCAGACTATTGTCCTCATCTTCATTGCCATATTTATCACAACATTTCGGCCATTGTACGCTCTGGCCTTCTTCAGGTGGTTGGAATGTCGAACTGGACTCTTTATTTCATTCACTGGGGTAGACTATTCTAGTTCCACATACCATGTCGAATGAATGTCGGTTATCAATTATCTCTTGTTAATTCACCGCTCCAAGTTCTCCACCGCCTTAACCAGGTATTGAACTCATAACTCTTTGGGTCCTGTCACTGGATCTAACCAATGCCTTTATCCACTATATAAGAGAGACTTGGAGTGGTGAATTAACAGGAGATAACTGAAAACTGACATCCATTAGACATGGAATATGGAACTAGAACGGTCTACCCCAGCGAACGAAATAAAGGGTTCAGTTTGACATTCCAACCCCCTGAAGGAGGCTGGAGTGTACAATGACCGAAACGTTATAAATATGACAACAAAGATGAGGACAATAGTCTGAATAATGTAAATAATCACATTACTGGGATTGAAACCCTTTGAGAAATCTTATGTTTAGTACCATTATGTCAGGAGATAACTTAAGCACATCCATCAAAAAATATAAAGAATAGATCATAGGAAATGGTTTGAAAAATTTTTTTCCTTTTTCTTAAATTTGCAGATATTATGGAGGCAATGTTTACATTGACCAAATTGAAAACCTGTGCCGGGATAGAGCTTTGCAGTGTTACAGGCTGGATCCTGAACGATGGGGAGTCAATGTCCAACCATATTCTGGCAGTCCAGCCAATATGGCTGTTTATACTGCTGTGCTTAAACCACACGACCGCATCATGGGGCAAGATTTACCAGATGGGGGACAGTAAGTAATGTTTCTGTCATTACTCATTTTTCATTCATACAAAATTTCTTACTTTCTATGCATATATTTTCAATAAAAAGCAATCTTATCTCAGACAGCTCTCTAAAGGTCATATCTTATTTTATTTTATCTTTATTAAATTTATTTATCAGGATTTGTTTTTAAGTTCTATTTTTTGTTCAATTTTAATACAATAGTAGCATCAATATATGTTTAAAATTAGTTGTATTTATGGGTGAAAAAAAAACGTTTGAAGATAAAAACAGCATGGCTGTAGAAATCAATACTGAATAATGACTGCCAGTTTCATGCCTTAAATGACCTATAGATGATTTGATGATTGGTTAAAGTGTGAAACTTCCAATCAACCAGTCATGTTGATTTTTAGATTTTTATATATTTATATCTCTCTCTATATGTATTGTATATTATTATTATTATTATCGGAGATTAAAACAAAAATATTAAAAATTGCTACAAAATAGTAATTGTGTTTCAACACTACAAATGTTTCCTCGGGTGATGGTAAATTACTGGTGAGTGAAAGAGCATTCACTCAACAGTAATTTAACATTGCCTGAGGAGACACATTTGTAGTGTTGAAACACAATTGCTATTGTGTAGTGATTTAAAAAATTTTTTTTTTACTTTAATCTCTGATAATAAATAATATTCAGCTGTACTCAGTATTGATCCCTCTTTTAAATTAAATGTTATGAACAGTGGAATTGTACTTTATTTGTTCTTATCTTACATGGAGATATACAGGGTGTCCATAAAGTTTGCGTGCACTTATAAGTTATAAAGTTTCTAAAGTGCACACGAACTTTATGGACACCCTGTATATATATATATATATATATATATATATATGTGTGTGTTTGTCTGCAAAGTTCATGCTGATTTTTAGTTTTTCATGTTCCAGTGTGTTAGAACACGTCATATTTATCAACAGCTATAATATACTTACATTTCCAATTAGAGCACACGTCAAACTATCTCTTGAGAAAGAACATTTAAAGTTACTTAATTTGTGTCAATTTTGCATCCCAATGAAAATGGAAGATTGTAAGGTGCATTTTAAACTCTTGATGCTTTTCTTTTTTTTTTTCTTTTTTTATATAAACCATAAAGGCAAAAATGCCTTGTAAGTAACAAAAGATATGTGCTGTGTACGGTGAAGGTGCTTTAGCTGACAGAACTGTACAGAAGTGGTTTGCTAAGTATTTAGACTTGGTGATTGCAGCCTTATTGATGAAGAATGCGCAGGCAGACACCTCCCCCCCCCTACAGATGACCAAATCAAGACACTTGTCGAGAATAACCTGCATTACACAACATGAGAATTGGCAGAAACTAAATTTATTAAAATCCATCCTCCATGATCACTTAGTGAAGCTTGGGTATTCATATCGCTTTGATGTTTGAGTACAAAACAAGTGAAAAGAATTTTTTGGATAGCATTTCTTGTGAGATTTGCTGTATAAATGCAACCTTTTTTTAAGCAAATTGTGACAGGTGATGAGAAATGGATCATTTACAACAATGTTCAATGAAAAGATCCTGAGTTAAGAAACATGAGCCAACTTCAACTACCTCAAAATCAGGTTTTTGTTCTAAGAAAGTCATGCTGTGCATCTGGTGGGATTGAAACAGAATCCTGTACTATGAGCTTCTGCCAAGTAACCAGTCAATTGATTCTGAAATGTATTACTTGAAACTGGACGGATTAAAGGCAACAATTCAAGAAGAACAGCCAGAATTGGTGAACAGAAAAAGTATTGTTTTCCATCAGGACAGTACCAGACCTCGTGTTTCTTTGGCGATCCAGCAAAAATTCTTGCAGCTTGGCTGGAATGTGTTACCCCATCCGCCATCTTCACCAGACATTGCTCATTCAGATTTTCATTTATTCAGGTCCTTGCTAAATAATCTAATTGATAAAAATTTTAATTCTCTGGATGACATAAAAAACACCTTAATGAGTTCTTTGCTGAGAAACCGCTGAAATTCTGAGAAGATGCAATCTTTAAGTTGAAGGAATAATGGAGAAAGGTTGTGCAACAAAATGATTCGTATTTAGTTGAATAGATATTTAATGGCATAATATTATTTTGGGTTTTAATTTCCCTTAAAAATTGGCATGAACTTCCAGACAACCCATTATATATATATATATATATATATACACACACACACACTATAAATGCTATTTTTAGTGGGTACATGTGTCTGAGTTGACACCTGTTATTTTTATTTTTTAAACTGTAAAATTAATGTTGACTGGCCATGATTGAAAAATCCTACTGAAGAAAAAATACACATTCAAACAGGAATCAAACTTGTATTTCCCTTTTCCAACAGAGAAACCACTTCTTTAGTTGAGGTGTGCCCTAGCAATTAAGCAACTGGAAATCATGATAAAGCAAGTTTTGATTATCTATTTAAGAAATGCGCATCTCTTGCTGGGACACTTTAATTCTATATCTGCTTGTATCTGAAACAACAAAATAATTTTTAAGTAGTTAATCGATTTTTTAAAAAAATTCAACATAATTTCTTATTACTATAAACATTATTTTTAGTGGGTTTGAGTTGACACCCATGTTATCATTTTTTTTTTAAGTGAAATTAATGTCAACTGGCTTAGATCTAGATCGGTAATTGAGCCTTGCTTTATCATGCGTGTTTCCTATGGCCTAATTGGTTGAGCACACTTTTGCTAAAGAAGTGGTTTCTCAGGTGGAAAAGGAAAATACAGTTTTTTGTTTTTTTTTCCTGTAGTAAGACTTCTTGATCTAGGATGGTTGTCATTAATTTCACCATTTATATAAAATGTCCCTTTTTTTTTTTTTTTTTTTTTTTTTAATGTTAAGCCTTGAGAAAATTTTGTACGCCACCCCCAAATTATTTGAATCATATATATGTGTGTATATAATGTCATTATTTAAAGCTTTTAAAGAAATGGTTGATAAATGGCTTTTGGTTTAAAATTTTTGGTACTTCTGTCTGGTTAGGAGAGAAAATTGTGATTTGAATTTAGTAAAAAAATAAAAACAACTCAAAATCTTTTATCAATTTAATTCTATTATTGCTTGGTTTATGCTAATAATGTCTGTGAAGCTTCATCAAAATGGTCTGACAATGTAAACCACCAACCAACACTTAACAAAACCACCATCTTCATATTCCAAACCACCAATCAACACAACATGAACTGTTCCAAATCATTCGTCAAGTGCTTTTGTGAAAGAGCCTGTTACTTCATGGAGATCAAAAGCTTACTGTACGATAGAATCCATTACAGTTTATATGTAGCTAAGCCAATTACATGAGCGGTATCAAGAGGTTTCAGTCAGGTCTTTCTAGCTTTTTATGACATCTGCAATTCAGGCATGCAAATTTTGGCCTTTTTTCTTCACTACAGTTTAGTAGCAGGGTAAAAAAGAAGTTGGATTTTAAGTTTTTTTGGACCTTAAAATACCCCATCCTCCTCAATCCAACATCCAAGAATTTACAATATTGTGAGAAATAGTTTTGTAGCTATAAATCGTGTTTAGAACCAATAGCATTCACTTTTTTTCTTTTTTTTTTTTTTTTTCCAAATGGGATAATATTTGACTTATTGGTTTATTCTACTTGAAAATAAATCTTTAATAAAAAGTCTCACATTACAACTTACCAAATTTGTATCAATTGCTTTTCATTAAATATTTTCTTTCAGTTTGACTCATGGCTTTATGACTGACACTAAAAGAATCTCAGCCACTTCCATTTATTTTGAATCTATGCCTTATAAAATATCTGTAAGTATTTGTTTCTGAGAGGAAATCCTTTCTTGATTTCATCCTCTATTATACAAATAATAGGTCTTCACCTTTGACCTTACTCAAATGTCTGTTACTTCTGGAAATCTCTAACGGATATTCCTTGGACATCCATTGGGACTTAAACACAGCCCAGACCTCAATTGGAACTCATACATATGATCCATTGCTAAAGATGTTGGAAAATGGTCACTTCCTTGTGCCACTCCAGCAAGTACCTAACTCCTCCTGCTGTCCTCTATGTTTATAAAGGCCAGATTAGGCTGAAAATGTGTTACTGCTTGTGCTGCCCAGTCTTCACTTTCCACTCTCAATAGTCTGAAAGTGTACTTGTGAATGACAAATTATTTTCCACCCTACAATCCTGTCTCGCAGACGAGACATCGGAAGCCTTTCGTTACTCTATTTCTATTTCTATGAAAAGTCTTCAGATGAGCTACACTACAGGGTTCCACCAGTTCTAAGGGCATGCTATGCACATTGTGGTGAATCACCTTCATTACCTTTGGTGAGATGTAATTTCTACTATAGCAGCTTCTTCCCAAGAACCACTGCTATGTGGGACCAACTCCCATGAGGATGCTTCCCTGGTCAATACAATCTTAACCTGTTCAAATCTACGGTTAACTGCCATCTTCCACATATATCTGCATAAGTTGTGCTTCTTATTCTGTAACACTACACTGACTGGCCCGTGAGACTTTTACAAGGTGCACATCATCGTAAAAAAAAAAAAATTAAATGATAATGAAAGGAAAAAATCTGCACAAAAGTTTCAGCAAAAATGAAAGCTAAAGTAAATCAAGTATGAGAAATACTAAATTTAGTCGTGACATTCTTTTGTATCGGTAATTAACACAAAACCATTTGGTAAAATTGGATCATAGTACTTGTTCAAATCTTTCCTGACAAGGGATAAATAAAGAAACTTTTTTAGTTTTAACCCATCTACCAACTGGCCTTAACACTCAGTCCTGTAATTCTGTTAGATTCTAACCATGTAGATAAAGAGAGAAAAAAAGAAAGCTCTAAGTAACCTCTAAAGATCACTAAATGCAATTTACATGGAAGGAAGAGTGAAAAATATATTGGCCAACATGTTGTTTAAAACAGCAATGAGGGACATATGAAAAACATGGAATTTTTAAAACCTTATCATTGAAAAAAACATTTTCTATTTAATTATTTCTTTGTTTTTATATAACATAATTATTTTACTAAACAATCTTGTGCTTATTTAAGTCAGTCTTATTGAAATTGATACAATGATTGAAATTTTTTTTTTTTTTTTTTTTTTAAGCAAATGAATGAAACATTCTTTCTTGAAATGTTGTGTCCTTTCATTTTGTAATTATTTTAAATCTTATTTTTTAATGTGTTCTTTATTTTTCAGCCCCAAACAGGTCTTGTAGATTATGACAAACTTCATGAAACAGCCCTCCTATTCAGACCACGTGTCATCATAGCTGGAACTTCAGCTTATTCTCGATTGTTAGATTATAAACGTTTTAGAGAAGTGAGTAAAAATATTTCTTTCTTTCTTATTTTTTTATCAGTTTTTTCCTCACATCAACAAATTGTTACATTGTCCATCATAATCAGTGTGTGATATTTAAAATTTTTATATTTATTGCTTGTAATTTTTCTAAATGAAATTAAGATAAGTGTTTATTATCTACAAAAAAAAGTAAGTTAAATTATATAACCACTATTTTATTTTTTTTAATTTGCTTTTTAATCATTTTACCCCAAGCAAGACAATAAAGCCACTAAGACACAAGGGGTTTCTGAGTGTCAAAGAATATGAAAAAGAAAACATTATTAAGGAGTGAGAACAATAAAAGAGGAAGAATCGAAGACAGTAGATAACGATTGACATTACATTTTAAATTTTAGAAGATCAAAATTGGAAAGCAAGAAGCCAGAATAGATTTCTACATGCAAGAAATGAAACTGTTATCAAAGAACTTAGGGTTACATTTAGATTTTTCATCTTTTTACTCATGAAATAGCTTGTTAATTTTAACAGAAATAAAACTCCTCTTTTAATCGTCTTAGCCTATTTGTCTTCTATCAGCATGGAGAATGACTCCTTGTGCCTTTTCAGGCTAACATTTTCCGTGGACATGAAATGAAAAGATTATATTAAATCAATTGCTAGGTCTGCTACTTGGAAAGTTAGTTCACTGTGTTGTGCTAGACAATTTTTCTCAACTGAATCTTGCTTACATATTTATATCTGCCATTCTTCAATGCTTAGGATTAGAATGAACAAACAGAATACAAGGAAGAGAAAAACCGGTGTAGAGGGAAGTAATGCCCAGTCTGAAATTACATCCCAAAACGGTCACTAATTTCTTCTCACCACAGCCTTCTTGGGCTCACATTTTCCACTAACATGAAATGGAAAGATTATACTGAATCACCTGCTAGGTCTGCTGCTAGGAAAGTTGGTTCATTGTGTTAGACAATTTTTCACTTCAGAATCAATCTTACACATTTATAAGTCTACCATTTGAATATTGAAGTCACATCTGATCTGGTGCTTCTGCTATGTATTAAGTTATTCTTGAATTATGAAAAAGAATCTGCAGTGTTATTGTTCCTGTCCTGGCATCTCAGCTTCAATCACTTTCCCATCACCAGTAATGTAGCATCCCTGTATCTTTTCCATAAATATTTTTATGGTAATTGTTCTGATAAGCTTTCCTCTTTGGGGCCCTCTGGGTCGCCAAAAGACTTTGTTCAGCTGGCTTGGAGAAATCTCCAAACTGCTGTGGTGGGGAGGTCGAGACCCTGGGTCACGCCTTCTTTCAGTGCAGCCTGGTAGTGCCGTTGTGCAAGTTTTTTGAAGGCCTCATGGTCCGCATTCTGCAGGGAAAGTTCTTTGTCCTTGAAGCCTCTTCCGTTTGTAGCAATGTGGCACTGCCGCTGACGAAGGCTGAACTATATGTGTTCCACTGCTTGCTAGGTGTTTTGAGAGTCGTGATTTGGACGACACGTCAGAAGGGATTCTATGGAGGCGAGAAGTTCACCTCTTCTCAACTGATCTTGTACTTTAAGCATCAGCTTAAAGTCAAAATTAGGACAGAAAGGCGGCGGCTCACTTAATCAGAATTCGGCAAAAGGCGGGTACATCTTGCGCGCATGTGTCGTGTGAAAGGAGCTGACCTTGAGTGGCACTTTGATGCCGGTTAGGCATCAGGATATTGCTCTTCCTGGGTTGAACTAGTGCAACCCATCCCAAAACTAGGCTAGTTTAGGTTTTATTTTTGATGTTTTAGTTTCTTTTTCCAGTTAACTTAGCTAGGGTATGTATGCCTATGGTATGTATGCTCATTTGGCCCCTTTTTTTTTCTGTCCCTATTTTTCTTTAAGTTTAATTCTCCATTCCCTCCCTCGTTAGGTGGTTAGTGATATCAGTTCGCAGGTAGGATGCGGGGCGCCTTTCGTTTCGCGTGAGTGTTTTCGTATTTGTTGTTGTGTCTGAATGAGTGCGTGTCAGTGTGTGTGCTTGGGATGAATGAATGTTCTATAATATTATAGTCCCGCATTGATTTCGGCCAGTGAACTGGTATTTCTGCCACATTTAGTGATTGTGGGGGGTTTTATTACTAATATTATTTTTCTTTAGTTTCTTGTAAATATTTTGTATTCATATTGTAAATACTCATTGGGGTTAGTTTTTTTTTTTAGAATTGTTATTTTATCCCCCCCACCCCAGACACTGAATTGTAAATATGGGGACCAGAGACAATGAGGTATTATGGTGGTTGTAGTAAGAAAGGTACGTATGAATGTGTTGTTTTGGTGTAAAGAATATTGTTCATACGATTGGGTCAGTGTTTGTGGCTAGCTAAGTTATATTTAAGACAGAAGACCGTCCTTTCCCCAATCCCCCCCTTCGGCCTTGTGCCACATTTCTGTAATTTATACAGAATAAATATCGTTTTCCTCTTTGGTACCTCAACTTTATGAATTTAAGTGTAATACTAGATTGGCAGCTAGGTCTCATCATTTTACAGTTGAAATTGCTAGATGTAACCCTATTTTAACAGTTTCTTGTCTCACACTTCTTGCTTATGTAACTCTTTTCTGGCCTCTTGCTTTCCAGTCAACATTGATCTTCCAAAATTTTAATTACAATATCAACCGTTTTTATCTTCCCTCTTAATTTCTGCTCTTTTCTTGTCCTTTCTCCGTAATAATATTTTTCTTTTTCTCATTCTTTCACACTCAGTAACCCTTTGTTCACAAAAAATTAACCCTCACAGGACATAATAAAGGCAACAGAAACAAACAGTGAGTAACCTACCAAATAAACTTGTGTAAATGAATGACATAACAGAGTGGGAGAGAGCGTAAAAAACAAACATTTCTAAGAGCTACAAAGCATAAGATGTTGTGGAGAGACATTAGTGGCTTTATTGCCATGTTGGGGTGAAATGATTTAAAAAAAAAAAAAAAAAAAACTTTATTGAAAATACAAGGTGTTATGGTCCAGGTTAGGACCAAGGAAGAACAACACACACAAGAGTAGAAATAATGAAGATATATTACACGAAATAATAATACAAGATGTGGAAGGTGTTAGTATGACTGTCAGTCTGGTTTGGAGTGAACTACTATCGGCCCGACTCGATTCGTCCCTCTCTCTTGAGAGGCGTAGTATACATAGTGTTAGGAAGAGTTCATTCTGTAGTTATAGGTAAGGACCCATAACACTAGGAGAAAATTAATAATGGAAATTCATATCAGAATTCAAAATAATTTAGGACATTACTAGATAATAAAAGCAGGTACTATATAGTATAGCAATTTGAAGTGTAATGGTGGAAGTATTACTGTAGATTTGTGCTTTCTTTATGGTAGACTTTCATGGCTAAGGTATTATCTATATAAAACATACACTCAGAATATAAGATGTGAGTTCTTGTCAGAAACTACTTTTTATTCCTACGTGGTGTGAAAACAGAAAAAAATGCCAAGACAGTCAAATACCAAATAACAAAAAAATGGTTTCCAAGTCAGAGGATTTATGGTTAATAAATGAATGACTTAAAATTAAATATTTAACATTTTTCAACCAATGGATTGTGTTCCCACCAACAATAAAAAACATGCTTTGTGATCTCTTTGAAGGGTATATAAGCAAAGTTTCTAGAATGGCACAGCAGTAAGGAGAGGAACAGCCACAGTTCACAATACACATGGCTGAAAAAAAATTCTCTTACTTCTTTACCTGTCTTCCTCACCAAGCTATGTGGCACTTACACTGTCTGCCTTGCCTCTTTTTTTCTCAGACATGCATGTGAAGAAATCACATTTCTTTTTATCTTAACAAACAAGGACTGTAAGAATTTTAACACTCACACACACTAAGAAAAATTTAGTTGCAAAAGACACAAAAATAAAAATATTTTACATGTTTATATTTAAACACCTTTTTCTTTGTTGTGGGTTGATTCAAATCCACAACAGCTAGTTCATGCTATTTAAGCAAGCAGAAGCTATTCGAATGAAAAAGTTTGTGGTTAAAATTAACAATAAGAGTAAGAAAATACTTTACAAAAATGAATAATTTAATTAATCTAATTAAAAGATGTTAATATCTGACAGAAAAACTCTGAATTGTTAATGAAAGGTGATATTTTTTCCTTCGGGATAAATTTCAATTAAGGAAAAATGAAAATCATAAGAACTGAAATCATTTAAAATAAATCCCTTATGACTGCAGATTTCTCCACATGCAATAGAGAATATTCAAAATCAATTAGTTTTAATCTCAATTATTAATCTATTCAAAATAAAATTATTTGCAATAACTGTTCATATTTATAACTAGCTTAAAAAATGGCCTATTCAGCAGCATTTAAACTAACTCCTGTAGAGGGCTCTTGAGTGGGCCTTCATTACAATAGATAGGGAGGAGTAGATGTGATAGATAACAATAAACTACAGAAGAACTCAAAATTGATTCCTGCATTTATGTATTGCATTAATATTTAATCTTACCTTTTAAAAGTTCAATTATAATTCTTCTGCCACCACTTGATTTAAAGGCAGTTTGATGTATGTACGTCCTTGCTTTCCATACAAACAATTATTTTTGTTCCATGAATGAATTCGTTGGATTTCATAATTAATTTTAATTATTCCTAAATTTATTTCCACGTTATAAAAATCATTATCACAAAAAAAATTTGTCACAAAAAGTCACATAAAAAAATCGCTGAAAACAACCGCGATAATGAAAACTTGGAAATTCAAAATTTCAGGATTGTCGGTCCGGATCTGGCCCAGAATGTTTTTAATTTGCTCATTGAGTCGGCCTTATTCCAAAATGGTATTATATGTTGGGCTACGGCTTCTAGGAGTAAAGTTGAATACGTCTGACACATTGACATTCGCATTTATTATAGAATTGTGTATGGATTATCTCCCTTGGATCAGCCACAAACAACACCACCGAGATTAAAGTGTTGATGGTCGCTTTTCTATGACTTTGACTTGATATAGCGAACTCGGCAGTTGCTTTCCGTGCTTGAGAATTCCTATTTTAGATAATTTCTACCCACCCCACATAAAAGAAAGCTCTAGAAAGGGTAAGTTAATATAAAGTTCAATGACGGACCTGGGGTTGCTGGCACCCTGGGCAAGCTCAACTTTGACAGCCTTAAAAGTATAATTTTTTAATTTTCACAAGGAGAAAAACTAAAAATTTAGAATAAAGAGTTTATTACAAAATACAACTTAATACAAGCCAAAGAAAATGTTCATTACCCTACCTAAAACCATTTTTCTAGCCTTTAGATCTGCAAATCTTTTTATGGCACTTTCTACACCTATCTTTACAAGATCATTTTCTATTGACAAAATAGCCAAAAAATGTAATCTGTCTTGAGTCATGGACATCCCACAAGTATGTTTTTACGAGCTTTAGTTTTGGAAGATCCCAGACACATGACATGGTGGCATGATGGTGCCTCAGGCAACTGTCCTGAGTTTCCAGCACATTGAGCCAGCCCTGATCAAGTTGGAGACTTACTATGACCAGAGGATGTATATTTTAAGTTTTTCGAAATTTAATACATCACCGTGGAAATAGCAGTAGTAAAGACAGTGTTGCACCAATTTCTGGATATAGCTTACCTAACTTGAAAACTAATATTTTAAATACTTTTACCTGGACTAAAACATTGACCATAAGCTTATTCTTCTATGCTTCAAGTACCTTTAGTATGTGGGCAGTCATGTCTCTCCACAACATCTTATGCTTTGTAGCTCTTAAAAATGTTTGTTTCTTACTATCTTGTCGACTCTGTTCTGTCATTTATTTATATAAGCTTGTTAGGTAGGTTATTTGCTGTTTATCTCTGTCACTCTTGCCTTTAATATGTCTGGTGAGTGTTAAATTTGCCAAGTCTTCTTTCCTCATAATGTGACCATAAGCAAGCAAGATATGGATTCAGACATTAATTTATGCAGAACATTTGGGTCAGTCTATGGTGTGGTTTTCAGACCATTTCCAATAATTTCTGCACACTGGAATTATCAAAATATTATACCAGGCCAAATATTATCAAAATGTCACCTCGTTGGTTATGGTAAGATTCAAATCCAAGTCTCATGGTCAGAATGTTCTAACTACTCTGCCATGCGTCCATGTAAGCAAGCCAAATATAAACCATTATTTTAGATATCCTTGGGCTCATCACATTGAAACACATGTACAATCACTGAAGTTAAGCAACATCAAGACTGTTCAGTACCTAGATGGGTGACCACTTCGGAATACCAGGTTTGGAAGTTAGGGTGGTATAATGGATATATGCTTGAAATTGGAAAGTCAAGCTCCAAATTCATTTGGGTTTGTTATATTCACTTACATGCAAATACACTTAGAAAAGTTCTGAGTCCCACCAATTCTATTTAGTTAGTAGGACTTTATCAGTAAGTCACTCTTCAAAAAATTCTTACAATTTAAAAATTTTTCTGGCTTTAAATAACCTGAAAAAGGTTGATAAGCCATAAAACAAATCAATCAATCCAGATATCCTTATAATATACATTACTTTCTTCCTCCCTGTCCACCCTTACAACAACCTCATTTATTAACCTTCTACCTTGAGTGGCTCTTGAAACTTGTATTGGGTGAACAATAGTGTATAGTCCTGGGTATGATGATAAACTACATCCAGCAGCAAGGCTTCTGATTGGGAGATTGGAGGTTTTGAGGAGTGTGGAACCACCTCTTAATTGCTGTTGCCCCTAGATTCACCCTGACCCTGGGTTGTAGCATTTGTTAGGGTCCCAGCTATAATAGCGAACCCCCCAAACAAAAACACTATGAAAGTATAAAAATATATTTTTATATAAAAAAAAAAAATATTAACAATACATATTTATAGTAACATTATCAGGAATACCTATTTGCAGCATATATTTAGTTGAAACCATAAATTTTTTTTTCAAAATATTTAGATTTCGGTATTAAATAATCTATAGAGATTGCTATGCCACTAAACAAAATCAACCAACAATAGTGTTAAAAAAAAAAAAAATTAACCATAGTATATTGTATTTGGAGAACATTAAGACACACCTTCCTATTTCCACTACTATTTCTTTTAACATATTCCATGACCGTAACTCTGCACATTTACTATTTACAGAACCAGTCTTTGTGTCTTATAGATCAGGGGTCACCATGTATGTCACACGTGACATGCCAAGCAATTTCCAATGGCACACAGCCGCAAATGACATCACAAAATTCAAACCAATAACTACTACAAGGCAAAGAAGATATTTATCTGTTTTCAATTTTAATATATACTAAAGTATATATACTATATAAATCCATATAAGATATATTGTAGAATTGGTATTTGACCTTGACTTGTATAAAAATGTCTGCTGTTGGCACACTGAATGATTTTAAAACCCATAAGTCAGCACATAGGAAAAGGTTGCCGACCCCTGATCTAGATTATACATATACATGTATACTGCACTGTTGTATTTTTAGCCTTTATAGTTATACTATTATACATATTTTTAGGTATTATTTTTAGCTTATTATAGGTATTTTTAGCCTTGTATAGTCTTTTATAATTATTTTTTGTTAATATATCTAATTTAATTCTCATTTTAATAAATTGTTTTTCCTTTTAATTCTCTCATCTCAATTTTATTCTTTCTTCAGATCTGTGATGACGTAAATGCATATCTACTGGCAGACATGGCTCATATCTCTGGATTGGTAGCTGCAGATGTCATTCCTAGTCCATTTGATTATGTTGATCTGGTCACAACTACAACTCACAAAACTCTACGTGGACCAAGGTTAGATTATTTTCTTTGAAAGGCATGAACTCGGTGTAATGCAAAAAAAGCTATAAAAACTGCTATTTCTTTTCTGTTTTCTTGGGAGGGAGGTTTCAGTTTTTGAAGAAATTTCATATAAAGATAACTCACATTTTATTAGAAACAGTTTTTTTTTTTTTTTTTTTTTTTTTAAATTCTTATAATTTATTTTTTAAGTGGAATAGATGACAATTTATTTATACAGTTAAATAGAGATTTAAAATTTCATTCAACATTTTTCTTTTCAAATATGGAGTTTATTGACTCGGAAAATGTCTCAAATCAAATGTTATGTTAGCAGTGTAGACTCCCCTGTAGAACTACACGTCATTGTTCCTGTGGTTTCCATAAAAAATAATTTTTTAATGGGCTGGAGTTGCTAACCCAAAACTCAACTGGTTTTGAATTCTGAGTTGTCCTTCTCCTAGATTTGTTGCCAACCAAGGCTAGAGAGAATAGTTTACTCTGCTGTAGGAAGAAGGGATAGATTCATACTTTTCCCCATGATATGAATCCAAAGTAATTGTGTGAAAATGGATGCAACAGCATTGGCTGGAATTTAAACTCAACATTTCAATTCCAATCTCTGATATTCTGTGAATATATCAGCATTTCTAGTGAACAATAAAAACCAGGGAAAATTTGGAATTTAAAACATGAGGCTTGAATTGACTTGAATTTGTGAAAAATTGTGAAAAGAGCTTTGAGAATTTTGAAAATGTCAGTATATTAGTGGCAATTTCAAATTACTTCAGGGTTGAGTCCTTCTGAATTCGGGTAACTAAACATTAAATTTATCATGTTAATTTTAGCTTTATATATAAAATATTGTATATTAATATATGAATACAGCCATTAGCTTGAATTTGTGTCTTGTTTTGTGACCAGTTTTTATTTTCTTTCTGTGATGCCAGCAAGATTGTAAAAATTTTATGAAATGGTGTCTGTAACTCTTCTGACACAAACTGAATTTTGCCTGCAAACCAAATGACTATTATGATTAGTGGGATGGATTAATATGAGTACAGAAACCTGTTTAGGCCAGAAAAAGACTTTGGAAAAACAAATTTTAACCCTGAATATGATGATAAACTACTTCTGGCAGCAAGGAACTGTTAGTCCCAGCTCTGACCAAATAGTGAACCCCCCAAACACTATAAAAGTATAAAAATACATTTTTATAATAAAAATACCAGCAATACATTTTTATATAAAAAAAAAAGTTACCAACAATACATTTTTAAAGCAGAATTACCAACAATACATTTTATCTTTAGTTGAAGCCATAAAACAATGTTCAAAACATTTAGATTTCTGCATTAAATAACCCGTAGAGAAGTTTATATGCTACTAAACAAAATGAAGCAACCAATTTTTAAGCTATGAAGCAAAACAGGTTGAATCAATAAATTTACTTTCACTATTGGGTAATTGATTAGTAAGTCTATCAGACTCTTACTACTACATGGTCATCACTAGGTGTCTTTACAATTGTGTCTGAATAAACTATCACAGGTGATTCAAGAACAGGATCACTGGTAACAGACAAGCATGGCAATCAACCTCCAGATGCAAATATTACAAATCACATCCTGATTTAACACTAGTGCCTTTCAACCCATCAGTCCACTCCCTGTCCATGTATACATTGCATTACATGAGTTTCACAGTCATCAAATCACAAGGGTCTCAACAGTACAACATCAATTACTCTTGTGCATTGTTGGTTCTAATCTATGGGGGGAATAATTGAAAAACACTTGCCTTTCCTCAATTTATAAACAGAAGTACACAAATGCATGCTGGGAATTTCTTTCTAGCCAATAAAATAGGCCAGTTATCGGTTTCATATAACTCAGTCTGTCTTGAAGTCAGAATGCTACATTCACTTGTCCAAGTTTGCTCTTGTGTGTCAACTCCAAGTCTTAGTTTGTGAACTTTTTGCCATATTACTGTTGCTTTGCCTATATTGTTTGCTTTATATTATTTTTTTTTAACTTGTTTTCTTTCCTTTTTTGTTATTGTTTATTGTAAAATTTGTCAATTCTGTTTGTTGGATAGTATTGTTACTTATTTTGCATTTAAGTTAACCATGGCCACTCACTCTATATAAATACAAGTGCCAGCATGATTTAAATTATTTCTTTTAATACTTTTTCTCACAGTATAGTGCTTATTTAATACAACTTATTATTCTTCAAATAATTTTCTGCATGAATTTCTGGGATGAGAACAAATCATTTTTATTATTTACATTCAGACTATTATCCTCATCTTTGTTCTTATTATCACAAGGTTGGAGAGCACAATGGCCAAACCTTTTTGATAACCAACAACAAAGATGGGGACATTAGTCTGAACATAAATAATGTAAGAAAATTTTTCTATAACATTTTGTTCCAGGAAGGAAAATTTCCCAGCTTATTTCATAATTTAAAAACACAAAACCCCACCGACATGACTATTCCAGATGACACTAGTATTTGGTACAAAAGAGTACTGCATCTTGC
Source organism: Acanthosepion esculentum (assembly GCA_964036315.1). NCBI lineage: Eukaryota > Metazoa > Mollusca > Cephalopoda > Sepiida > Sepiidae > Acanthosepion > Acanthosepion esculentum. The sequence goes on from OZ038480.1 coordinate 15,901,856, forward strand.
CTGGGCAGCCAGAGAGCATTATTATTGGACTGTGGGAGACTGGCACCAGGCTGACTGGTCAAACAAATCCTGTTTCCAGGTTTTTAGTTAAACTTAATATTAATCTTGTAACATCAGCAGCGAAATATGAAATTACCACAGGCATCAGGTCCTGTGCATACTTGTCACTGATATACTGTTGAATTTTACAGGTCGGGGATGATTTTTTTCCGGAAAGGTGTACGTTCTGTAAACAAGAAAACAGGTGAAGAAATACAGTATGACTTAGAGAAGAAAGTGAACAATGCAGTGTTTCCAGGTCTACAAGGTGGGCCACATCAGCACCAGATTGGAGCATTAGCATTTGCTCTTAAACAGGTCAGCATAAGAAAGAATAACATTGTTATTTAATTGAAAAATCTAAACTGATGTCAGTTGTCGAGTTGCCTAACATTTATTCAAATTTTGCTTATTAAAAAAAAAAAAGTGTATCATGTAAAATTAGACATTAATTAAAGTATTTGTAAAAAAGACAGAGGTACCTGCGTTTTTATAGATTATGTAAAAGCATTTGATAAAATACATCACAATGATCTGTCAGATCTGTTAGGTAACCTTGACATATTTGGGAAGGACATTTGAATAATCCAGAACCTATACTGGCAGCAAACTGCCTGCATACAGATAGATGAGTACAGTAAATATGCAAACACAGAAAGGAATGTGTCTTCTCACTGGACTTATTCTGCTTATACAGTGAGACGATTCTAAGAGAACTAGAAGTCCTACCAGGATTCATTATTGGTGGCCACAATCTTAATAACATAAGATATGCAGATGACACAGTGTTGATAGCAAACACAGAAAGGAAACTACAAGAACCCTTAAAGAAGGTATTGAAGGAAAGTTAGAAAGTTGTCTTCGTAATCAACTAGTACCATCCCTGCCCCCCATTAGAATTTCTGACGCTCAATTTCTCGAGGGCCCATCTTTGCAACTACTCGGCCTCACATTGACCTGAAATGGAACCAGCTTCGTCCACCGCAAGGAAAGTTGGCTCCTTGTGCCACACCAGGAAATTTTTCTCACCGGAGTTGATCCTTCAAATCTACAAATCAACCATTTGCCCTTGCATGGAGTATTGCTGCCATATATGGTCTGGTGCCCCTTATGTTTGTCTCAAGGTTCTTGATAAGGTCCAGAGATGGATATGCAACGTAATTGGCCCTGATCTAGCATCTCGTCTTCAGTTGCTCTCTCACAGACATGTCACCTCCCTCTGTCTTTTTTACAAATACTTTCATGGTAACTGCTCTGAGGAGCTGCTTTCGCTGGTTCCCAAACTTCATGAATTTAAGCTGGCATCTCACTCACACCCTTTCACTGTCGAAACTGTTAAATGTAGCCATCTCTTCTATTCTAATAGCTTCATGTCTTGCACCTCTAGCCTGTGGAACTCACTCTCCTCTTCCTGTTTCCCTGATAGCTATAATCTCCAACTATTCAAATGTAATGTCAATCGATGTCTCCAGATGCCCTGATCTATCCCCTATCCTTCTCTTCATCCTTTCCTCCAGCACTCCTATTTGCTCTAGCTCCAACTCTCTGTAACCCCTTGCGTGCTAGTGGCTTCCCGCCTTGCTTGGGGTGAAATGCTAAAAAAAAACAAAAAAAAAAACAAAAGAACGGACTAAACATCAATTCCAAGAAGATGCTTGTTAGGAAAACGAACAGCCCAACATGCAAATTACAAATTAGAGATACCAAACTCAAACAAGTACAACAATGTAAATATCTAGGAAATATTTTAACCGGATGGAAAATGCGATACTCAAATTTGAAGGTGCGTTGGGACAGCAAAAGATGCCTTACAAAAGCTAAGCAAAGTATTAAGAAACAGAAAAATTTCGTTAGAAACAAAGAAAAGAGTACTGAACTGTTATATAATATCAGTCTTGCTACATGGCAGTGAATGCTGGACAATCTTCTCACAGACAAGGAAGAGGCTTGAAGCAACAGAAATATGGTTCTACAGAAGGATGCTGAAAGTACTATGGCTGGAACATGTCAGCAATGACAAAGTTTTAGAGAAAATAGAAACAAAAAGGAGACTTACATTTAACATCAGGAAGAGACAGTTGAAATTTCTAGTGCATATAATGAGGAAAGTGGACTTGAAAAATCTGATACCCACAGGGTAGATTGAAGGCAAGAGGGACAGGCAAACAACGCATAACCTATCCAGCAAACTTGCATAAATAAATGGCAGGAAAAGGCTTAGGAGAGATAAAAAAAAAAAAGACAAAATTTATGAAGAGTTACAAAGGATAGGAAATTTTGAAGAGCCATGATCGCCAATGTCCTGAAAGGAAACGGCAGATAGAAGTAGTAAAAGTAAAGCTAACTTTAAATTTTACATATTTGTCTTTGGCATTTTACGGAGTAGTCTCCCCTTATTTGTAAATAATTAAAATTCTGTAAGTGGGAAATGACGTTGATATTGAACTTCAGTGATCTTTAAGTGAGTATTTATCAAAATAAGATTGTAAAAAATGGTTACTATTTTAAATAATCTGTAGGGATACAAAATTTTATTAAAGCCTCAAAAACAAATTTTAAAAGTTTGTATCTCTCCTGCACTTTTTGCTTATTGAATTCACTTCCAGCTTCTTGTTTTCCACTCAACTTTGATCTTCAAAAATTTAAATGCAATATCAATCATTATCTTCTGTTTTAATTCGTGCTCTTTCATTGTCCTCTCTCCCTAATAAGGTTTCCTTTTTCTAATATTTCTCTCTCCCTAATAAGGTTTCCTTTTTCTAATATTTCTCTCTCCCTAATAAGGTTTCCTTTTTCTAATATTCTCTCACACTCAGTAACCCCTTGCATCCAAGTGGTATTATTACTTTGTTTGGGTGAAATGATTAAAATATATATATCTTTATCTCTTCTTTTTCTTCAGAGAAGAGATTATATCTTGGGTCTTTATTCTCTTTTTATCTCTTATTTTTCTTTCTTTTTCTTTTTATTGATTATATCTTGTCTTCCTTTCCTTTATTTTTTCGGCTATATCTTGTGTGCCCCCTTTTTGTTTTTTCAGAGAAGAGATGTTTTATAAGTATTATTAAAAATTGTTATAACCAACATTTTAGCATCGACTGATGAGATGCTATGTTGCATCGAAACATTAATGCATTTTTGTAGCAGAAATATGCATGTTATGTGCCATGCGTGATGCATGCATAGCCGATCATATATCTTTTGATACATGGCTGACAAAGCAGATTTTTTTCCCCCATTTCTTTCAGCAGTAGACCAGTTGCCATCCAAAGCTATAGAAATCAGTCTGTCCTGCTAATTACCCATAGCTGGGGGGAGAAGATTCATACCTTCCTCAAGGGTATAGTAATCCATAATAAAGAATTATAGCTCTACTTTTGTATTGAGCCCTTTTTTAAGTTAATGTTATGAATGTTTGAATTTATATTTGATTCATTCTTATTGCATTTGGATATATATATATATATATATATATATATATATATATATATATATATACATATATATACAAGTTTAGGATTGGTATTTGATTTAGATTTCTAAATAGGTAATTTTTAATTTTTTACTTTTAATTTTAATTTCAAATTTTATAAATCTTTTAATATCTATGATAACCTTGCTTAGTTGTCAAATTTTTCGAATTACCCTATACTTGTATTTTGATTGGTCATTCTAGCTTATGTAACAGCATTTACTCCTAGCTAAGGATCGTTAATTAATTTGAAACTTTTAAAACCATTTATTCTATATTCTATATCATCACTTGATAAGACACCAGAAGTGTTGAAACAAAATGGCTATTTTTGTCGTGATTTTATAACATATTTATGTTGTAATATTCAAATAAATAATTATATATATATATATATATATATATATATATATATAAAACATCCAAAGTTACCTCATGGCGGGGGGGAATAAACCTAGGCTGTCAAAAAATTAATACAGAATTTATCCATTTCAATGTTTCAGTCTGATGAAAGGCACGAGACATTAATAATATAATATATAAATTATCTAAGTATAACTTATTTTTAATTTATATAAATATATCTTATCTTTGGAAGAGTATTTTTAAGTAGGAACTTGTATTTTTAAACTTAACCTTATCTATGTAATTTTTTTTTTTTTTTTTTTTTTGTAAATACCCCTTTTCGTTCCTTTCTTAGTTTCAAATTAACACTTCATTCTTCATATAAACCTGATTTAATGTTATAAGGTTAATGTTTTAATTTTATAAAACCTCTTCCTTTTAAGGCTAATACCTTCCACTAACCACTTAATTATTAAATGTACAAATCTATTAAAATTATATATTAAGTAGGAGGAAGAGCAAGTATAAGAAAAAATTATTCACTGTAAAGTGTTGGATCAAAAATATATTAAAGAAAAAACAACCGAAAAGAAGATAACTGATAATTACTTCTTGCTTTTCAGAGCCAATTGAGGACAAAAATATATATCTAAGTGCACATTTGCTGAAAAAGGTCAGGAGGGAATACTACCAGAATCACCAGTATAGATCACATTTAAGCCCAGCACCCATTGCTATTGCTTATGCTGATTAATTCTGCTAATATATTCAGCATAATACCAACATCTGTAATTATAAATCATCGAACAAACAAGATAGGGAGTCTGAATGGGCTTTAGCATAAGTTTGGAAGTGAAGAAAGGTCTAGATGAGCAGGAAAATAACCAAGTTGTACACTTTGAGAGATGTGCCAAGCAAATCATGCTAAATTCATCAATCCACAGTAATCACAAATAGACCCTTTTGTGGATCATACAATTTGGGTTTATTAAATTGTGCAATTTAAGCAAAAATGCTAGCTTTCACAAAATCCAGAGGGCAATCATTTTTAATAAATTCAATTCTGAATTTAATTTGGTTTTAAAACAGTTAACTAGAGCTTGATAAACCAAAATCTTGTTTAGGACAAAAGGAATCCTGATGCGATCCAATAAAAGTTTATGGTACACAGAAGTCAGATAAACAGTCTACTCTGTATACCTGCACATCAAGAAAAGGCAGAACTGCATTGTCTTCCTTTTTGCATGTAAACCTAAACGCTGGATACAATTCATTTAATAATCCATGGAAAACATCAGGCTGCTCCTCACTATCAAATAAACAAAAGTGTCATTCACATATCAATAATAACACTGAAAATTGTGAATATGAGGAAGCAAGTCCTGCTCATAAATTCCATGGAGATCCCCAGACTGCTCCTCACTCTAGAATATACAAAAAGTGTCACTGAAGATTTTCAAGACAAGCATATAAATCCTGCTCATAAAATCTAACAAAAATGTTGATTGTCACTGAACCCAAAGGACTATTCATAGCAATCCCATCTATTTGCATGTATATCATACTGTCAAAACTAAATTCCACAGACATGGTGGCAATTTCTATGAACTTGAAAATGATTTTATACATAATTTGAGTTAAAAAAGAAAAAGTTTCTTGGGTATTTTTGGAGTTAAGTGTTATAATTTTCTCAACATTCTGACAGAGTTGACTTGAAGTAACAATGTACTAATTATTTGTGTCTTGTTTATAAATGTTCAGTGTAGTAGTCCTTTTGTTGGATCATGTTACACAAGGCCTTAATAATAGAGCACCCAGTAAGGATCAGAGTATTACCTACAATAGTCTGTAATATTGGTTTGCTAACAATTTATCTGTAGTAAGCATCCTCGATTTTTACTAAGATTAGTCTGACACAAGGCCTCTGTGATCAGCATTCATTGACTGAGCAGTTGCTACTACTTTTGGTTGATATAAAATCTTTCTCTGAAAACTATTTTTCAGGAGAATAGGTTTGCTTGGAATGGGACATTCCGGCATAGCCCATTTGGTGTTACTGATTCAGCATAGGAATTTTTCAGCAGAGGGACAATTGGGCGTCAGATTACTACTTTGTCATTATAGTCAAATTCTCTCTCTCTCTCTCTCTCTCAGTAGTCAAATTAGTACTTCATTGTTATATGTTCGAATAGTCCAATTTAAGAAAAGGAGTAGTTGGGGGTATTTTTATATCATATTTCCTTCAGTGCAGTTTTATATTTTTCAGTCGTCAGAGCCCTTTTATTCCAAAATGGAAGCCAATATTTTATCAAAATGTGGAAGAAACAAAGTGATACATACACGATGAATACCTTTTTATTTTTGACGCAATGAGAAAGAGGAATCCTGAATTAAAGTTTTGGCAATGTGAACAGAAAGATCGATGTAAAGTGAGATTACATATGAAGAATGGAAAAGTTTTTAATTTTTTAATTTACGTTATTCTATTAGTGTTTTAATAGGATCCTTAATTCCCTAAATAAATAAAAAGTTATATTGAAAGTTGGGTGTTTTCAATGCTTTTAACCCTTTTTTCTTGTCTCTGGTCAAAGACAGTGACATTGAAACAGTCTGATGCCTAAATGGCTGTGCTGAATAGTCCGATTATTTTTCTGGCACTGAATCAGCCACGCCAAATGGTCTATGTTGAAATGTACTAAACTCCAGTTTGCCATGTTCACTAACTTTTATTGCTTTTCCAGTATTGATGGCAGCTTCCTTCATAAGCTTTTGTCTGAAGCAGTGTAGAATGTCAACATCTTGATTATTTCATTATTTTCTCTTTGAGTTAGCGCTATCCATTTTAGTTGTTGATGAGGCTTCTGTTATTTGTACAGTTGTTTCTTTGTGATTCTCTGATGCCAGTCCACAGGTTTGAAGAATTGTGCTACGGTAGGTATCTTAGCTCGACACAAGATCAATTATGGTGGAGGATGAGATTGGTAAATTGTGTTGTGCCAATCTTCCAAATGGAGGAAAAAAAAAATCAGCATTTAAAATTCTATTTTTACCTCGGCTTGCACATTGACCCCTCCATCCCAGACACTAGTGGAAAATAGGCAACCATCTCATCCATGAAGCATACAAAAAGAAAAATATGACATTATCACTAAAGATTTTGGACACTCTCTTAGAAATTTTTGCTACCTTTTTTACCATTCTCTAACCATTTGATCAATTTCTGTCAGATTCCTTGTAAATATTTACTAGGCACAGAGATACAAGTGTAGGGCACTCGGTGAGGATCAAAATCATTCCACTAATGAACCGGTGAGATGAGCTGTGCTAGGGTTAGGCAATGATATAGTTATTTACTAAATTTAGCTGAGTGGCACAAGGCAGCAATAGTGGTCTACAGTGAAAATTGAATACACAGCACTAGTAAATTAGTCTGCAAGACAAGCTTGTTAACCATTAGACACCAAGCTGCTATGCTTTATGAGTCATGCCTTCCATTCTCTTGTTCATTTCAAGTGAATTACCTTCATTGTTAATTATGCTTTTTGGGGTGTTTTTTTTCTTCATTAACAGGCAATGACACCTGAATTTAAAGAATACCAAGTGCAAGTGATGAAGAATGCCAAAGTTTTGGGCCAAACTCTCATGGATAAGGGATACAAATTAGTTTCAGGTAAGGAAAAATAATTTATTTTTAAGTTGAAATAATCTCTTATTTAAAAATACATATATTTGCATCTCCACCAGTTTCTATATTGCAAGGAAGGAGTTGTGTAGTAATTATCCAGACTAATATCTTCATCTTAGTTATTTTGATCATGTTTCATCTGATCTACTCTTTGGCCTTCTTTTAGTGTAAGCCATGTATAAAACCTTTAAGGAGATTTGGGCAGAACATGTTATCTCATTCACAATTGGGAATTGTCCTCACTCTGAGTGAAAACCAGACTTAACAAAAAGGTTACAAATAAAATTACATTATTTCCATCTGGATTAAATCCTCACCTTTGTTGTTGTTATAATATTTTGGCTGTTGTGGCCTTTGACCTTCTTCAGATTTCTGTCGATCCAGGTAACCTCAAAGAATGCTGTCCATGTCTAGGAATATCCCATCTTATCCTTTTTTTTACTACTATTACTACTTATTTATTGCAAAGTCCTATTTCCACTGAGTCTCTGTATTACCCAACTTAGGGATTGAACTCACAATTAAAATGCCGCCAAATTCTTGGCAACAACGAAGATAAATGATTTTGTTTAAAGTATTCTCATTGCGACCAGATGGAGGATTCACCTTTAGAAGGTCTGAGATTGTAAGAAAGAAAGGATATTCATCCAAATTATGAAATGATGACAATATCTTGGAACTTCTGTCTCCAAGACTTGCAGAGTTTTGATACTTCCAGTAATAACATTCATCTCTAAGTATTACTCTTTGATTTTTTTTTCTCTTCAAATGATTCCGTAGATTTCCATATTTTAACATTTTTTTTTTTTTAATCATTTCAAACCAAGCAAGGCAATAAAGCCACTAAGACACAATAGGTTACCGAGTGTGAGAGAATATGAGAAAAAAAACACTGAGAAGCACAATAAAATAACAGAAATTGAGAAGACAGAAGATATTGATTGACATTGCATTTAAATTTTTGAACATCAAAGAAAGCAAGAAGCCAGAAGAGATTTCCACAGGTGAGAAGTGTGAGACAGAAGGTTGTTAGCATAGAATTTATGGCTACATCTAGCCATGATGTGACTTTGCCACCAATCTAGTAGTGTGCTTAAATTCATAAAGCCTACATACCATTCATCAGAACAATTACCATGAAAATATTTATAGAAAAGCCACAGGAAAGGTAGTCTACAACAGTGAGAAAAGAACTGAAGTAGAGATGCCATGTCAGGACCAATAACATTGCAGATTACGCTTTGTATTTTATTAAGAATCTCTAAATACATAGCAGAAGCACCAGACTAGATATGGCAGTAATATTCAAAGCATGAGTGAATGGTAGATTTATAAATATGCAAGTTAGATTCTGGCATAACACAGTGAACCAACTTTCCTATCAGCAGGCCTAGCAATTGATTCAATATAATCTTTACACTCCATGTCAGTGGAAAACATTAGCCCAAGAAGGTACAATGAATCACTCTCCTGAAGGTTAGCATCAGTCATACTGGTGGAAGTCAAAAACTGATTTCTGGTGATCATGGGATAGGGCTTGAGTTTTAGTAAATGCTCCTTTGTTCATTCAGTGATATTGTATGCTCAGTTCTGTTGCTGTCAGCCTTATTTCCTTTTCTTCATTACGGTTCCCTGAAGGATGGTCTTGGAGAGCCTGTCAGAATTTTGATTATTACTTAATCATCTTCATGCAGCATGTCTTTGGCAAGAATAGCATGGCAGAGTTCATCTCTCTCCAGGCCCTGCCACAGCCAAATTACCTCCCTTTAAGCGTCTCAACTTTTCTCATGAATATGTGACAATTGTAGGTCTTGTTGACTCCTGCTGCCTGTTCTGTGACCCCCTCATATAGAGGTCATACACCCAGCCAAGCAGTGTTAATATCACCACAAAGCAGGTGGCACCGAGTTGTAGGATGCCAGTAGCAGAGAAAAAACCTGCAAATTGGGAAATTAGTTTTGTAAAAATATTAAAAAACCTTAAAATAACATTTTCAATATTTTTTGTTTTTTTATACTAATATATGTATTTTTATAAAAAAAAAAATTACTGCACATTTCAAAAAAGTCACTTCATAATAGCAAAGATGTAAATATAATGCATAACTTAAAAAAAAAAAATAAATAAAAAATAATAATCTTTAAAATATAAATTAAGAAAAAATAAGTGTAGTTTTAATTTTTAATTAATCTTTTTTACAAATACTTTCACGGTAATTGCTCCGATGAGCTGCTTTCGCTGGTTCCCAGGCCTCATGAATTTAAACGTTCTACAAGGCTGGCATCCCGTTCCCACCCCTTCACCGTTGTAACTGTTAGGTGTAGACGTCTCTTCTACTCCAATAGCTTCATGTCTCGCACATCTTGCCTGTGGAACTCCCTTCCTTATTCCTGTTTCCCTGACAAATACAATCTCCAACTATTTAAGTGTAACATCAATCGACATCTCCAGCTGCCTTGATCTATCCACTTCCCTTCTCCACATCCTTTCACCTTTCATTCCTATCTGCTCTCGCTCCAAATCTTCTGTAACCCCCTTGCCTTGATCGATCCACTATCTTTCTCCACATCCTCTCCTTTACCACTCCTATCTGCTCTTCCTCCAAACCTTCTGTAACCCCTTGCGTGCTAGTGGCTTCCAGCCTTGCTTGGGGTGAAAAGCTTAAAAAAAAAAAAAAATCCCTTTGAAATTTGAAAACTTTAATGTATGTCCTCTTAGGGTTAGTTTCAATCTTGACAGTTTACTTTTGGTGTAACACAATTTGGAGACAAATATGAATCAAATGACATTTGATGACTTCTTTTTTTATTTTCAGATGGCACAGATAATCATTTGATCTTAGTTGATTTGAAATCAAAAGGAATTGATGGAGCCCGTGCAGAAAGGGTCCTAGAATTATGCAATATTACAACAAATAAGAACACTTGTCCTGGGGATAAAAGTGCCATGATGCCTGGAGGGCTTAGACTGGGTAAGAAGTAATTTCTGTATTTTTATTTTTATTTATTGAAGAAATCCAGAGAGAAGAATGATGATGCCAAAGTATATAAGTGATATTTCCTTAAAATTGATCATAAAACGGTCATTATAGTATGAAATATTACCACTATATAAATACTATTACTACTATATAAAAGTATGTAAAGGAGTAGTAATGTTAATTAGCATATGCATCAGGGAATGAAGTTAGATTTGAACTACGAATGCTGTATATGAGACGATGCTGAAAATTTCCTGGCCTGACCAAAAGAATCTTGATGCTTAGTCATTTGGTCAGATTTCAGTAAGAGTGTCTGGCCAAGGATTTTCAGTAACCTTTGTATATAGCAAACTACATTAAAGCATAACTGAAAATATGAAATCTTAACTTTTTTATATTTCCATCCATTTTAGTGTTAAGTAACCAGTCAACATGCAGACTTTAAATTCTACATGAATCTGTTTACTTTTGCACTAATGCCTTTGGGAAAGGTATGAATCTGTCTCTTCTTCCTCTGCCAGCTAGGAGTTAAATTTTTGAGTAGACTGGGTTATCTAGCCTTGGATGACAACCAGTCTATAAGAAGGACATTTGAATTTCAAACTATGGAGAAACCATCCGGAAATCACTCCACTCTCTTTCTCAAGAATACATGAGAATTCTGATGTAATAAAGAAAAGGATTTGTGTGAAGAGACGTTATAGTCTAAATAAAAGAAGTGAACGTAGGTCTTAGTTAAGGGTTCATGAAAAACTGCCATCATCAGATTTGGATAAAAAATTAGATGAAGGTGTTTGTTTTTTTTCTCTCTGTTTAAATAAATTCAATTGCATTTACAAAATGAAGATGAAATAAAGTGGGTTTGATAGATGAGAAGTTCCTCATTTGTAAACATTTTATGTGAATACAAAAACTGTCCTCTTTCATTTGACTGGGTGGACGTGCAGGTGGTGTAATAACGGCTCCAATTGAGAAATTGGAGAGCCTAATTTCAATTCCAGTTGGGTTCTTTACATTCACCTACACACAAATATGTGCAGGAAATCTCCTCTTAGCTATGGATTAAATAATAGGTCTTATATTTGGAAAAATCATTATTATTCTCAAAAATTGTTAATAAAATGTTCCCTTGTAAAAAAAAAAGGGGGGGGGGCAGTGAATTCTTAAAATCCACAATAAGTATTGTCTTTAAAAAATATAAATATGAAAGGTTATAAAAAAAATATACAGTGTAACCCGGATATAAGAGAGTTGTCGGGACCGGAGAAGTCTCTTATATCCGGGTTTCTCTTATATCCGGGGTTGGTCTATTTTGTTTAGGTAAGTATGGCTCTAATTTGGGACTAGAGAAAATCTCTCTTATATCCGGGTCACACTGTATATATAAAATATGTTTTGGCTTTAAAATAACCTACAAAGAGTTCACAAGCTGTAAAAAAAAAAAAAAAATATAGATCAAGCCATTTGACTGGACTGTCTCACTGACATATGCTCTTGTGATCACATATGCAGACACATATATGAGCATGTGCACATACACACACACACAAACCAGTTCTTGCTGGTTTTTAGTTGAATCCTACTTTGTTTCAAAGTTAGTTCTTAGGTCAACAAATATCAACATGTGCCAACCCCTTCTTTTTCATTCTTCTTCTCTTTCTACGAATTTTGAATTATTCTGTCTGTTATTGTCTTTTTATACTTGAACTTAAAAATCATTTTAATCTGTTTAAATCAAGGCAATCTTTATACCAGGCCTGGTTACCATGCGACTGGGGTCGGACATGTGGAGGCCTAAATTACTACTAAATAGCAATTACTGAGTTCATTTTTAGCAATGAACTTGTTAGTAATGTCCAATAATTAGTTAATCAGCAACTATATATAATATTAGGAAACATCTTACAATTATTGATTTATTTCCATAAATGCAAATGTTCAAAAAAAGAACAAAAATACCATAGAACAATTAAATGCAAAAAATCACTTCATTCACTATAAATTAGATATTTTTAGATAATATTGCAAAAATAATGAGTTAATTTGTTTATGCTAATTTATTACAGAAAATATAATTGTATAATCCAATCAGAAAGCAATTTCAGCCATTTTACAAAATTGTGTATCAATAAAGTCTGAAAATACTTTACAAAAGATGTGAATTTCAGAGAAATAATAATTTTGATGATCTTTACAAAATTTGTAATTTTTGTAACATGTACAATTTGTTTCACAGAAAATGAAGAGAATACTTATTTTGATATGATATTACCATCTCACATAGTTTTAAGAATTAAAATCAATCATTTGGGGAGTTAACCAATTACATATATCTAAAAAGAGGGAAAATTGAAAATAAAAAATATGATATCCTTGTGGTATCCAGTGGAATTTTTAAATTCCCACATTTTGTTTCTTTCAAAAATGTTCATATTCTTGAAAATAAAAACTAATATTATTAAATATTTCCTCTTTTGTGGGGCAATCTTTTCTTGTAACATAACCTGCTATATACAAAAGTGTCATTTTAATATCTTTAGGGATCCTAGTTTCAAGGTCTGGTAAATTATCAAATGTTTGGCATCCCATTTCATCCAGCAAATGTTGACATTTTTAGCAATTATGGCCTGGATCAAATTTGTATTCTTCAACATCAACATTTAATTTAAGAAATAGTTTAGTTTTTCTCAATATCATTTTGAACTGTTATAAAAAATATATCTCCAGAAGTTTGTCTTAATTCTTCAAATTGTCTGTGGTAAATTCACCAAGCATAACAAAATTAAACCCAATGTTTAGCAAATATCTACAAACATCAATTAAGCCATTGCATCTATGTTCAATGGCTAAACTAGTATCTCTTGTTAATGATTTAATTCTTTTTCTTTGCTTTCCGTCCATTCTTCCTAATTTTTCCAGAATGAGAAAGAAATAACTGATGTTCATCATCTAAATCTGATATCCCTTTTTTCAGGCAGGGTTAGTGTCAGCATGTCGGTGTTCTTTTAAAATTTTCCAAAATTGTAGGACTTTTCCAATGAAATTAACTGTTTCTGCAGTGTCCTCCGATTTAATAATGGATGTGTTTTAATGGCCACTACGGTTTGATTGCAAAAGAAACTTTTAAACAATGGGGAACATTTTGTCATGCAACAGGTTTTGGGTTAACTGCTACATTAGTTAGTTTCAACAGCTTAACAAATTGAGTTTTTCATACTCAAAAAGACCTTTTACAATTTCCCATTTTGCTGTCATCTTTTCGCCTTCAGGATAAAACAGTAATTTAGAAGTAGGTCCAGTAATCCAATTACTATAAATATTTTTAAAAAGGTGAACATAATCAAAAAGTAAATACAAGTCATTTTTAGTTATCCAAAGCTTATTAAAAACAATGTCAATTTTTTTTAAAAAAGATCAATAGGTTCTGTTATTGTCACATACAATTGCAATTACTTGACGATTAAAATGTTTGATTGCATCAATAATATATAAATTTTTTTCATATGAAAAAGTTGCATCTAATTTTGCAGCTGGGAACATTTAAAGTAAAAATTTGGTCCACCATTTAAGCATTTTACCATGATGTCCAATACTGTTTTTGCTAATCCCTCAATTTTCAGCCAAACCAAATAAATTTCCTCCATGATAATCTAGAGAAACTTTGACATACACTTCATCAACTAAAAGAATACACTTTTTTCTGATTTTCAGAAATTTTACTAAAAATATCATCAAGAAAAATAAAGATCTAATTTTGAGACTTTTGATGTCATAGCTGATAATGTTCTTACATTGGGTAACTTAAAATCGTCATCAAGTCTGTTACATAATGATTGAGATGTAGAAAAATATTCAAATACCCTGATAAGAATATCAGAATCATGTTTTGTCCCAATCCTTTGTGGTGACATAGCATTAATATGTCCTTTTAAAATTTAATCTTAGCAATTTTTAAGTTACTAAGATAACAAATTGCTTCATTGATTTGTGATCAATGTTGAAACATTGATATTCAACTTTTTGAAAGAGAAAAATATGTTGTATATATACCAGCATGGTAACATTCAAATCTCAAGTTTTCAAAGATTTTAACGACATTGGAATACCTCCAGTGAAAAAAAATCAGTAGATTAGAGGAACAACTGGTTGTTTCATCTATAGCTGATTATAACTGCTGACACAAAATCCTGTTAATCAATATTCTGATACAAATTTTCAAAAGTGAGGATTTTGTTCTTTTCTAGAAACTGTGCCAACTCATCATTTTGCACAGAAGCAGAGGTTTTATTTGTTGTTCTTAGTTTTGGTTGAGGACTGGGCTGATGGCAAATGATCAAATACTGATGGTAGATTTCTGGGTCATACCTTTTCTCAAATAATCATGGTTTCATAATCAAATGGAAAATGCCTTTCACAAACAACAATGTTTGGTTTGTCAAGGGCGTTGTCTCAAGGTATAGCCTTTAACCATTATTCTTGCTCATTCTGATCTTTGGGAAGGCGGAATACACAAACCTTATTTTGGTCATCATTGTTACCATGACAACCTGTTATGCAGCACTTTTTGATCATTTTGAGAAAGGTTTTGGGGTAGTGAAATTAAAAAATATTCACTAAACTATTATTTTGTAAAAATTACATAGTGCTTCTAAATAGTGTATATTCTGAGGTCTTGGAGGGTTTGGACTTTGGAATTTAGGTTTCAGAATTTAAAATTTAAGGTCTGTATGAACATAGGAATCTTTTAGAAACTAACATGGATTAAGAAATGCCAAGACGAAGGAATTTGGGATTCAGACTTGAGAATTTTTGAGTTTGGAAAATTAAATTTTGGATAATCATAGTTTATGGTTGGTGGGAGGATCAATCACCTCCTTCCCCCATAAAATATGATTACTTAAATAAAATTAACTAGTTTAAAATTTTTACAGTATATTTTTAAAAAATTTACTGTAAAAATATTAAACTGGTTAATTTTATTTTGCATTTTAACAACAATGCTAGTAAAATTCAACATACATTTTTTAAATACCTGTAAACAATTATTTTTAAAATGTTATAAATTAATGAATTTTATAATCAAAATATTTGTTATTATGAAGAATAATAGCATAAGGAATAAAATTAAATTAACTTCCTGTGACAAAATAATAATGACATTTTTGTGAATTTTACTGTTTAAAATAATCATAATTGCAAAAAAATTAAAAAAAGAAGAGAAAGATGATATACAATGTTGTCTCTTTTACATTTTTGTGGTATATTTTTTTAAAAGAATAGTTGTAAAATTAAGAATAGTTGTTAAATTTATTATTGAATTTAATTTTTGACATTAACTTTGTGATAATTTTGCAGTGAAAAACAGCATTTTTATTTTTTAATGTCTTCTATTTATTTATTCAAATTCAACATTTAAAAAAAATATCAAATTCAACATATCAAAAAAAAATCAAATTCAACATTCTTTTAAAAAATATCAAATTCAACATACTTTAAAAAAAAATCAAATTCAACATACTTTAAAAAAAAATCAAATTCAACATACTTTAAAAAAAAATCAAATTCAACATACTTTAAAAAAAAATCAAATTTAACATACTTTAAAAAAAAATCAAATTTAACATACTTTAAAAAAAAATCAAATTTAACATACTTTAAAAAAAAATCAAATTCAACATACTTTAAAAAAAAAATCAAATTCAACATACTTTTAAAAAAATGTTCTGTTATGTTAAAGAAAAACATAAATTATTCATAAAAAATTAATTTTATACTTAATATGGTCATTGCTGAAGAAAAATAACGAAAAAATATTGAATTTAAGTTAACTTTGTGATATATTCTTTTCTTAATGACAACTGTGAATTTTGCACTGAAAAAGTTTGTTTTAAAAATAAAATATGCAAAGTTCAAATAAAATAAATAAACATATTTATTTCAGTATCATAAATAATAAACTTAAGGTAATCCAAAGGTAAAACACAAAATTTTCTTTAAAAAAAATAATTTTTTAATCCAATTCCAGCAACAAACTTTTGCATATTAATCATTGACCCCCCCCCCCCAGTCACCTACTCGTCTTACTTGATGTAGAGGCCTGAGTTATGGATCTCCTTGGTTTCAATCTTTGTCTGATGAAGGGGATGGAAGTTCTGAAACATGTGCCAACATTCAATAACAAATGTGAATGACAATTACTACAACAAAAACTTGGCCATATTGTTCTAAATTCAAAAATGATTATGATTTTTGTAGATAAATACAGTGAAAATTGACATGTGATTTGACACATTCATGTATTACAAGAAATGTGATTTGACACATTCATGCATTACAAGAAATGTGATTTGACACATTCATGCATTACAAGAAATGTGATTTGACACATTCATGCATTACAAGAAATGTGATTTGACACATTCATGCATTACAAGAAATGTGATTTGACACATTCATGCATTACAAGAAATGTGATTTGACACATTCATGCATTACAAGAAATGTGATTTGACACATTCATGCATTACAAGAAATGTGATTTGACACATTCATGCATTACAAGAAATGTGATTTGACACATTCATGTATTACAAGAAATGTGATTTTTGTCATACTCTCGGATTTCTTAATATTAATGAATTTTGGAAACTATCTTTTTATGTGAATATTTTTTCTTTTAATAGGTGCCCCAGCACTTACAACACGAGGGATGGTGGAAAAGGATTTTGTTCGAGTGGGTGAATTTTTAGATCGTGGCATTCAAATTGGCCTGGAAGTCAAAAGTAAAACAAGTAAGTTATTGATTAAATGGCTTTTTGATTTGTTTTATAAATTTCATGATTTTACATAGAGTAGCCAGAAGAAAGCCACTTTTTAAACCTGTATTCAGTAAAAAAGGAATGGGTAAACAATGAAATGGGCTATGCTGTTATCTTTTAAGATGAGTATTTATTTTCTAGAATGTGTTGGTAGAGTAATGGTTAATGTCTCAGAAGGTAAAATCAGCAAGCCAAGTTCAAATTCCAGCCTAGTTTGTTACATTCATTTTCACAGAAATACTCTTTGGAAACCTATGACTTTATCTTTTTCTGCCCTCATCTATGGATTAAATAGCAGGGCCTAGGGGGTTCTCTAGCCTTGATGTGGCAACCAGTCCAGGAGAAGGAAAATTCTGAATTCAAAATCAGTCTCCATCAGGCTATCTTGTCCTAGACACACCACTGCTGCCACATGATCCTAATGTGTTATGGACTTGTATTGATCTATTTTCTCTATTTTGCACAGCAGAAAAAATATAGGTTTGGAGATTCTAAGTGAAGAACTCTATTTGAACCAACTGCAACCTACTATCAAAACCTAGTGCTAAATAGAACTAGATGAGATATCCCTAGACATGAGTGGTGGAATAAGAACAGTCTACACCTGTTGATTAAATAAAGGATTCTGTTTGGAATTCCCTGTAGGTTACCCAGATCTATATATACCTGAGAAAGGCCGGAGAGCACAACAGCTGAAATGTTGTGATAAAAACAAAAATGAGGACAATAATCTGAATATAAATAGTGTAAGTAAAGCCTAATGGATTTTCAAGTGATGCTTTGGAGAACTGATCATTAAAAGCTTTTGGAATATGTGGGAAATATCAATTCGAGATGACAATATTTATTTCTCTTCTGATATTCACTGATGGTTATTTGAATGAAAACTGTGCGCTTTTCCTGGAGAATTAAGTTCATGTCATGCAACAAGTACAAGTTCAAAAAGACATTAAGCAACTCTTTTGGTCAAATCAATTTTCGAATATGAATTCTATTGATTAAGAATTATTAAGAAGGACAAAAACTTGTATTAGGTTGGTGCAAAAATAATGTTGTGTTCTCACATGAAGTTGAACGTCAAAAACGACATTATTTTTGCACCAACCTAATACAAATGACTTTTGCTTTCTGTGTCTTGAATGCAGCCTTGTTGAATATTCCATAAGAGAAGATAGCAGAACTGATAAAATTGATGACTAAGAAGTGAAAATTGAAAAATAAATTCAATAATTCGTGTGTGTGTATATATATATATATATTCACATTCTGACTATGAGACCTGGGTTTGAATCTCACCATGGTTGATTTGTCAGGAAGGAGACTTCCTGATGTTATTGGACTGGCATGTGGCACCTTTTGGAAAGTGCCTGAAAACCATACCATGGATTGACCCAAGCCTTGTGAGTGATAGTTGGTAGATGGAACACTTTGGGGCCATCAATAGCTGTGTGTTGTAGCATACCTAGTAGTAGTAAATACTGGATCTTGGTCTGCAGTTGGAGATTAATTATGGAATTCACTTGACTCACATCTAGCAATTGACTACTACTTTTACTTGCCACTGGCAAATCTTATATGTGTTGTTCTTGTCCTAAGTATTATCATCGTTCATTGCCAACCTTCGTGTGTTTATTCTATTCAGTAACCTTCCCTAGGTTACAACACTCTGCTGGCATGAAATCACAAGTCATTGTGGCCAAGGGCTTGAACGTGCTGGCCTTGTTCAAATTGTTGATCATGCTAGATAACACACTCTTTCCCAGAAACTGTAACTAAAGTCTGCTCAGCATAGTTGCAGTATAGACCACAGGTGGGCTCTGTGGGTGTTGAATAAACGCAAATGTGCCCAAACAAGTGTCTGCAATAGGGATTGACTAGTCGCCATAGTTGACAGGTATCCTTGAATACAAGTGGCGTACTGGGTGTAACAACAAAATTATCCATTCCACAAAATGTTTAATATCTGAAAAACCACTAAACTAATTGAGTTTCTTTATTCCAGGTTTTCAGATAAAACGTTTAGCCATCCTCACACCATCTGTCGTAAGAATCACTGAAAAACACTTTGAGTTATTTAACTAAAGAGAGCAGGTTAAAATTGTTTTGTGTCTTACCAACTGAGCAATGGTGAGAGGAAAAGGTCATTCAGGCCTTCAGTAATGGTATCAACATTCATACTCTGACTTCCATCTTCAAAGTCCATTCAAGAATCGTCAAGAGAACAGTTTATAAGATTAAAAAAGAGGGATACAGAGAGTGAGAGCAAGAGTAAAGAGGCATGATAGAGGGAAGGAAGAAGAGAAGGATAGGGAATTAGATCAAGGCATCTGAAGATGTCGACTGACATTGCATTTGAATAACTGAGGATTATAGCTATCAGAGAAGCAAGTAAGAGGAAGAGAGTTCCATTGATGGGAAGTGCAAGACCTGAAGCTATTGGAGTAGAAGAGACGGCTACATTTAACAGTTTTGACAGTGAAAGGGTGGGACTGGGATGCCAGCCTAGTAGCACGCTTAAATTAATGCAGTTTGGGAACCAGCAAAAGTAGCTTGTTGGAGCAGTTACCGTGAAAGTATTTCTAGAAAAGACGGAGGGAAGCGATGTCACATCTGTGAGAAAGTGACTGTAGGCAAGATGCCAGATCAGGACCAATCACATTGCATATTTGTCTCTGAATTTTGTCGAGGATCTTGAGATGAACAGCGGGGGCACCAGACCATATATGGCAGCAGTATTCCATGCAAGGGCGAATAGTTGACTTATAGATTTAAAGGATGGACGCAGGTGAGAAAAACTTTCCGGCGCGACACATAGGACCAACTTTCCTTGCGGTAGATGAAGCTATTGATTCAATGTATTTGTTCCGCCTCAGGTCAGCAGTCAATGTGAGACCAAGCAAGTGCAGAGAGGCGCTCTCGTGGGGTTGAGCATCAGACATTCTAATGGGAGGCAGGGTGGGTTCTCTGTGGTGGGTAAAAGAGAGCAGTTTTGTTTTGGAGGCATTAAGGTTGTATTGTTCAAATTTACATTATTTAAATGCATTCTCTTCTTTGCTTATCTCTTTAATAAATCAATCTTTCTTAATTTATAGACAGTTTGCACATTAATTGATTAACTGTTGAAGCACTCAGGCACACAGTATTTATCAAAATATCAGAATCATTCATTTCTTGTATGTTACCTTTCAAGTAAAATTTGTTCATTTTTTTTTTTTTTTTTTTTTTTCCTTCAGAGAATCTGAAAACATATCGAGCCTTTTTGCTGGAAGACGAAGGAATCCAAGAGAAGCTGAAATCACTCACAGCAGAGGTTATGGCCTTTTCAAGTCAATTTAATATGCCAGGAAGGGACTTGTAACATTAATGAAAATTAACATCTGACATGTACAACTCCATTCAGGTTATTACTGTGGTCAATTCTTTTTCTTACTTATTATATAAAAAACTAAACATATACACTTAAGATAACAATAGTATTAAGTTATTTGAATTCTGGAATAAAGTGTTTTTATTTATTTTTTTTTTTAACACATTTTATTAAGACGTTCTTGATTGACTGCCCTCCAATCATTTTCTGATGAGAATTGACCTCACATCTATCATCAAAGCTTGTCTTGCATAGATGAGGCCTTAACTAATTTGTCTAAAGAAGTATATAATGGTTCAACAAAATCTATAATTGTATTAGTCTTTCCTTTCCTTATTCATTGTTTGCTCCTTGCCTGAAATTTTAAAAATCTCCATGATGGAAACGTCTCTCTCTTTACCTTCTTTTATGTAGTTGCACAATATTTCTGCAAATGAAGATTTTTGTATTTAGGTGCACAATATGAATATGGATGAAAATCTTTAAATAGGCAGAGATTAATCTGGCATCACAGACATCAGGTAAGAAATATTTTCTTGGATAAATTACAAGAATACAGGTTCTGACCAATACTATTAAGCTATTCAAAGACAAGCCAAACCTGAGAATATATCTATTTTTTTTTTGTCTTATGATTTCAGCCATCTTAGCAGAGAATGCTGTGAGCAGTCCACTTGTTCTGATGGTTTAAAATCTGGTGTCTGTTGATCTGGATAACATTCAGGGAATTTCAAACTAAACACTTTATTTAATCTACGAGGGTAGATTGTTCTTGTTCTGCTGTCCGTATCTAAGAACATCTTGTTTTGTTCTCTTTTTAGTACTGCTGAAAATAAAATTATGTATACAAGTTTTATTAGAGACGACTGACAAGGTATTGTGAATAAACTTTCTATTCAATTTTTCTTGCATAAAAAAAACATTCCCATCATTATAGATACACATATATAAAAATTTACATATTCAGTTAAAAATAAAAAAAAAATTCTTTATAATGGCTAATAGAATAGCCAAAAGCACTCAGATATATTTAACATTTGGACTTTTTTTTTTTTTTTTTTTTTACACCTTTTATATCCAAAAAAGAGAATACTTGTATGAATGCAAGAAAAATTGATAAAAAGCTTCATCTCAGTACCTTGTCAATCATCTTTAATGCAACTTTTATAAAAGAGGGATTGCTTCCCATATGCACAATTTATTTATTTATATATATATATATATATATATATATATATATATATATATATATATAGAGAGAGAGAGAGAGAGAGACAAGAGGAAAAACTACACTTAGCCAAAGTTACAGCTAAGTATAGTTTTTTCTCACCTTTTTTTTTATTCATTTTGTCCTTCTACAGATACACTCCACCTGAGAATATTCACACACATAAATGGTGCAGTATAATTATGATTATAATGAATGTAATTAAGTGATTTCACTTCGCTAACAGATTTAATAAAGCATTAACTTACTAAACACTCATTGAATTATGTGATCCTTGTTTTTAAAAATTGTAAAATGGATTAGATATTCCGTTGATGTGCTAGTACTTTTGATAATTCTCATATTATCATCAGGCATGAATATTATTATTTTCATTTTCAGATAACTTCAGGTAAGTTAATGGTTAGTAAGTTAATGCTTTATTAAATCTGTTAGGGAAGTAAATTTGCCTGATTTATTCTTTGTATGACTACTACTTTATTATATATATATATATATATTATATATATATAATGTGGACAGTAACCGTTCTTTTTAATATGAAAGACAAGGAAAATTTCCTTAATTTTTTATTTAGTTTTTCCATTTGGTAGGATTGAGGAAGTACAAAAAGCGAATGGATGGTATGGACACTTTTTGTATTTCCTCGAAAAAAAACTAAATAAAAAAAATAAAACTTTCCTTGTCCATCATATTTAACGAAAGATATAAATTTTGTTGAAAATGGCTGACAAGGTGTTGTGGTTCAGATTTTTTATATAATTTCTCATGTGTTTTTTTTTTTTTTATATAAAAATTGTCTGAATGTTTTCCAAGTACTTTCGACTATATTTTAGCCATTATCAAGGATGAATTTTATTTTATTTTTAACTGAATATATTGATTGTTTTATGTATGTATCAAACAGTATTAATTACATTAATGTGTGAGAAATTTTGTAGAAAATATGCGTTCCCTGACAGGAATTGAACCTGTTTCCTATATGGAACCTGTCATAGAACGCATGTTTTCTACAAAATTTCTCAAACATTCAGCCTGGTAAATGTAATTAATACTGTTTAATTAAAAAATAGGGCATTTACTCAAATAAGTGTATCCATAAAAAAAAGTGTATAAACCGAAAATATATATGAGTGCTGAATATAACATCAATCAGCTAAGTGATTTTATATATATATATATATATATATATATATAAAATATTAGTGGTCAATATGTGTGTGTGTATATATATATATATATATATATATATATATATATAAAAAATATTAGTGGTCAATATATATATGTGTGTGTGTGTATATATATATATATATATATATATATATATATATGTATATATATATATATATATATATAAAATATTAGTGGTCAATGTGTGTGTGTGTATATATATATATATATATATATAAAATATTAGTGGTCAATGTGTGTGTATATATATATATATATATAATATATATATATATATATATATAAAATATTAGTGGTCAATGTGTGTGTGTATATATATATATATATATATATATATATATATATATATATATATATATAAAATATTAGTGGTCAATATATGTGTGTGTGTATATATATATATATATATATAAAATATTAGTGGTCAATATATGTGTGTGTGTATATATATATATATATATATAAAATATTAGTGGTCAATGTGTGTATATATATATATATATAAGATATTAGTGGTCAATATGTGTGTGTATATATATATATATATATATATATAAAATATTAGTGGTCAATATGTGTGTGTGTGTATATATATATATATATATATATATATATTCCCAAGAGGATAGAATCCAGGTAGAACTCAATGTCCAGGACAGAGTAATTATATAATATAAAAGGCTCAAACACTAATATTCCATGGTTATAATTTATTACATTGGAATTGTAATCAATTCCTCTCTTTAAAACTTGTTAAATTTTAATCCCTTCCTTCACCTTTAGGCCTTCCTATTCTTCTCTCTTCTATTACACCTCTCTCTAGAGCTTTCATACATTTCCCTCTCACACTTGTTTCCCACTCCCACACATACTCTCACTAAAATTTTGTTTTTTATACCCGGAGTTATATTTTCCTTTTTTTTTTCTTGAATTTGTAGGTCTGATGAATTGGATTGTGATTACGATTCCAATGTAATAAATTATAATCATGGAATATTAGTGTTTGAGCCTTTTTATATATATATATATATATATATATATATAAGAACAAATAGGAAATGTTTATCAATCTAACATGTTTCACTTTTATTAGAGCTTCATCAGAGAATGAGATATACAGAGAAAAAGATTTTTGTATTTTTATAGTAAATGATGCACTTGTTTCTCTTGTAATTGTAAAACCTTTTTTAGTTTCTAATTTTGTTTTTTAGTTTCTTACATTTGCTTTCCCATTGGCATTGATAATCTTGAAATTTTATCAAAGATCATAATCTATCCTGAAATAATTTGGAAAAATATATTTGAAAATTGAATCAGTTTTATTGAAACTGTTTTTAGATTAGATTTGATTTTTTATTCATTTTTTTCTCCCATTTTTCTCTGCAAACTTGACAATGTTTTTGGTATTATGTTTCCTGAGATATCTTGATGTTTCAGTTTAAAAATGAAAAAAATTGACTTAGTGTCAAAAAGTCTTGAATTAGAAAAGGATATTTTTTGATATTGCTCTTTTTTTTCTTTCACTTTTTTTTTAATTCTTTTTTTCTTTGCAATTCTAAAATCTTTCATAGATTTAATTGCTTTTTGAAATCATTTCTAACAAAACCAAAATCAAACTTACAAACGAAAGTTAGATTTCAAACTTTTATATTTTTAAAGAAAGTTTTTACAATGTTGCAATTTGTATTTTATTTTTACTGCAAACTTACTTCCTATAAATATTTTGCATTTTATTATGTCAATAACTTAATGTTGTCCCAATTTATAAATATATTTTTATATAGTTCATTTTTTTCTTGCTTTTGTTTTCTGGAATGACGTTGTTTTGTTTCCACTTTAAATTTCATTGTATAAGAAAAAAATAAGCAAGTACTTAACTGTTATATGATTGAGTTATCACTTCTTATAGTGTCCTGTCTTCAGACAGTGATATGATGACAGTATTATAATAAAATGCTATTTTAAAATTAAACAGATTTTTTATTTGCATTAACAAATTTGTACTTAATGTTAGCTTTATTCCAAAAGCAAAATTTTATTTTTTTTCTCTTACAGAACAAAGATCTATAAACTAGAAAGGGTTTTACATCTAAAAAGAAATACTTAATTGCATTCACAAAATTTCATTAGTTTTAAAAATAATTAAATTGGAAATATGAATTGATAAAATCACTTGTGCCTTTTATATGACCTATATTATATAAGGTCTTCAAATCATTGTTCTAATTATTGTTCAGTCTTTCAGATATATATTTTTGCATTCTTTCTTTGGCTGATCATTTGAAACTTGTCTAAAGTCATATTTGTCTTTTCTTTTAAGTTGGTACATGAGTCAAACACTGCTGTTTAACAAAGTCAATTTTTTCTCAAATGTTGTTTAATGAAGAAAATCATAAAAAAAAAAAAAAAACTACAGAAAGATTTAATAAAAAGTATTGTTTTAATACATTTACCTCGTGGAATTTGTATTTTCCTGCAATATTTTTTTAAATAAATGAAAAAAAACAAACAATTTTATGCTGGTCATTATTTCATCTTGTCATTTTTCATTTTATTGAATCTGTTGACTCTTCTGAAAATATCTAGATCTCTAATTAAATGTTTCATACTATAACATACACTGGACCCTTTCAGATATTTAACCAAACAAATGAAGGTTGTTTTATTTACAGGTAAGCAGTCATTTCTGGTAGAGTTAATGATTGTTGCATTTCTGCTTTCTTTTTAATTTGAATATTTTGCCAGCATTATATATATATATATATATATAATGTGTGTGTGTGTCTTCTCAGTACTTACAGATTATATATTCATGTGCTGTGTCATAGCAGTTGTTAGCATACAAAAATGGAATTGGAAACTGGGTTTGTTTACAATAATACTTTTTTGAATCAACTTTCTGTGCTTATCTCATCACCAGATATCTTTACAAAAGGTGAATGAGCTCATATAAAATCACTCAATTTGCCAAAGCAGAAGTTGTTAAAATTTGTTCCCATTGTCAACCTTGACACTGTTCAATCATAGGTTAAGGGGCTCCTGACATGACTCAATAGAAGCCTTGTCAATCAGACTACTCTGTAGTTGCTGATCTTCACAAAATGACCTGACTAAATATTTTAAGGGTACCAACTGTAAAGGTTAACAAGTTTGACTTGCAAACCATTTGGTACTATCACTATTGCAACTTTGTGCAGACTAAGTTACCATTAGTAAATAACTATCATTCAAACTTGAAAAGAAAACACTTATGAAATTTATCCATAGTTGTTTTCATTGGTAAGCCAGTCACATGATCAGCCAGATTTTTTAATGATCCTTAAACAGTCTTTCCTATGCAACTGGGAGACAAATAATTTTTTCTTTCTCTTTTCCTCTTTCCTTTCTTTCTCTTTTCCTCTTTCCTTTCTTTCTCTTTTCCTCTTTCCTTTCTTTCTCTTTTCCTCTTTCCTTTCTTTCTCTTTTCCTCTTTCTTTTCCTCTTTCTTTTCCTCTTTCTTTTCCTCTTTCTTTTCCTCTTTCTTTTCCTCTTTCTTTTCCTCTTTCTTTTCCTCTTTCTTTTCCTCTTTCTTTTCCTCTTTCTTTTCCTCTTTCTTTTCCTCTTTCTTTTCCTCTTTCTTTTCCTCTTTCTTTTCCTCTTTCTTTTCCTCTTTCTTTTCCTCTTTCTTTTCCTCTTTCTTTTCCTCTTTCTTTTCCTCTTTCTTTTCCTCTTTCTTTTCCTCTTTCTTTTCCTCTTTCTTTTCCTCTTTCTTTTCCTCTTTCTTTTCCTCTTTCTTTTCCTCTTTCTTTTCCTCTTTCTTTTCCTCTTTCTTTTCCTCTTTCTTTTCCTCTTTCTTTTCCTCTTTCTTTTCCTCTTTCTTTTCCTCTTTCTTTTCCTCTTTCTTTTCCTCTTTCTTTTCCTCTTTCTTTTCCTCTTTCTTTTCCTCTTTCTTTTCCTCTTTCTTTTCCTCTTTCTTTTCCTCTTTCTTTTCCTCTTTCTTTTCCTCTTTCTTTTCCTCTTTCTTTTCCTCTTTCTTTTCCTCTTTCTTTTCCTCTTTCTTTTCCTCTTTCTTTTCCTCTTTCTTTTCCTCTTTCTTTTCCTCTTTCGTGAAAATTTTTGTGCTGAATGAGCTTTTATATTTTTATTTTTAAATTGATTTGAGTTTACCTTTTTGTGGGGAGAATTATTTTCATTTTAGTCAAGGAATATTGTGAAGTTTTTGTTAGTAGTGCTGATTCTGTTGGTGATCTGTTCTGCCTAGAGAATTCGGTCTATAGTAATGTTGTTATTGCATGGTGACTGACAGTTTCATACCTCCATGCACTTTTCAGTCCACGATCCGAAGGTCACTTGTGGTTTGAAACAGAAATCAACACTGAATGGTGACTGTCAATCTCCACATAGTTGATATCTAACAACACTGATATTGAACACTCTTCTCAACAAATTTTAACATTGTTTATGTCCATGTATATTCTAAATGATTGATATTTACTGAAATTTCAAAATGAAGGGAAAAACATTGTTGTTTCTCTCTTGTGATGAGAGCTTGACTGTCTTGAAAAGGAGTTTTTCAAAGTTCTGGCCTTTGATAGTACACAGAAGATAGCAAATAAAACTAGGATGATAATGTTTCACCAATCTAAGTGGTTAGATTGACTTATCCTGAAAATCGTGATTTGACAACCTGCCTTTTTCCTTTACACCTATCCCTGGAACAGTTGAGAAATATGAAATAAAGCAGACCCCCAAATAATGTACAACTGTCACTAAATAACTCTTAACAGGAAAATATTAAAATGTTCTTTTTATGAAATGTTCTTTTTAAATGACTTTGGTCTTGATGTAAAAGTAGAGATGATGTTTTTCTTTGTGTAGGAATTTTTCTCTTTAAGAAATCTGCGGTCATAAACAACAAAGGCTTAAAAGAATTGAAAGATATAACAAGACTGATGACACGGTCAAACTAATCCCATGGGCCAGAATTTCTGCTGTTTTGGGATCAAACTGAACAGTGCCACCTGCAAAAAAGAAAAAAGTTAATGCAATTGTATACTATTTAAAACTGAAAAGGGGAAGGATTTTGGTTGCAGGACAACCAATTTCACAACACAAGCAAATACCAAAAACCTGTCTTTACTACGACATTTAGCAAATTTATCTCACAGACCATTGAAAGGGAGAGGAGTTTGATCTTCAAGCCTTAGATGGTTATGGTTCACAAGGTTCAAGGCTTAGATGGTTATGGTTCACATGGTTATTGTGAGCTCGGTGCAGCCCTGTAAATGATGGATTATTTTCCATCCTACTATCGCTTTTGCTGCAGACATTACTACGATGTTGCTATGTCGGTGGAAAATCTTCTGACGAGCTACATTCCTTAGTTCTACTAGTTCAGACCTTTACATCGAAAACCTGTCATGTCATGTACAGGGGCAAACCATCTTCATTCCCTTTTTATTCCATTAGTAAGAAGGAAATTTAATTCTGATAGCTTCTTCCTGAGAGCTGTTGTTTTGTGTGTAAATAAAATAAAATAAAAAAAAAAAAAAAAAACTCCCAAGAGGATGCTTTCCTGATCAATACACTCTTAACCTCTTCAATTCTAGGGTCAACCATTATACACCCATAATCTAGAATTCTTACATCCTTTAATAACCTAATGTCATTATATTAATTAAATTATCAGCTTGTTACGGGAGTCATCTATTTTCTTGGATTAAGATGAAGAGATATGTGGTTTGTAATGGTTATAGTGAGGATATTACTGTGATAGCAGTTTTTTGTCAACAAGAGAATATGTAGTGATAGTAACGAGTAGTTTGCAATGCGAGACATTGTTCAAGGATTAAGTACCCCACAGGGAAAAACGAAACCCGTCACTATAGCATCCTGTAAGGGAAGAGAAATATGGCCTGGGCCCTTTGCCAATGCCACCAAACATGCATAAAGAAAAATCCTAGTAGATAGTGTAGTAATCCCACAAAGAATATTGCTGTTATTACCACAATGTTTTTGAGTTTACAACAGCTGAAACATTGATGATGATAATAACAAAGATGAAGATGATCAGCATGTAAATAGTGATATCGCCTCATCTCAGGAATTCAGACAGAAATTAATCCCAGAAAATAAATGTAATCTTTATGCTGGGAATTTTGGCAATTGCTGTTTTAAAGGAAGTAAGTTGTTTTATTTTGGAATTTTAGGTCGAGAGATATATATTATTAATCAAAAGAATATCGAACACTTAAAATCTCATAGGTAATAATGTTTATTTCATGAGAGCTCTAAAAAAGTAACTCTCAATCTTCGAAACCTTTTATAGGTTTTGATGATGATATTTTTTTTATTTTTTTAGAGCTCTCATGAAATAAAAATTATTACCTATGGGATTTTAAGTGTTTGATATTCTTTAATTAATAATAATTTTGCTCTGTCTTTTGACATAGAGCTCTCCCTGGATCTATATCCTCCTAGAAATTCCGTATGGATTACCATATTGCATTATTACTAATATATATTTTTAAAATGTCAAATGAAAGACTGCTTATGAGTGTTTTGTACTCACCTAATGTAAAGTAGACAACTTCACTCATTTTACCATCTCCTCCTTCACTGTAGCCGAGAACACGTAATTTGTAAATTTTGTCTTTTTCCAAATTGTCCACAATTCCTTCAGAGACTCTGTCAAAGTCGTAATAATTGTTGCAATAAATCGTTTCTGTAATTCCACAAACCCGAATCTGCAAAAGAAGAAAATCACAAATGTTTATTCAAAATGAAACAGGAAAATTCAATGGACAACTCAATAGGATTGAAGTCAAAATTCTAAATTTAATCTTGTTTCCTTAGTTTCTGCAAAAAGTAAGGGGGGGGGGGGTCTACAGCCATCACATTAACACCAGATGTGTGCCAGAGTAAGCAAACATTATTAAAGAAAAGAAAATGGTGCGATGAATTTGAAATATTAACTTATTTAGTACAATAAGGTTGAAAAGATTTTGCCATGATCATTCAAATGGGAATAGCTTGTCTTCAAATCACTAGTCCTGATGCTTTCCAGTGTTCAAACACCAACAGCTAGCACCAATCGGAACTAAGCAATTGTCTCGGCCACATGACAAGCCTGTAATATTTCTCATTATTCTTTTTAACTCTTTAGTTGTCTTTTCAATATTTCATTTTTCTTTTATTTAATGTGATACAGCATCCAATAATAAATTTGAAAAGAAAATGAAATGCACTAATCTTTTAAGTGTGGTTGATCTGTTTCCCTTGAAAATCAGCATTTGAGAACATTTTTTTCTAAATTGGACTCAAACATTGACTTCTGGTGATAGTTGTATATACTCTACTATTTCAACCACCAAGTAGAATCTTGAAGCAATTTCCTTTCTCTCAGATTACATTTATAAGGAAGTCGTCATACTGACCTATGAAAACATGAGACTGAAATCTCTCATATATTAGATTTTATTTAATTCCAATGCTTTGTCTATTTCTGTTGACTAGTGTGTATAAGCGGCCTTGGGCTCCACATCCAAAATGTGGACCTTACATTCTTGTCTGCATTGTCTGAGAGACTGCCTTCCGCCTCTCTGAGATAGGTGTTTATATATCTGTGATACAACCATTTCCCATGCATGCATTCCAGGTGCTACTGGCCTGATCACAGGGCTCTTTACTCAGTATTTGGATGTCATCCCCCAGGTCAACTCTGCACGTAGGTTTCCTGAAGGTCACCGAGTGCAAAGTCTATCCTGGCATGATCTGTGGGGAGGTATTACACATTGCTAAAACACATTTCGGTTCACCAAGTCACTTAATTTTCCTCAATGTCAGATGATATTTCATCCTTTTTATTCCTTTTTCTTTTTCAGCAAAGTTGTGTATTTTTCTTTATTTCAAAATTAGTTGTGGACTTGTGGTCATATTTCACATTCAACTGCCAATAGCGGTTGTAAATCTAATTCTTATTTAAACACCTGAAATACTTACTCTATAGCCAGCCAATGCCATCTCACCCACTCGAGTAGTAACGATCCCTCTCCATGTTACACGGACACTGTTTGGGCCATGGGAATGCACAAATACTTCAGTCGGATAATTGATAGGAGCTGAAAAGAGAAAGTAGCATGAAATGACTCGGCAAAACATTTTTTTAAAAATAGAAATGTTTTTTTTTTTAAATGTTGCCTTATTTCAAATACTGGATTAATCTATATCAAATCACATAGTTTTCATGGAGACTTAAGAAATATTCTTACATTTTGAAACTTCAGTTGGTAACATTTGTTCAAGAGACAGATGAATGTGGAAAATTACAGCTTGATTGAGCTATGAGAAATTGAAATTTGTTTAAATCTATCTCATGAACCAGAAGCATGTTTTTGGCACTTCATAACTTTGGTATTCATTTCTATTTTTATGTTAAAATTCGCTCAATAAAAGGCTCAGAAGCCACTCAAGGTAGAGGGCTGCTGTTAAAATGCTAATGATGAATGAGATGTATGATATGAATGAAAGAGGGCTGGTAGGAATTGAAAATAATGAAGATAAGTAGGATAGATAATGATTAATCCTTTATTTAAAAAGGTTAAGATTGTAGTGTAAAGGGTGAATGTCAAAATGGTCATGACGAATGAGGTTTTTTTTATGAATGAAATAGGAGGTTGCAGAAAGTTAAGATAAGGAGGATAGATTAACAATAGATCTGCTGTCTTTGTAATGTTTATGGAAGCATTCATGCAGAAGTTTGTTCCAGTAGCAGCTCTTGGAAAAAAAAACTGAGTAAGTGGGACTTTCTTTTTAACATTTCGAATATGAGGAAACAAGGGTACTTCAACTCTGTTGGAAATGGCATGATGTATCCAAACTGTAAAAGTCTGAACTGGTGGAACTAAAGAATGGAGCCCATCCGAACATTTGCCATGGAAATAGCAACAGAATAGCAGTAAGCTTGCAACTTTGCAGCCTCTTTCCTACAACTACAGAGTGGAGATTAAGTCTTTTCCCATAGGAGCATATTAAAATTTTAAACTTTCTGGAATAACAGAAGATATCTAACTGAGATTTTATACAGGGTGTCCATAAAGTTTGTGTGCACTTTAAAAAATTTATAACTTTATTTCTATCACAAATACTAATAATCTGTAAAAAATGTTATAAACTTTTAATGTACCTAGTTTTAAGTATAGCTAAAATAACTAATATGTTTTCAGGCATTACTGTAAATCAGTTGGCAAATGTTTTCCGTGAACTGCAAAATCGTATTACCCTTTGTATTGCTAATGATGGAGGACATGTGGAAATAAAATTTCAATAAAACCTTAAAAAATATAGATTTACTTCTTTCTAATCCTTTTTACAAATTATTTCTATCGCAAATACAGATAAAGTTATAAATTTTTTAAAGTGCACACAAACTTTATGGATACCCTGTATATATAATTACCCTACCAAACAAGTAATTTCTAGCTTCATTTCATCTCTATTCTCAGTGCTTGGCAGTTATAGATCCCTATTGAATATTTTTATAGATATACTGAGCTTATTTTTGCTTGACCCTATAGTAAATATAAGGAAGAGTGTGTTGGAACAGTTTTCAAAGAGTAAATGTGTTTAATAAGATTTTCTCAAGTAGGAAGGGCCTGCTTACTTTCCTTTAAACTGTTGGCTTTTTATCCAGACTTAGTTGTAAACACTTGTGGCATCAATCACAGTCATAAATGAAAATCATCTATAGTCATACTGGGTAAGATTATAGTATTCCAAATGTTGACGGGGAAATAGTGTACCATCTTAATCATTTAACACTGTCTGTAAATGATATATATAAAATGCTTGGAGAAAAGAAATCATATATAAAATGTCTTTATTGAAATGACTACCTGCATACGGAACTTCATTCATATAGTTCTCACTTGGAGGGCCCAGTCCTGCGGAGTTATACACTTGTACATTTGTCCAATAATTTGTATCTGAAAATAGTCCGATGATCAATCCGCTCTCCACTTGTCCTGGATAGCGTATAAATCTTATTAGGGGATCCTCTTCACCATCCATCCAATAATTGATCTGTCAAGATAAATAAATTCATCATGCATTAGCAATATAACAAATATTCAATTACTCGGCAATATGTCTTTCGTCACAAAATCACAGATATATGCATATAAATTGGTGAATTGCCCACTCTCTAGATCTAACAGAATAGACAAAAATGTCATTGAATATGTATGAGGTCTGATCTAAAAGTGTCGGGACTGGTGCTGTAAAAAGAAAACTACAACACATACAAATTCAGCATTTAAGCTCCTTTGAAGTAGTACTCCTCTGAAACTACATACTATATGCAGCACCGTTTTCAATGATGGAAGCATTCTTGGAACTCCTTTTTGAGATAGCGAGCAGCTGCCTTGTCACATTCTATTGGATTTCCTTGATTTGAGTTTTGGAAAGAGGAAAAACTTGCAAGTAGTGATATCTGGGGATTATGGTGGTTGTTGAACTTGGGGAATGTTGTCTTTGGCCAAAAACTGCTGCACAAGATATGCTGTATGGGTAGGTGCATTGTTATTGTGGAGTTGACACTCGGGTCATTCCATGTCAAGTCACCAGGGCATTACACCGACCGACACCAAATTACTTGAAATTTGGCACAAATATTCCCCTTCATGAGTTAGGAAAGTGTGCCAAATTATTTTTTGCTTGACTTTACCATTCCAATTTTAAGTGGGGGGTGTGTATAATTTTCCTATTTTGGCTCTAAATTAAGGCAGTGCAACGTCGCCGAATCTCAGTGTTTTTTAAAAATTAAGGAAAAATACTTCCATGCCTTCAATAATTCTGAAATTTGGTATGGAGGGCAAATAAGAAGTGTAGAAGCCAAATATTTAACTATTTCAAGCCTACACTTGATAGAAAATTTTATTTTACCTACCCAAATACATGACCCCAAAATCAACAACTTTTCACCTATGTAGCTTACAGTCAGTCTATCGAAAATACGTCCTCTTCAATTTTCATAATATTTTTTGCCTAACATCTACAATGCCTGCTCGAGTTCACCAAAACATTTTGTGAGTGTTTTAAGTTTACTTTAGAAGATATGACCCTGCCAAGTTTAGAGTTTTTTTCCTATGTATGTGCAGGATTTCCGAGAAAGATTATAATTAAAGACAAACATCCTAATGCTCCATGACTTCTAAAATGTTGATATTGTGCTAAGTAACTTCTTAAACTATTCAATAAGATTGTTTTATTAATTAAAAAAAAAATAATTTAAATATATTTTGCAGATATTACTTTTTGTACAGATTGTCTTTAAAAAGCGGTAAACATTGATAATCATCCATGTATGATAATCAACAGTGCATAAAAATTTGTAGATGGCACTTAACAAATGAAGTTAAAAGAAATTCTTTTTGTTTGTGTTTCTTTTAATTTTATTTTGGTAAATTATTTTCATGAAACAGAAAAACATTTGATTTTTTTCATTCTCAAAAAAAGTCATAAGATAACTGTGAATCTTTAAAACAATATTTGAAGTTGGCACTTAACATGTTTATAGAGTTGAAGGAAATGCTTTCATTACTTTTTTAAAATTTTTATTTTTATTCTTTAAATAATTTTTCAAAATTATTTTCCTGAAACAAAAATATTTGATTTTGTTTTAATCAGAAGAAAGTCATAATAAAAATGGATATAAAAAGAGTCTTTGAAAGATTACATTTTAAACTACACTATGCACTAAATTTTGTTGTGCATATAGACTAAATTGTTTTAGATATAAGTTTTTGCAAAGATAATTTATCCATCTTGGACAAATAAACTCTACCATTTGCTGTTGTAGGAACATCAACAGTGCACAGAATATTCATTAATGGTACAAAAAAAATATTCTTAAAATCTTCTTTCCAGTAAAATGAATGTGATGGAAGAGCTGGGTGCATGGACTTAATCAGCAAGTCCTTTTTCTCCATATCAATTTCTAGGACCATGCCAATCCAAATTTTATTGTCGCACTTGCAACAAACATATCCTGAAACAAAAAAAAATTACTAGTTTTTCTTCAGCCCCAATAGAAAAGTCATATTAGGTCATAGTTTTCATCTTTGCTACATTGTTTCATAGATATTTTATCTCTGGCGAGTAAAAAATCGATGAAAACTTCCTGGGACTGTGGATGCATTCTCGAATCTCATGGTGAGACTCCTCCTCACTTCCTCAATTTCTTCCTTTTCAACCAGAATGAATTTGATACCTTCAATTGCAGATTTACAATATTCAAACATAGATTCTGTGGAAAGGATTTGTTTGGTAGTTGGTCTTCGGAGACTTTCTTTTGACACTGAACTTTTCACTGTCCCACCTATGCCATCACGAGGTTGTTTACCATGACTTGTTGCAAAGAAATTCCATTTTGTATTGAGCCCAAAATCTTTCTGATGGTTTCACAAATTGGCAAAGTTCTTATAATTCTTGTATTGCACTGCACAACCATCAGTAAAATACTCAATATTTTTTATGTTTGGCGAGGTAGCTTTGATTACCTCAATAATTTTTTTTCTGTACCATATAAACAAATGCTACATCATGTGAGTTGTCACTTGACATAATGCAGAAACATTCACTTTGCATTACATTTTCAAGCTTAAAGTAGAGTACCACTGGATGTAAAGTACATTGTGAAGTATTCCAATGATAACTCTGGATCTCATCTTGAACTATGAATTTGTAGTTCTTGGCAAAATCTCCCAGGAACAAAATTTCACTATCACTAATCTCCTCTTGTTTTGTTTTAAGTACCTTGACTGTGATTTAGCCAAGTAAGAATGAGGTGCTAATTTATTCAGTTGTAAAACAACTAAATCAATGTAAGCTTGACAGGATTCCTCGATCAGTCAGTTGTTGTCCATTGAGAGAACTCTATTGATTCAGCATTATCAATATATCCTTCCATGGTGTCATCAAGACATTTTTCAAGCTGCCCTGATGATTTAGGACAATTTGGGCACCTATGAATCATACACTCTCTGCTACTGGTATTACAGACAATGTATTTCCAGAGATCTTTATATGATACATTCAGTGGTTCCAGTAATAATTTCATATTTTGGTGGATAGTGCATACACATACAACATGCATACCTGCACTACCAGCAAGGACTCACCATTTCGGCCTTAGACTACAAAAATTTGAAAATCCCAAAGGTACTGTTGGGTTCTGTTCCTTGAATGCTCTGTAGAGCTCATTTAGGTTGCACAAGATGAGTCTTTTCTGCTGATGAATATTATGTTTAACACTAATGTAGTCTTTTCTGTCCGGTATCAGTCGAGTATATTCATCATCTTGGTAAAATGCTTCCACTAACTGTGCAATATCAGCAGGCAAAGACTTGCCCCTTTTTGGTTCTGGCACAGCTAAAATACCTGTTTCCAACCACAATTTGCAAGCTTTGCGTACAATGTGTTCTGAAACACCATTTCACTTAACTGTACAGCTTTCTTGGCTACCATACTTTAGGGTATAAATATATAATATATAAAATGTATATAAATATATAATAAGTGAGAGAGGAAGGCTGAGGGCTTTTAATTTATCTTTATATCTTTGAGTTTTAAGAGAGGAAAGTCACCTACCTGATAGCCAAGAACTTGTCCTTTCATAACTTCCCGGATGTTTGGAACTTTTATCCAGGTTACCTCAAGAGCTGATCCATTGTAACCATCACACATGACATCAGTCGGAACGCCCACAGGAACTAAAAGAAGATATTGTAGCAAGAGACAAAGTTATTTTCCCTTGATCCCAAACAAAAATAGCAATAAAAATTAACTATAAATATTCACGAGAACAGAAATAGTCAGGTGACCTGATGAGACCCGCACTAGACATTGTTAGGTGGAAAAGTCAATCTTCCTCTTTTTGCTCCTTGAAGTTACTGTAACAAGATGTACCATTTCAGGCTTGTGACAACCAAACAGATAAGTACAAAATTCATATTGTTTTTAGTACCCAGTCTTTTGGAAGTAGATATATGTAAACGTTGTATTAATAATTTTGAATATTATACGTTATTTATATATACGTAAATATTTGAGTAAATGCTCTCTTTATAATAAACAGTATTAACATTTACCGGCCTGAACGTCCGAGAAATTTTCATAGAAAATATTTGTCCACCGACAGGAATCGAACCTGTATCCTACACGGAACCGTCATATAGCCTGACGTGCTATAACAGTTTAGCTACAGAAGAGCGTCTGGTTAGCAAGATCGATTTTACTGCTTTTAAACTACAAACTTTCCATGATTTCCCTCGAACGTCCATATCCGCTCGAAGCATATCTTAACGTAAACAAATGACGTCCCACACTACGAAATGGACTAAGTCCGACAATTATTTTAATATATTGTTACACGTTAGTTATATATACACAGATATTTAAGTGAATGCTCTGTTTATAATAAACTATTAACAACATTTACCGGCCTGATACTGTTAATACTGTTTATTATAAACAGAGTATTTACTTAAATGTTTGTGTATATATGTTATATAGCGTACCAATGAACATAATGGGTATGTCCCAATTCTCATAAATATGTTGGACACTATTGTAAGTGGGGGTAATATACTAAGTGGTCCATCATTAGCAGTGGTTTACCTATTTCACGCCGCTGGCGAGTATTGTATTTTGATGATGTTATAAAGATTGCCATTTCATTTCCAACCTTCGTTTTGGTTATTCATCATTCAGTAACCCTTCCTAGGTTACAACGGTGTATATAAATAATGCATAACAATAAAATATATTAAAATAATTGTTGGAATTAGTTCATTTTTATATATATATATATATATATATATATACGTGTTTTGTTTGAACTTTTTCATATACTTATGTTGTCGTGTGTTTTGCATACCTTAAACAAGTTCTATGGCTACTGTAGCGACCAACGATCACCTGCGACGACCTGCAGCGATCATCTGAAACAACCAACTTTCCCGTATACAATCGGTTGTAATTACTAAGGTAGGTTTCGACACCGATCTCAACCAGCAATGCCTGCACTACAACGTCCAACCGTCGACACACCCGGAACAAACGCACCTCAGTATCCCGTCGTCGACCTCAACGTCCAACCGTCGACACGACCGGAACGTCCGCAATCTCTTTCCAACCGCTGACATGACCGGAACGTCTGCAGCTCGACTCCAACCATCGACACGACCAGTCTAAGCCTCGACACGACCAGTCCGACAACCATTACCTTGATTACCAGACCAATATACCCCACGGCCTCTCCTTTATAAATAAACTTAGCATTAATCATACATATCCTCGTTCTGTTGTCCATTTTGTTTCACCTTGTCAGATTTCACGTCTTTAATTCGAGAAACGTTAGCGGGCCTCTTGTGACCTCATCACCTACGATACGGGTGCGCTTGGGTCGTGGTTTCATATCGCCTCCCTCCTCCGGGAGGTCCACTACACTACATATTCCTGCCCAACAATATAATACAAAGGATAAAGTCTGATAAATAATTTTAAAAATATTTGTTATATACACATTATGTTGTTGTTAAACCCGTAGATTATTTATCAAGCATAGAATTTTGTTGCCACTACTTCTAAATCAACTAAAAGCAATTAAATGACAAACAGTTTATGTTCATAATAAAAACAATGTATTTACATAAAAATGATTTTAGAAGTAAGTGTGTGTGAGTGCATGTAAGTGGCTTGACTGTTCCGTAGTGGATGGTGTTCAATAGTAAAAAATATATATATATATATATATATAGGGTAAAAGAAAGATTCTTGAAATTTTGCGCCTTTTGTATTGATGCCAAGTGACCTTTGTTACATGGCTACATGTATAAGAAAGTTAATCCTATTTTCAGCACATCTATTTATCTATGTTCTTGTTTATTTTCTCCTTTTTTTTATTGTCGTTTGGTCCTTACAAGTGCCATAGCCTCACCACGCTAGTTGCTGCAGCTGTGGTTTCTGTAGCTAGTATGTTTTACGAGGTGGTGCTACTAACTCTACACTCAGCTGGTTTTAAATCCAGTGTTGTACTTCTCCTAGACTGGTTGCCAACCAAGGCGGGGCAGTCCAGTCTACCGTGCTATTAACCCGTAGCTGGGGAAAGGGAGAAGATATAGATTTATATTTTTTTCAAGGGCATTTGTGTGAAAGCGAATGCAACGGCTTCGGCTGGAATTTGAACTCGACACACCAATCCTATTTTCTACAAATAATGCCGAGTCGTCATTTACCTGGCAGATTGGGGTACGCTCTGAATCAGCAAAAAGATCCGAACCATTTTGGTCACAGAAGTGATTTTGTTAAGTCAGGGATCTTTCTTATCGTCTAATCTTTTGTCCTAATATTATTCCATGCTGTATGATTGACAAAGTATTATTGCTTATAGTTTGAGATGCATTATTGAATGTTTTCATCTTTTCTTTTGGTTAGCTTCGTCAATTCCAACAATTTTAACCTATTCTGAAGAGGAGGCACGGTGGAGTAATGGTTAGCGGCTCAGATTGAGGAATCGGAGAATTCCAGTTGAATCCATTACATTCACTTATGTGCTAATACCCTTGGGTAAGATATGAACCCTCTTCTTTTCCCACCAGCTATGGGTAAATAGCACGACAGGCCGGGTTCTATAGCCTTGGATGGCAACTGGTCTACCGCAGAAAGAAATGGCAACCTACTGCGGGGAAAAAAGTTTGCCTCGTCAGTCATGTATCGAAAGATATATGATCGCCTAAGCGTGTATCACACATGTCATATAACTGACTGACTGAATCTGAAATTGTTTAATTCGAAACAAAAATGTTTTG
This sequence comes from Acanthosepion esculentum, assembly GCA_964036315.1. Lineage (NCBI taxonomy): Eukaryota > Metazoa > Mollusca > Cephalopoda > Sepiida > Sepiidae > Acanthosepion > Acanthosepion esculentum. The sequence goes on from OZ038480.1 coordinate 15,941,831, forward strand.
TCAAATGAGTTTGTCTTATGTTACAAAACTTTAGGCATTTAAACCAGCGATGTTGTCATAATTCTTCTCACTGCCTTTATCTCTTTCATTCCAAACTGTATTACTGACTACTTAGTAGCAATAGTAAAAGAATTTATTTAGTAAAAATAGTAGAATTTATTTTGAGATTGTGAGATTAAGTATTTACATTGTTATTTATTTCTGACAAGTTTCTTGATCTTTTAGCTATTTGAAATCGACGTTTCTTTGGTAAGAATACAATTACAACAGTAAAAGAATTGAATGACTTTGGCAAATGGACAGATTAAATATTTAGAAGTTCAATAATCAAATGTTTCCATTTTTATCAGACAATACCTATTCAGGAACAGAAAAGCTCAATACACTGCATCTGTGTCCCTAGTCAGACAGCGGGACTGAGAGAGTGCCTGACTCAGTTGGCGGGACTGTAAGAGTGTCTGGAATCAGACGGCTGGACTTTTTGTGTGTCTCGACTCAGGCGGTGGGACTCAGTGTCTGGACTCAGGACACACTTAGTTCCGCCACCAGACTCAGGTGGCGGGAATGTAAGAGTGTGCCGACTCAGCCGCCGTGTCTGTAAGATTGTCTCCACTCGGGCAGAGGGACTGCAAGAGTGTCCCAACACAGGCAACGTAATCGTAAGAGTATTTTTATTTGTATTTTTTTTAAATATTTTTTGTGTGGAAATTAACACGATTCTTTCAATATCTTTGTTATACAAATTATTTACATAATCAGTTTTAAAATGAATTCTGGATGTGCGAACGAGTACTGAAAAATCTTTTCCTTGAACCACTTTCCAAAATCAGACCAAACAATTTAGGTACCACCAAAATGGATGCCTTTTTCCGAAATCAAAGCAAAAAATCGCTATCACTGGTTTGAAATATTTGCCAAAACTTTAGAAATTATCGGATTGAAACCTATTCAGTAAAATATTCACTAATGAATGGAACCTTAAAATTTTGTTTGAATCGAATAATTCCCTAATTTTTGGCAAATATTTTAAAACAGAGTGTGTCAATTTATAGATTTCATTGCGGAAAAAAAGTTTCCATTTTGGGGAGAGGGTAACTTAGTCGTGTCGAAAACTTTTCAGCACCCACTCGTAGTGACAAAAGTCTAGCATGAGACACTAAAAACCAATCAACTTGACACTTACGGTTCTCAGCCGACATGATGGATTCTATGGTAGAGTTTGGGCCTTTTCCTTTCTCGTTGTATGCCTGGACTTTGACTTCGTATTCCAAATAATAGTTCTGCTCTCCCACTAAGGTCACTAAGTGGTCAGTATCGAAATTGAGAACTTTCTAAGCACAAAATTATAAAGAAAAAAAAGAATTAATTTGTAACTTCAAAATTATTTATTTAGTGTTTGTTTGGTCTAAAAACAATGCGCTAAAACCGCAGTGTTACGTTTCGTTTCGTTTCGTTTTACTTATAATAAAAATCCTTGTTTACCTCTGTGTTGGCGGCCGCTTTATTGTTGATTAGCTTGAGCCGACATTTGAGAAGAAAGAACGTAAATATTTTGATGAAAATGATATTCGCTATAAAAACATATCACACACACACACACACACACACACACACACACACACAAAACAAAATAGTTTGATAGACATTTTCCTTAATTTATTTTTTAGAGAAAGAGGCTTCATTTGCAGGGTTCTTCTCGCTGTTTTCGGGTTGGTGAAAATTTTCGTTCGGTTTATATTCAATTTAAGTCAAACAAAATCAGAGTTGGGTTAGGCTAGTGCAGAGCCAGTAGTTATGTTATAAAGAGGCCCTAATATTAAAAAAAATACCCATGAATATTAAATTATAAATTATTTACTAGAATAGTGATTATAGCTTATAAAACAGATAAATATTTTTGACTTTTCTCAACATGATAAGCAAACCCAGAAAAATATGAGGTAAATGATCCTAACGAGATATTTGAATAGATTTAACAGCCTCGATATAACCTTAATTGAGTGACTCAAAGATTTTATTGAAGGAATTTTGCTGACGTCACGATTTTCTCAGTTTAGCAACAAGAAGTTGCTTTGACACTTGAACAATTTCGGCGGCATACCTAGGTGACCCATCCTGGCGGCTTAAGAATTAACAACAAGACGACTCTCTCCGCAAAGCAACACTCAACCCTTTTGCAAATACCAAGGTTAAGGGTGAAATCACCACCATCCAATCAGTTTCTTTAAATCTATCGCCATGAGGACCCTGCGAGGCCTATTTAAGGAGTAAAAAAAAAAAAAAAAGCTCACAAGACAGTCTGACATCTCTCTGACATCTCTTTGACTTCGGACAGACATCAATTCAGTTGTGTCTCTGCATGCGGACAGAGCGCAACTGAGAAATAATGAGATATTCCCGGTCCTGAGGAACCGCTGCCCGCGGCAGCAAGTCCTTTATTGCATTAAAGAGGGAGAGGTGGTAGCAATACCGTCGCCAGCACAAACGACTGTTGCGGGAGCTCGGGCATTCGCGCTTGGGCTCTTCACGTTAAAGGACCTTGTGTTACATACCGTCACCAGTTGGCAGGGGGCGTTAAATACTGAGTAGACTATTACTACCTTCGTGACATATTGTCGCCCCCGGCCTAAATTCCTGGTCCTGCGGGAAAAGTGAACAAATCCGGATTCAAACCCAAGTTATTATCAATGATTCCACAGACAAATTCATAGTCACATCAAGACCCAAGAATCTTTTCATTCAAATAGAATTGTGATACAGGAAAGCCTCTTTCGAAGTGAAGTATTGTTTATTCCTACTATCCTATTTTCTATATTTGAATTTTTTCAGTTATTTGCCCTTTTTATGTAAATCAACAATAATGAATACTAAATGTCCGAGATGTACGAATACTGAATGTCCGAGAAATTTTCATAGAAAATATGCGTCCTCCGACAGGAATCGAACCTGTACGGAACCGTCATATAGCCTGATGTGCTTTTACCGATTGAGTCACAGAGGAGCGTTTCAGTTAGCAAGGTCGATTTTACTTTTCTTAAACTACAATTCTCCATGATTTTCTCTCGTACATTCATATCTGCTCGATGCGTATCCAAATATAAACAAATGACGTCACACATTATGAAATGGACAAAATTCGACAATTATTTTAAGACATTTTTTATGTTTATACGTTCTTTTTATAGAATCATAAAAAATGTCTTAAAATAATTGTTGGACTTTGTCCATTTCATAATACATATATTTATTAACCACTTATGGAAGATAACTGAAAAATTTGTATATAAAAATGACTTTTTTTCCTTAAAGAATTTCCTTTTTCTATGTCTATTTCAATACGTCTGCTACAATGGTAGAAGTGAGTATACTTTTATTTCCTCTCATTTCCTGATCTAGTCCTTTTCAGGTTGACGACTCGACTCGTAAGAGGATGTACATCTAACTTTTGTCGATTTCTCTCCCTGTTTCTGTTTTGTCACATTGACCTACTACGTACCGGTCAAAAATATTGTAACGGAATATTCATGATCAATATAATAATAAACTTGCAGCATCTTCTGCAAGAAAAGTAGGTTCACTGTGTCGTGCCAAAAGGTTTTTATCGTCAGAGTCCATCTTATACATCTACAAATCTACCATTCGCCTATGCATTGTTGCCATATTTGGTCCGGTGCCCCTGCTGTTCATCTCGTGGTTCTCGACAAAATCCAAACAAGCATCTGCAATATAATCGGTCCTGACTTGACATCTCGACTTCAGTCACTTTCTCATAGACGTAACGTGGCTTCCCTCTGTCTTTTCTACAAATATTTTCATGGCAACTGTTCTGATGAGCTATCTTACCTGATGCCCCGACTACATTTAAACGTGCTACTAGATTAACATCTAGGTTCAACCCTTTTACTGTTGAAATAGTTAAATACAACCGCCACTTCTACTCCAGCAGTTACTTTTCTCGCGCTTCCAGACAGTGAAACTCCCTTCCTCTTACTCGCTTCCCTGATAACTACAATCTTCAAAAATTTAAATGTAACGTCAATCGCCATCTTCTGTTGTCTTGATCCCCGTTCTTTTATCCTTTTCTCAATCCACCCCCCTATACTCAGTCTTTTCTCTTACTTTCACTCTCTGTTACCCCACTTCGTACTAGTGGTACTCCCGCCTTGCTTAGGGTGAAATACTTTTAAAAAAAACAATAAAAATTTTGTTTAGTAGCCATTTACACATTTCCTCTGTGAACGTTTATAATATATAAATGCTAAATGACAGTTATTTTCTGAACTCAAAGAAACAAATCTTCTATAGAATTTGAAGTTGCCTAAATACAAAGTCCTTCGACCACATCCACTTATCGCTAAATACTAAATTCATAATTCAAAGAAAGATGTGAAAAGAGGACGAACGAGAAGAGAAAAAAAAAGAGAAAACTGAAACATTGTTGGAAAAAAGAAAATTGATTCTTTTGACCGAATGTCCAAACGTTGTCATAAAAATATATCCGTCGGAATTTTGAAATTTCTTACCTTTTCAAATCTAGTTTTCAAAGATTTTTTTCTCCAGTAGACAATATAGCCAATATTCTGACCTGCCTGTTCTCCGGGATCAAGAGGCTGAAATAAATAAGAAAAGAAAACCAGAAAATATTTTTTTCTTTTTTTTCTTATCATCATCATCATCATCATCATCATCAACAGCAAACAAACCAACGCCTTGATGCTATACCAGGAATAACTTCAAATCTAAGCTGACCTGAGATGTTAAAATGGACATTTTTTGTCTCCGTGAAATAAAATGGACTGCAGTAAATATCCATTTGAGTATCACAGATTGGTTTGTCAGATCCAGTTGGGCGTGTACCCTACGGGCCGATGTACTGTCTATCTCTCTTCATGAGTGGGAGTAGTGTGACACCATGGGTGGAACACCAACGTAGAAGAGAAAAATGTTTCTGTTTAATAGCCAGGGGAGGGGTTTCGAAGTATAGTCTTCTAAGCGACATCCACTTAGACCGAAAGGGAACGGAAGAGTAAATGAGTGGATGGGGACTTTTGGAGAACAAGTGACAACAAAAATGAACATAGAACGTATCCAGTTGCTGATCTATATCGACAGTCACGATTGGTCTGGATTGAGCTTAAGCGCTTATGAGTTGCTTTTATTAAAAGCTCTCTCCATATCGCACATATTTGGCTGTGATACATGTACCTGGTATACCCTTATCAGAATGGGTGTCAGATGGGGTACATTGGGTCACGTAAATTTATATCCCAGATATATTAGCACGGTGCTCTCTCAAATAATACTACTACTAATAATAATAGAAAAGCCCAGGTATATAATATTTCTCAATAAAATCTCTCTCAAATTCTCATCGAAAGGGACATTTATATAGTAAGGAGTCTTTTAATGCAAATTATTTAAACATCAGTGACAGATTTTAACTGGCTTCCATCATTTGGTGTATGCCAGTATGTTACTTTAATTTTGTCTAACCGTATAAACATATCAAAATCGATATTGAAAGCCGATACATTTTCGATAATATAGGCATGGGGTGATGATCCCAGTATGTGGCCCAAAATCTCTGAGTTGAAACTGTTCGGAATTTGCTGATGGTTGTGCTAGCATGAAGTCACAAGTCATCATGACCGAGGGCTTCCTTGTTCAATTACTGAGCACGCTAGATAATGCGCTCTCTCCCAGAAACTGTAACTAAGGTCCGTTCAGCACAGATGCAGTAAAAGCCACAGGTTTGCTCTGTAGGTGTTGAAGAAACACAAATATGCCTGAGCAGGCGTTTACAAACGGGATTAGTTAATCACATGAATTCAAGTTTTTATTTTCCATATTTGAATATAATATAAATGTTTAATGGGAGTTTTAAAAATATTTTAAAATTACTTTTTTTTTATCATGGTTCGAATAATTTTGTATTTCTCATGTTAAAAATTACGCACAGGATTTTAAAATTATAATAATTATCATAAGGTTGGAAAGAAAGTACTGTCACATTTGAAGATGATAAAGAAACAAATACTTCTTTGTTCTCAATTGATATACTTAATCAAAATAATATTTCCCCTCATTATTGATAACGTAATTCTTTCTATTTGTCAAATTGTTGATTCCTCGTGTGTAAAATTCTTCAGGCTTAAATATAAAGAAACACTCGGTTTTGACCTATTCATAAACTGTTTTCTTGCAGAAACATATTGCAATGATCTGAAAAGGTAATTGACAGATGGAGCAAAGCCAGGAGAGTGAGGAGGATGAGGCAAAATCTTTTATATTTAGTGCCATAATCTTTTCCTGGCTAGGACAATAGTCTTGCAGTATCGTGTAAGAACAACACGTTTTTACGATTGACCAATGATGAGTAATCTTGAGCACTTTTTTGTACAACGCTTCCAATTGACGATAAAACATCTCCGCATTAACTGTTTCTTGTTGGTTTAGCATATCCCACCAAACATAGACCATAACATTTTTCGTGTTTAGTCCTAGTTTGGGGATGCATTCTCCTTTTTTCAATGGGTGATGCGATAATAGGGTTTGTGACGTACGGTCACCGTTAATAATTAAGTATAACTCAAGACATCAATGTCAAGATAAAAAAATATTTAATTACAGCCACAAATAAATACTTTACAAGAACAAAGAAGTAAAAGTTAACCAAAGATAATTAACCATTTCAGTGAATACCTTGTTAGTAGCACGGCTCGGCTTAACGTCCGGTAAATCCCAAATCAAAACCTCAAATCATCGACGCACAATAATTCACACTAACTCGACTGGATAGTTCCATACAATAATCACTGCAGTCAGTAGCCTGACACCGCCAGGCGTATCAATATACGCCTGGCGGAAAACATATATTCATAAATCCAGAGTGTCACGCTCGAACCTCGGTGTCAGTAGTTACCTATTTTGATCTTGTATGACAATAGGTAAGCGTAAAAATAACCCATTCACACTCAGCATTCCCTGCTGCTACAGATTTTTGTTTAAAGTTTTACGGAAAAGGTATTTAGTGAGGGGCCCAAAGCAAGTATTCTGCTGAGGGCTAGAGTTTGGTTCACACAGCACTGTTCCTATGATTAATGAGATTTAAATCTTGATATTGTTTGTAAACCTTACAAATCATTTGATGGCATCTACAAATGTCAGCAGAGAATTACCTTCCATCAAGACATGTACGATAAACAGCGCATCAAGCAACCAAACAATAAACAACGTTTTATGTTCATTGTCAAATGTTTTTGTTTCCCTTTTGTAAATTGAGATTATATAAAAACAAAGTATCAAAAACAACTGACCTTCCAAGTAATAGTCAAGACACCCACGCTGCCTCCTCCTCCACCAAGGTGACTCGGAGACTTCTGGGGTGGGGCTGACGGAGTGCGGTAAACAACTGCAATAAAAAACGCGAAGATCTGATGTGTTTCGTTTTGTCATTTTCAAAATCTTTATTAAAAATAATTAAGTTGGACACCAAATACTAATCCATAAAACACAAGAGAGATTTGAAATTTCTTTACAATCTTTTTAAAAAAATAGAAATTAGGATACTTTTTAAAGCGTTTTAGTGCCAAGAAAAATGTAGTGATGTACACACTGACGTCACATAAAGACGTTAAATTTTTGCAATAACATGGAACTATACAATTCTGTATATACAACGTGTGAAAGTATGTGCGATACCCTACCCTCGTCAGCCGCCAACCAGGGAAGGTAACATAGTTTCGGTGGCTAAGTTGGTACTGCCGCCCATGGCGCCACCAGCAGCTTTTGCCACCGGAGAGAGTATTGTTTTTGTATACGTGTCAGTCTCTTCACACACACACACACACACACACACACACACACACACACACACACACACATATATATTTAACAAATTAGGATATTACGCTACCTTGGTTTCACCCTTTTGGTATCCTCGGGCGATATAGGCCGAAATATATATAATTGTGTATTTGGACAGTAATCCTTCTTTTATAAAAGTTTCATTAAAGACAACTGATAAGGTCCAGGGATTAAACTTTTTATTCAATTTTTCTTGTGTTCGGGTAAGAGTTTGCATTTCTGGACATAAAGTATGTAAAAACTGTCCAAATGTGCTATATATCCGAGCGTGCTAGTCTATTTATGTTTGGAAATAATAATAATAAACACACCAATTCTTTCTGCTACCGCAGTTTCCACTAATAAATGTTCTATATATCCGAGCGCTTTCGGCTATTCTTTTTATCAATTATCAAGGATGTTTTTTTTTTACTGAATATGGAGATTTTTTTTATATATGTGTATCTCTAGTGATGGGGATATTTTTTCCAAATATAAATAGCCGAGCACGCTTGGATATATAGATCATTTGGACAGTTTTCACAGACTTTATGTTCAGAAATGAAAACATTTATACGAACACGAGAAATATAAAAAGCTTAACCGCAGTACCTTGTCAGTTGTCTTTAATGAAACTTTATATATATATATATATATATATATATATATATATATATATATGTATGTATCTATGTTTGTGTGTGTGTGTGTGTGTGTGTGTGTGTGTGTGTGTGTGTGTGTGTGTGTTTATTCAAGATGGAGGTGTATACCAAATTATTTTCTTCTTCTGTTTTTTCTATGCTTTCCATTTTCATTTTTTATATAAGTTAGTTTTGGACTTTTGTAGCCACTATTTTTTAGAGCTTTATTATAGAAATTAATATGTTCATAGAAAATCTTCTCATTTGCTGAATTTGTACTTATTCTTTTTCGATAAAGGTATATGCTTAATTATACATGGAGGATGATTAGATTTAGGGTGTATATACAAAGGATTTGTATTTTTTTTATAAGGTATGTATACATTTTTCATTAAATCTAATGTTATATCAAGGAAGTTTACTTTTTTAATTTAGTGCTTACCGTAATTTTTAAGTTCAGGTACTTAAATTGTTTATATAATATCTTTCTAATTTTATCTATTTTAATATTTATGCTCTGTAAATTTACATTGAGCACTGTTTTGTAAAAATAAAAATATCAATAAGAACACTGGATTATATATCTTACTGTTCTTTCTTTTTCTTACAATATATATATATATATATATATATATATATATATAAACAACATTCGTGGCCTGACGATTGCGTCTAGCATGAAACAGCCTGTCGCTTTTAAGTGTTGACTTCAATGTTCACTTTTATATATATAGAGAGAGATGACGGTCTAATCCTTGTCCCTAATAGCAATGGCCCCTTGACTTCCAGCTTATATAAGAAGATAGTTAGGGCCTTCAAATACCTAGGCCTTAAGATTGAAATATCTTCCAACCTGAAAATAGTCAACCTTTTTGGATATTATACTCAACCTATCTAATGATACCTTTAAACCCTTCCATAAAGTTGATCAGACACCCCTATACATCAACATCCACTCTAACCACCCTAAATCTGTGAAAGATCACATCCCCAAAACTGTGAATACAAGAGTAAATAGGCTATCTAGCCAAAACATCTTTGAAGATAATAAATTTATATACAACCAGGCCCTCAAAAATAGTGGTTTTAGACAAGAATTAAACTTTAACGGAGAACTAGTAAATCAGAATAATAATAGAACTAAAAACAGAGAGAGGAAGGTAATATGGTTTAACCCATCGTATTGCAGGCTCTCTAACATTGATATAGGTAGTTTCTTTCTAAGATTAGTAGACACACACTTTCATAATAAGCATCCACTACATAAAATTTTCAATAGGAAGACACTGAAAATTAGTTATTCATGCGTTATAAATATGGAGAAAATTATATCTTCCCATAATTGTAGAATACTTAGAAACTACCATAGTAATGAAACTCAATCTAGTAACCCTACCTGCAATTGTAGGAATAAAGACCTTTGTCCAATCGTGGGTAAATGTATGTATGAAAATGTAGTGTACGAGGCAACAATCTTCCCCGAGAAAAATATAAACCAGAAAAAAGATATATAGGTATATCCGCAGGTGATTAGAAGCAGCGTCTATACAACCATAGACGCTCTTTTAGATATAAATACCTCAAAAATCAAACTTCCTTATCCAAACACTACTGGGATCTTGTGGATAAGGGACTAACCCCACTTTTCGAATGGAGATACTTATCAAGAACTAGAACCCCTAATAACTTCCGTGATTGGTGTGATCTGTGCATTGCGTAAAAAAAATTTATTATAAAAGATAAGAATCAAGATGAGTTGCTAAATCTTCGTAGTGAGATCTTCTCTAAATTTAGACATAAAAACGATTCAAAACATAAACACAGTTTTATAACGTGTTGTCGCTTGTGACAGTTCCATCTTGGTTCAATAACATCGGGCATGACATTTTAATGGAATGACTATTTTGATTATCTATATGTATCATTGTGTATGTTTATGTGATGCGCTATATATTTAAATTTTTTTATTTTATTTTTTTATTTTTTTTGTTTATTTTTATTTATGTGGTGATATATGTGTAAGTGGATATGTAGGTAGACGTTTTCCCTAATAACTGATATGCAAAATCAGATAGTCTTATAATATTTATATACCTAGGTATATATGCAAACGTAAGAGATAGATACGCGTTAATCACCCAGCCAGTTATTAATATTCTTAATGTTGTCTTCCTCAATGTTCTTGAAGTATAAATTAATTTAATTCCACCCGTATATTTTTATATGTTAAATGTATATATGGATGGATATGGTCCCTAAAACGTTTTTTTTAATTAATTTTTTGATTTTGAGAAAAATGTTTTAGCTTTTACATTTTGATTTTTATATATAAATATGTATATGTGCGTTCATGTGTGTGTATGTGTGTGTGTGTGTATGTGTATGTATATATATATATATATATATATATATATATATATATATATATATATATGTGTGTGTGTGTGTGTGTGTGTGTGTATGTGTGTATATATATGCGCATATGGATGTATGTTTGTAGGTAGATGTGTATGTAGATGTGTTTATATGTGTGTGTGTGCATGTTTAGGTATGTATGTATACATATATATCTGTATATGGGTGTATATGTACGTATGTATGTATATTTAGACGGATAGAGAGAGGGATACATTGTTTATTTGTTTAGATGGGTGTGTGTATGTATTTGTATGGAGATGTATTAGGTTTTATGTATATATTGTTTATGTGCACGTATGTGTATGTCCGTATGTATATATGTGTGTAGATGTATATATGTGTAGGAGTGGATGTGTATGGCTGTACGTGTTATGTATGCATGTGTATGTGTGTATGTGTATATATGTATATGTACATGTATATGTATATATATATATAATATCTGTATATGTATGTATGTATATGTATGGATGTGTGTGTACACGCCTATATGTATGTATGTACGTGAAAATATAAATATGTTGTTTTGTATGTGTGTATACGTATGTGCTTTTGAACATAGAAATACAGGTCCTTGCTGGATTAGATAATCGTTATTTTTATATGTTTATATTAAATTTGTAACCTGTAGTCGATATTACCTTTGTCAAATTTTCTTGATTACACAGCGGTCCTTTTATAAATGCCCTTCGGTTTTAGTGCCAAACCCCTTTTTCTTTTCCTCTCTCTCTCTCATCTTCTGAGCTTAAGATTATATCGTCTATTGTGTGTAGTGTGTATGTCATCACAAAATGTATACTCTTTTCCGGTGTATCTTTAATGTATTAGACATTTGAAATTATACATATTTCTCTCACTTAAACCGTTTTTGACTTCCCTCTTTTAAAACTCCCCCCTTCATCTTTAGACCTTCCTGTCTGTTACCCCTCCCTATAGCTTTCATTTACTCTAGCATTCATCCCACACTCTCATACATACACTCTCACTAAATTTTATTTTTTATTCCCGGAGTTGTTTTTTCTGTTTACTTTTTGAATTTGTAGGTCTGATGAATTGGATCGTATTTACGATTCCAATGGAATAAATTATGACCATGGAATATTAGTGTTTAAGCCTTTTTATTATATCCTTATTCTGTCCTGGCCATTGAGTTTTACCTGGATTCTATCCTCTTGGAATTATTTTTTATACATATATATATATATATATATGTATGTGTATGTATATATATTTATATATTTTTACCACTAATATTATCAATATCTATCTATCTATCTATCTATCTATCTATCTATCTATCTATCTCTCTCTCTCTCTCTCTCTCTATATATATATATATATATATATATATATATATATATATATATATATATTATAATATGATATGATAGTAGAAAAATGTTGTTCATGTATGCTTCTTATAATGTCGGTTTAATGAAACATGCATAAATGAAGGATTGCTGCCTAAATGCACAATTTTTTATATGTAGATATAGTAGACCAATGAAATAAATTCGAGAGATAAATGAAGCAATAATAATGATAATAAAAATATTTATTGAGGATTACCTTTAGAAATTGTTAAGGAAGTGTACTTATGATAGATAAATTATTTTTAAAATAATAATGACCGGCGTGTGGGTGATGTCGTTTAAAACAACTCTATAAATCAAGGTAAAAATAACACAAAGCTTTTTATTAAAGAAATCAGAAACACAATTAAAAACTTATGGGAAAATGGCCCTTTTTAAATAAAACCGTGGATTAGACATACACGTGACAGTTAATGCAATTATTAAAATCCGCGCGATTAGATTTAGAATGGTGTATTTGTGTTGATGCAATTGTTAAAATAGTGAAAAGAAAAGACAAACCAGACGGCCAACTCGGGTCTCCAAGTCCAAAGTCATTTACAGCTCTCACCCGAAATCTGTAGGAAGTACCAGGATTAAGACCACTCACTTGTACCATCCTTTTATCCTCGTTATCCACGAAAGTTGTCCTGTCGGGAATATCTGAAAATAACGAGTATCATAAATGAATATAATTGTGTCATCTATGAGAAGATTTGTTCCTTTAATTTTCTTATACAGTGATAAAGACTGCTACGTTTTACACTACCAATCGTATTTGTAGCCACTTTGAAATACGTTGCAAGATTTCTAAAATTAATGCAAACATACAAGAGCCTACTTTTGAGCCAGAGCACAGAGAGCATGCAAAGACGGCTTTAAAGAAGACTAGGAAAGTTAGAAATGTTTTGTCAAGGTAAAATTTCCTGAAGTTCTTGGTAGTAATATATATATATATATATATATATATATATATATATATATATAAAAGTGAACATAGAAGTAAACACTTAGAGGCGACAGTCTGTTTCATGCTAGACGCAATGGTGGCCTGACGATTGCGTCTAGCATGAAACAGACTGTCGCCCCTAAGTGTTTACTTCTATGTTCACTTTTATATTTACACACGCTTTATCTCTGATATTGAGCACTTTATCCCATAAATATAGCACACCTTAAGACTATTTCTTCATTCATATATATATATATATATATATATATATATATATATATATATTATAGTCATAAATAAAATTAAATGTTCACTTATTGTGTCTCTACTAACAGTTTTGCAGAGATTATATGCTTTCTTCAGGAGACTTAATTGTAAAATTAAATTTATTTTAGTAAATCATATTTAAGACTAATTTTCTTTAAAATGCGTTAATTTATGGCGTAAACCTATTTGTGATTGTCATATGTATATATCATCGGAATTTTTATATTAATGCGACATTTGATTTGATTTGAATTATATGTGTAGCCAAGTATTTCTATATATATATATATGGGGAAAAGATATAGACAGTATGAACATAGTAGTCAAGTTATTGGTCTAAAGATTGCATTGAGGTGTGAAAAAGTCAATAACCATGCGCTGTTGATTCCTATGTGTACACACACACACACACACACACACACACACACACACACACACACACACACACACACATATTGACCGATTGATTGATTGCTACATATTGCCAGTAGTTCATCTCTACAATTTTGGATTCAGCAGCCGTGGGTAAATAAATGACTCAAAAAAACGCTTTATTTCTACATGTTGCTATCATATATGGCAAGCGAAAGACGTGTATAGTCATAGAGCTTACCTGATCCTTATGCATTCTCTCCCTCTTATATATATATATATATATATATATATATATATTGCCACCTTATATATATATATATATATATATATATATAAGGTGGCAATAAACTCACTATACAGTCACTTATAATAAAAAATCAATAGATTGAAGCAGGTGGCTTGCAGCTCGAACAGTATCAGTAATAAATTTACTATTGTTTGCTGTAGCATTTTATTGTTATTAACCAGAATTAACCAGAGCCATTTTAATAATACATTTCGGGACTGTTTAATTGTCTTGTCTTGTTATTGTAAGTAACTGTATAGTGACTTTATTGCTACCCTGTATATGTGTGTGGTGTGTGCGTATATATATATATATATATATATATATATATATATATATATATATTATGGGCGTGTGGCAGAGTGGTTAGAATGTTCGTATTATAACCATGAGACAGGTGTTCGACTAGGGTCAATTTGTCAGGGCGGTGGCTTCTTGATCTGAAAGACCTGGGGAGGCGATTCTAGCGTGACGTACTTTTGGGAAGTCACAAGTCATCCTTGTCGAGAGTTTGTTTAAACTACTGAACATGACAGAGTAAGCACTCTTTCTCAGAAACTGTAACTACGGTCCGCTCGGGATAGTTGCAATATAGACAACAGGTAGGCCCCGTGGGTGTTGAACAAATACAAATGTTCTTGATCTAGGATAAAATAAAATTTAAAAACATCTCACAAACCAAAAGATTTCCAGCGATATCTGGTGGCCTCCATGAAAATTAGTCTTGTAAACCACACGAATTTCAAATGCTGCCATCTCATCTTTTTCAAAGTAAACTAAATTACTCTGGCTATTCTTGATACACTATGCAAACAAGAAGGGTAAAAAGTTAAACTTACTGTTTGCGACAATTTGCCATTCAGGTTCATAATTGGTCGAAGCTTCAATAATCTGAAAAGCAATCGGTCGACCTCGGCTGGCACCGGTCGTCCATCTGAGACGCATCGAGAAAGGGCGTATACTCCCTTGTTCAACGTACACACCACTTGCCGCTCCGGGTGGACCTGTTTAGACAAAAATAGAGTAGTTTCATACGATTTATTTTTCACCAGCTGGGCCCGTGAAATTTCTATCAGTGCAGAGAATTAAGATATCATGTCTAGGATTATGCATAATCTAATTTTCTTCTATGTGTTGTGTCTAGTATTGGATTTACCTATAGGCTTAGCAGGCTGAAGCATAAGCCCTCAAAATCTAGGATGCCTTCAGCCAAGGTGTATAATATTTTTGACACTGTCATCAGCATTTTCTTACACATGCTGTCATAACGCATCGTAGACTCTAAACAACTCTTCACTAATTTTAAACACTCGTCACCACCCTCGGCTTTACTGAAATTGTTTAACACTTTTCTATTTTCCTCTCCTCGTGAGAATGCGGGATTTGAAGGAGCCTCACAAGTGGAATAGCTTAGGGACACTTTGGTTCTTTGTGTTGCGCCAGAAGGTTTTTCTCGCCTGAGTCCACCCTTTAAACCTACAAAACAACCATTCGTCCTTGCATTGAATACTGCCGTCATATACGGTATGGTGCCCCCCAACAAGTACCACCACCCCGAGTCAAGGCAGACCCGGGAACATGAGGCGGCTCAACGCTCCTCAAAACCTCCCGATCAGAGGCTCCGCTGATGGATGCAGTTCATCGTCCTACTCAGGACGCCTCATTGGGCGGGGGGTAGTCTTACCCCTCTGCAGAGGTGCAGTCGGAGTATTCTGAAGCCCCAACCGACAGGGCTGTTGACTGGAAACGTTAACCATGCATACAGATTATTACTACACTTTTCAGAAAATTATCCCCACTTGGCATTCAAAAAAATGGTAGTAAAATTGAGGTATATGATTAAAAATTAAAATATCGCATTTTAATCTCAATTTAAATTGGACGACCCTTCGTTTTTCCTCATACATAGAAAATGGAGTTTCAGACGTGGCAAAAAACAAAAACAACAAAAAAACAAAAACAAAAAAAAAACAAATACCGGTGTTTTAATAGCTTTTGTTTTTCTTTCTTCTTTTCTTTTTATATTTTCATGAGCGACATTTTCTAGAAAAATTGCTTCACACTTTTGAAAAATGTAGCCTTAAGAATTGATAGCTGAAAATTGGTTCAACAATATTGAAATATCGTGATAATGGGAGTGCTGCATAAAAATATTGAAAACCGGAATTTAACGAGACTTACCGAGTACTTTTACATACGCTTTGGTTTCAACGCTATCCAAGGGCGTCTCCGCTACACATGTGTAATAACCCTGATGTTTAAACTGTATTGCACGGATCACAAGGCTACCGGACTTTCCGTTTTCTTCTGCCTAGAATTAAGTTATGAAAAAAAATTGTGATTACGTAAAAAAGTTTTCAGTGCGGGATTTCTAAAACATTTTAGGACTAATTTGTTTTTGTGTCATTACAGATTAAGAATTTTTCATCCGAAATTCTTGGAACCGGGAGTGCTATGGTTTTCAGATTTTTCAGATTTTGGAATACAGGCTATTTGTATATAGCATCTATAAAATGGGGCAACTTGGGAATGGAACCCAGGCATGAACTTGATATCCCTTTACATTTCATAACACAGCTTATACATATACCCTGAAGGTAGTTTTCTATAAATAACATGAAAGTAGTTTCATATAAAATGTAATAAATTTTGTGTACTCACAGATACTGGTAATGACACTAGTATGCGAACCTACTTACACCCGAATATATATATACAAACACAAAATCACATGTACAATGCCAAACGATCATTGGCTATTAAATCATTAATACAATATCTACAGGCAATTTACAAATCGAAATAATGCGACAATTTTGGAATCGCTTTATTTTTTAAGTAGTCAAATTTGTGCACTTTTGGGAAGAAGCTTCATTAAGTCTCCCCAAAGCTCGCTCGCTGATTGGTTGATGCCAACTAATCAGATCGTTTACACGTGAAGAATAATTTTTCCCGCGCAACGAATCAGAGCCTATAGTCGCTTATTTAAGCCAAGATTTTTCTCATCTCAATAAGTGAGACCTCAACTGCTAAACGAATCTACGACGGTTGGAACTCCAGTTCTAACCACACGCCAACCTTATCACTCACACACACACCCACCTTCATTAAAAACTTCTTTTGACACAACAATACTTTTCAACAGTAATTTCACAAGAACAATCATATCATGAAACATTCATGAACATTTATCCAGTGAACTTTAAACCAAATAATTATCTCTCACTGAACTCTTAAATTGCAAAGGGAGGCAACTCTTGATTAATTCAACCTTTCTTACTTAAATGCATGCTTTCTTTCACATCGTTGTTTGATATTGTACATCTTGTTAATATACGTATATTCTATGTAAAACAATGTCTTGTGGTTATTCTTCTTGAGTGAGTCCTGTTTTCTTATCAAAGTTAAATTAATGTGGTGAAGTACCCCACACTAGCCATGTAATGCTCACAAGGATTTTTAAGTGGTAAAATAAAGATTTCAAGCAAAAATGATTTTTCCTGCTTTCTGTACGTGTACCCCCCCCAAAAAAAACATGACCACTACTCACAAAAAATATATAAAAATGCAACACCAAACTCTATTTCAAAATCATGTGTGAGAAACTGGAGGGAAGAGAGAGTACATCATTGATGACATCACTGTGAGAAGGAAAATTCGGTATGCTATCAGTCTTTACCAACGATTATCGTGTTTTGATTAAATTGTTACAGTACATACACGTACAGTATTTGTATAATAACAAAACATAGATTCTGATTACAGTTAAATGTAATGAAAACTGAAAAAAAAAGTTTTATTTGTAACGCTGCAACGCAAAAATCATGTTACAGGGAGCCATGTTGCTTTTTGAAATTTTTCATTTGTGGCGAGTCATGTCAGCACCTGAAAAACTTTCGGATTTTGGAATTTCGGATAAAGGATACTAAACTTGTATCGTGACTGTAATTAATATATTTTATTTATTTATTGCTTTATTCGTGATCTGCACAAACAAAAAAGAAAAGTAAATAAAACGTTGTCGCTGAAAGGGTCCTTAAAATATGCACTGCTTGAGACTGAAATATTCTTAACACACACACTTCTCGCAGGATTTTAAAATTTTAGCGGAAAATATGTCTTTTTCACCTACCAGGGGAAAATACTTTAAAAAAAACTAAAAAAGTGCCTTCACTTTTAAAGTCAGTGAGTGACATCTATTGACAAAAGATCTCTTCAGCTGCTCCAAGACAATTATTGCTTTCAATGCCATCACCAACTGCGAAATGTTTTCAAAATCATTACCCTAAGAAGATCCATAACCTTAAAAAATATCAAGAATCTTCACTTACAACCTCATTTTTTCATTTATATCACACACTTTATTGATTATAACCATTTTAACAGAAATACTCTCTCGAGCCATTTACCGGGTAAATTTTAGTCTAAAAATATTAAACGCCAAGATTTTGTTTCCTAGTTGATATGCTGATACACTTCCTATCAGTAGGTATAGCTATCGCCACCTTAGGAAAATATGTAGAACTCTTTTGTTAGCTTGGCGGGAAAATTACATTGAACTATTGCCAGCATATGATAAGTAGCTTGATATCCTGTCGATGAAAATCTTGTCAGTCAGTTTGTCGCAGTTAGCTCCTCCTCAGTTCTTTAATCCTTCAACAGGGGTCTCTCTCCCCTGGCTATAAATACTGGCTGACCCTTCTCTCTCTCTCTCTCTCTCTCTCTCTCTCTCTCTCTCTCTCTCGACTTAGGTCTTGGGCCGCTACCTCGCGCGGAGGCGAGGTAAAATCTCTCTCTTTTTCCACTTACACCAATACGTGACCTCTCACAGATACAGCGTTTCCCAAATTCTGGGAATGCGCTAAGAACAATACACGTACGTACGAACACTACAACACACACACATAATTTCTCCATACAAACTCTATGTAACAGTCCATGTCTTTGTTTAACTTGTTTTGTTATTAATATATATTTGTTCACCCATGTATATCGGTCTTGTTTGTTTTCTTTGTCTTCTTTGGACTTAATTAAAGTCCGACATTCCCATGTAGCTGGACCGGCCAGCAGGAAATCTTAACCTTCTGATATCTCTTCACATCTTCACCCCACACGGTCCGCTACAAGTTCTATTTAGTTAAATACTCACTCAAAATGACATTTAATAAAAGAATTACTAGAAATTAGTGGAATTTACCATTTCGTAATGCGAATCAAGTCCTGTATTGATGGGCCTTCTATTGAATTTCCAATAGTAGACTAAATCGATATCTTTGTTATGGGAAACTTCACAATAAAGAAAAGCAGTCTCATTGATTACCGCCGTGGTATTTCTTGGACGTCTGGTTAAGATTATTGCATCTGTAAATAAAACAGAAATCAATTCAGATATAAGAAAAAAACACAATAGTCTTGTTCTTTATTTTCTCCCTATCTTTTTTTTTTTTAAATATAAGTTAAACACCGATTATACAGAATGCATATTTTTTATTGTGGGATTAATGATTTCGGCGAAATTACTCTGTCAAAACAAGTGTGTATATCATCAGTACTCAGTCAACATATTAATACCCTATATTTTCATTAGGCGTTAACACAAATCTCACATGCATGAGACTGTTGAATTTTATTCAGCGGTCAGAGGTTAAACGCATATTTCAGGAAATATCAGCTTCTAATTGGTCAATAAACACACAAGTGGGCGTTGCAATCCACCAACGTAGAAATATTTTTCCAGCGCGTGACCAAGTCAAGTTTTTCCGACAATTTTCTGCGATATTGTCACGTGATTACATTAATTATAAATAACAGACACAAGCTTGTTGCTCTCTTTCTTTCTCTCTCTCTCTCTCTCTCTCTCTCTCTCTCTTTTCTCTTCCCTTCTGCGAAGATGTGACCTTAAGGATTCTCGTCTTGACCATGGGCGGTCAGACGTTAAAAGCATATTCACGCATTCACGTACGTACGAAATTTTCCAAACTACATTGCAGAACATACAGAACATTTCCAAACAAGTAACAAGAACTTTTCTCTTTGAAATACTTTTCTAAAGCTACAGTTTATTCAACATTTCTCAGCTTTATAATTCATTAAACTTTTGTGAGCTCAGATAAAAATATTAAATCAAAGGGAGATAACACCAAACCTCTACGCATGCACATCATGACATAAAAATAAATATAAATGTTGTTGTTATAAAACCTTTCGTTCTTTCTTGTGTTTCTTATTTTGTGGTATTTTACGTTAAATATAAATCGTGTGGTCATGATAATAACAGATAAATGGTCCATTCTTACTAACATACTTCAACAAGATCGTACAGCTGGCGAATATCATCATGTAATACATTAGTCTCGCACAATATAGTTGTAGGTGAGCTTGTGGAATCTTCCACATCTGCCAGTTACCCCCAGCTGGAAAATGCACTCTTCTTGTTGTGATTTTCACCACCATCATACTTACAAAATATATAACAAGCATTCATTGGTCAATCACCTCTAATCTAGCTCGTTGATTGGTCAGTTTCGACCAACCAAATCATCTACACGCGACAGGTCTGTTTTCGCGCCAACTAAGTCTGAGCCTGTCACGTGATACAACAGATTATAAAAACCAAACACGAGTAATTCTCGTTCTCTCTCGTTCCTCTCTTCATCACTCGTACGTCTCACCTCTGCTGCCAAAATGTGACCCTTAAAGAACTCCCGT
Organism: Acanthosepion esculentum; assembly: GCA_964036315.1. Classification (NCBI taxonomy): domain Eukaryota; kingdom Metazoa; phylum Mollusca; class Cephalopoda; order Sepiida; family Sepiidae; genus Acanthosepion; species Acanthosepion esculentum. Next base: position 15,962,675 of record OZ038480.1, read on the forward strand.
CTTGACTAATGCAGTCAGACATAAAAAAAACTTTACAACAATCACGCAAGTACAACTCTTAAACTCTTCTGAACTCTTACCAACTTGTACAATACACAATTCCAAACATTCAACACATACTCATTTTTATAAACTACAGTTTAATAGTTAATCTAATCTTTATGAGCACCGGTACAAATATTTCCAAATCTAAGAGACATAACTCTTCCAAACCTTTCAGTTTATATGCATATACATGAAACACTTAATAAATTCAATTGTTATGATTTGAATCATTACGTTCTGTTTTGTATTATATACCATGTGCTGTTTTACGTCAAATATAAATTGCATTGTGACAACCACATTGTATAGCGACCTCCAGCATAATGGCATGATCCTTTCCACACCTTTCCTAAACAAAAATAAAATAATTGTGGAGGGACCCACAACATATTTGGTGACGCCGATGTTCACCGCTACAATAATGGAAACCTCGTCGTTTAGGGCCCGCTACAAAGGAAACTGGCGTCGTCCCATCATGCTCCATAGATATTCAATCGAAGACAATCTGGTGATTGGGTCAGTTGGAAAACTGTCAAATATTTTTCAGAACATGCTGAGAGACACGGATATCAGATGTACGGAAATTATTCTGCCGGAAGGGCACATTGCCTGCCTTTTACTGGATTGGCAACAGATGCTCATGGCACTGTTAAATTCCACTCTTCAAGTATCAGTGGCGGGTGAATACACTCTAGAAGTATGCATTCGTCATGAATACGTCGCACACGCACACATAAAGGACTATTACTAGTATTAAGGCTGAATCTGCTCTCAACATTAAACACAAAAAGAGCGTCGTTCGATCCACCAGGTGACGTTCTGGCGGCACCACTAAAGACGGGCATCACAATGTGACGATGAAAGTTAAATTCTAGCGTGCTTACAGTGCGTCGTTCACATTGAATGTCTTTTCTGGGTGGCCGTCTAGAGACTGGTCTAAGGAAATCACACCTGTTTGTACTGGACTCTTTCACCGCATTGAACCTCATCGCAGTATGCATTATCATCGTCTAAAGCTCAGACACAGACGATGCGCGGATGTGAGTGTTATCCGCTAGATGGCTGTAGGTTTCGAAAGATTTTATCAGAATATCGACTCATCACGAGCATGCGCGGCAGGTGCAGTTGTACCCAGGTTAAACTCGGCACTGTCTTTTAGGATATTAGAAAATACTGCAATTTTATTTTCTACCCGTTTATATATGATAAACGGTTTCTATATGTTCTTTATCTTGTCATTCTGTCGGATTCCGAACTATATATATATATATATATATATATATATATATATATATATATATATATATATATATATATGAAAATCGGGGTTTCATGATATATATATATATATATATATATATATATATATATATATATGAAAATCGGGGTTTCATGATATATATATATATATATATATATATATATATATATATATATATCATGAAACTCCGGGTTGTGCATTCAAGTTGTGGTATTATATATATATATATATATATATATATATATATATATATATATATATATATATATATATATAAATATCTCGCGATAACCAGAAATATTAAACAAACGGCGTTGGCCCAAATTTGCACCTGAAGATTGCAAATAGCATGAAACTCCGAGCTGTGCATTCAACTTGTGGTATTATATATATATATATATATATATATATATATATATATATATATATGACGAAATATACTCTTAAGGTGTGGTATATTTAAGGGATAAAGTGCTCAATATCAGAGATAGAGCGTGTGTAAATATAAAAGTGAACATTTAAGTCAACACTTAGAGGCGACAGGCTCTTTCATGCTAGACGCAATCGATTGCGTCTAGCATGAAACAGCCTGTCGCCTCTATGTGGACTTCAGTGTTCAATTTCATATGTCTTCAGGTCAAAATTTGGGGCAACACCGTTTGTTTAATGTCTCTGGTTATCGCGAGATATTTTATTGTTAATGAGGATAATTATTGTTGTTTACTATTTAAATGAATTGTAATTTATTTTTGGATTTGAATTTTGACCCAGATTAACATTTAAGATTGAAAATAAGATTGAAAATGAGAATTATAAATTTTAATTTAAAAAACGGACGCTGTTATAAAAAAACATTTGGAGATCAAGGGGGGGTAACTTTATTTTTTTGTATGAAAATCAATAATGAAATTAATAAAATTAATAACATTAATGAAATTAATAAAATTAATAACATTAAAGAAATTAATAAAATGTGCAGTGATAAAATTAAGATACTAATAAAATAATACGTAAAAATAAAAATAAAATAAATTAAAATATAATAAAATAAAATTAAAATATAAATAATAAATAAATAATTATAATTATAATAAAAACAAAGCCCGTTGCTGATAGTGAAACTAAAAGTAAAAGAAAAAACAATAATAATGGTTATATAGTAAAAATAGAAATATGATAATGAAAATAATAATAATATTAGCATAAATGTTAAATGCATTACAGTTTAATAACAACAACGATAACAATAGTTATATAGTAAAGATAGTAAAAATATTAATAAAAATAAATAATTATGATAATAATAAATAATATCACTTCTAGTATTTCTGGTCCCCGGGCCTGACTAGACTATATTAATCTGTGTCAACATGCTTGAGTAGAAATTTGATTCTATGCAAGCAGGTGCTCATTAATTGACTTCTCTTGTTTAAGAGATTTGGATTTTTCATATTTTCTAGGATCATTAATTTTTCAGAAAGTCATAAGTTACATCTGTCGCCGTCTCGCTGAAGGGTTTCGCTTTCGTTATGCATTCCTAAGTGATTTTTAAAGCATTTCACCACAAGCAAGGCGGGAGTGTCACTGTACGCAAGGGGTTACAGAAAGTGAAAGTAAGAGAAAGGACTTGATATAGAGGGTATTGAGGAAAGAATAAAAAGAAGAACGGGGATCAAGGCATCAGAAGATGTCGATTGATATTACATTTAAATTTTTGAAGATTATAGTAATCAGGGAAGTAAGTAAACGGAAGGAAGTTCCACTGTCGGGAAGTGCGAGAGAAGAAGCTGTTGGGGTAGAAGAGGCGGTTACATTTAACTCTTTTAACAGTAAAAGGGTGGGACCGAGATGCCAACCGAGTTGCACGCTTAAATTCATGTAGTCGGGGCACCAGTGAAAATAGATCGACAGAGCAAGTGCCATGAAAATATTTGTAGAAAAGTCAGAGGGAAGCCACATCACGATGTGAGAAAGTGACTGTAGACGAGATGCCAGATCAGGACCGATCACATTGCATATGCGTTTTTGGATTTTATCGAGAACCTCAAGATGAACAGCGGAGGCACCGGTCCATATAAGGCAACGGTATTCAATGCATGGACGAATGGTAGATTTGTAGATGTGAAGGATGTACTCAGACGAGAAAAACCTTCTGGCGCGACATAGAACCAACGTTCCTTGCGGTAGATGCAGCTATTGATTCAATGTAGTTGATCCACCTCAGGTCAGTAGAAAACGTAAGACCAAGAAGTCCAAGTGAGACGATAGGAGGCATGGGGGTTTCTCTATGGTGGTTAAATGAGAGATGTTTCGTTTTGGAGGCATTAAAATTTAAAAGCCATTTCCTACACCAGTTAACCACAAATTGGAGGTCATTTTCGTGACCAACGGCCAAGTTAACTTTGTCAGTAATGCCGGATTTACTGTTGAGACAGGAGTAAATGGTAGTGTAGTCTGCTTAGATGCCTACTTGAGAACTGATGACATCAGAAAGGTCATTTATGAAGATCAGAAACAGTGTATGCTCCAGGATAGATCCCTGAGGAATGAAAGTTGGGTTTTTATTCTCGCTTTTCAATTTCCAGAAAAATTTAGAGAGGGCAGTGCTGTTACTATATTTGATATTGCCTAATGTCATTTGGTGGTGGTAGAAGCGCGATTTCCAATGGCTTTCCGTAGAGCCTACATAAAACTTGACCTCGTCATCATATTTGATTTCAACTTTAGACTAATGATTTGGTTATACGTCTACCATTTAATGGGCAGGGTTTTTTTTCATTTCTTAGTTGCGGGGATGTTATTGTTTTGAAAGTTGTTGAAGTGTTTGTTTAGAATGGAACAGTTGTGCTGTGATATATACTGGTCGATGTTTTTGGCACAACTGTAGCTAACTTTGACGTTGTTTCTGTTGAAAATCTTATTTAGAGTTGGGTAATGACAGAAGTGCTTATGGATTAAATTAAAAAATTCCGATATTAGTTTTGACATTTTTATGGAAGGGCGGGTTAAACGTTTGCGGCGTTTTGGTTTGTTGACGTCATTATTGCTATTGGCTAAGAATTCGAGGTTAATTTTATGCTTACTATGTTCTAGTGCTTCTTCATATGCCTTTGCTTGTCAAAAATATCCTTATTGCTAGAGTTGGAGGACAACCTAAATTGGACCGGTTTATGTAAATTATTTAGTATTCTAGGATTGTAGTTAGATCGTTTTACTTACATTTATCCATTTCACTATATATATATATATATATATATATATATATATATATATATATATATATATATATATTAAAGACATTTATGATATGTTTAACGTTCTTTATGTAGATACAAGTATTTAAGCAAATGCTCTGTTTTATAATAAACAGTATTAAATAACTTAAATTTAAATGTCTTTAAAATAAATTGTCGGACTTTGTCCAATTCAATATGTCCAATATATATATATATATATATATATATATATATATATATATATATATATATATATATATATATATATATATAGGGTGGTCCATAAAGTTCGTGTGCACTTTAAAAAAATTATAACTTTATTTGTATTTGCGATAGAAATAATCTGTAAAAAAATGTTATAAAGTTTAATGTACCTAGTTTTAAGTATAGCTAAAATAACTAATGTGATTTCAGGCATTACTGTAAATCAGTTGGCAAATGTTTTCCGTGAACTGCAAAATCGTATTACCCTTTGTATTGTTAATGATGGAGGACATGTGGAAATTTAAATAAAATTTCAATAAAACCTTAAGAAATATAGATTTACTTCTTTCTAATCCTTTTTACAAATTATTTCTGGCCGTTCACTAATTTATTAGTGGCCGTTCAGGATATGAATCCATCTCTTCTCCCCTCCTATAATACTGGGTGACGAACGGTCTAAGACAACTCTGAATTCTGCGGAGGGTCGTTTGGGAACCTAGTGGCATACTGTGCCCCAATTCTCTGTATTCGACTTATCCAAAAAATGTGATTGGTTCTGCACCACTATGTGACACTATTTAGCTATGGCAATTGGCTAACTAATTAACCATAGAAATGAAAAACGGGAAATACTTAAGGCAAGAAAGAGCTATATCGAAAGACAGACCGAGTGACGTTAAAAAAAGATTTTTACTTTATTTTTACAAAGAAAAGAAAGGATACTTTTCGCAAAAGAGAGAAAATCCGTAAGAAAAAGCGAGACTTAAGATTCTGTCAAAATTAATTAATGTCATGATAAGGGAGGGACGCGCCAAGGGAAACGGAATTCAGAAAGAAAAACAAAGCCAACCACACATGGCGGCCATTAAAAAAAATCGGCTTGAAACAAAGCCGCAATACAAGCAAAGAAAATCAATATTAGTTATCTTTCAGAGATATCATTTAATTTTAATTCCTGGTCCCAACGAAGAGAGACATCTGGTATATGTACGAATCTTGGCATGAGAAAGGAAATCGCGGGTGAAGATATTATTATTACTTTTTCAAACTGTTAACGTCAGAACAGCATCATCGAAAATGGGCATCTGGTAATGAGAGGATTTTAAGGCATGAGAAAAATAAAGAATTTGATTCTCAGGTAAACACGACCACCCAGTTAAATGTTGACTAGCGGAGAAACCAGGTGTCGGGTTTTGACAGTGATTAATGAGTCGACAGAGGTCCCGGCTAAGTGGATTTTGGGTGTCCCCAAAGAAAGATGTGAGAAGAATTATTTTTGCAATCTGGGATTTGTAAAGAAATGTTATGGCCGATGGAAAAAGAAAAAAAAAAGGATTTTGTAAACAAAAATTCTGGATGATAATTTTAAGAGGGCCAGTCTAGTCACACCCACACTGCCGAGCGATCAATGGCCAAGTCGTGGCGTGTGGGATAGGCGAAGGTGAATGTATGAGAAAGGCGGGGAAGTTGTTAACACCCACTGATAGGATTGGTATGAAATACCAATATGAGAAAGGAAGAGTCTGGGAGGATAGTTCTCCTCCGACCTCTCCTCACGGACGAGGGAGAACCCCCCGAAATGGAAAGTGATTAATCTTCCAAAAATGGGAAGTAATTAATTTTCCTGGCTTGAGAATAAAGGGAGTTCTTGTTGGGAATCGAGAATTATGGAGGAACCCAAACCACGTCTGGCCCCACACTGGGTTTTGGTCGGTATCCATATAAACGAACGTCCCCGGCAGTTAAACAGTTCAGTTCGAGTTGGTGAAAGTTGAGTTGGAGTTGCAGTTGGAGACCGTGCCTCGCAGAAGCTGACCGAAAGATTTCCACGTCCTTTCTTTCGACTTAGTCTTCCCACCAAAAGCAAGTTTTATTGACGAACGACTTAAGATACCAAATAGTTTGTTCTATTATTTCTTTTACTTACGCTTGTACGGTATCACCTTTACCCTGGATTCGGCTTGCACTACGGCCCGACGCCTGATTGATTTCGTCTACCTAAGATCAAAGTCACAACGTGGGTAGGTTAGACTTGAGATCAAAGCAGTTACTTCGGTAACCAGGCGTTGGAAGTGAGCTGGGAACGACAAAGCTGGTATCGAACCGGGAACGACCAGATCGACCGGGACCACAGGCTGGTGACAGCGACAAAGAGTCAACCCCATAACGCTGGTGGAAGAAACCTTACAGCTTCGCGCCGCAACTGGGGGTTGACCACGGGCCGACAACGCAGTGTCACATATTGACGTCGCGACCATAGGACGTCACATATTGGCGCTGCGACTATACCAGTGGGTGTCACATATTACCGCTGCGACCACCGGTTTATGTCACATATTGGTGCCGTGGTTAACCAGGATTCGACCACCAGTGGGTGTCACATATTGCCGCTGCGACTTTTGGAGTGGAACGCCCTTCATATCAAAGAATGAAGGTTACTCAAACCGGTGGACATATTTGTAAAATAACCACAGCGGCAAAGGTAGTAGTAATTCTGAATTACTTTATTCTCGTACCAACGAGATACAAATACAAAAATAGACTCGGCCTCTGGCCACTCAGCTGTTTATATAACAACGGGGGAGGTAACTTTTTTTTTTAAGCGTTTCACCCCAAGCAAGGCGGGAAGCCATGAGCACGCAAGGGGTTACAGAGAGTTGGAGCGAGAGCAAAGAGGAGTGATAGAGGAAAGGATGAAGAGAAGGATATGGGATAGATCAAGGCATCTGGAGACGTCGATTGACATTATATTTGAATAGTTGGAGATTATAGCTATCAGGGAAACAGGAAAAGGGGGGGGTGTTCCACAGGCGTGAAATGCGGGAGATGAAGCTATTGGTGTAGAAGAGACGGTTACATTTAACAGTTTTGACAGTGAAAGGGTGAGAGCGAGATGCCAGCCTAGTAGAACGCTTAAAATTCATGAAGTCTGGGAACCAGCGAAAGCATCTCATCGGAGCAGTTACCGTGAAAGTATTTTTAAAAAGAGACACACGCATCAACCGGCCCGCAACAGTTAGCACCAAGCAAACCGAATTGACAAATCTTATTTATGTATCGTTCGCTTCACATTTAGTAACAATTAATAGCTAGTTTTACAATAAACAATTCGCTTATGTAATGAGTAGGATTCTCCCTAAGTGTCCTTCTAATCTTATCTTCTGCTACACTGTTATGCTTAATAAATATCAGATGTTTGCATGCTCATCGTCCAAGTTATCTCGCATTTCTTTCGAAAAATATTTACTATTGTAGTGTATAAAAGGAGGTTATCTGCCCTTGAGAAAATGGCGACGACGCATGAGATTGCAGTACCAACTCGTGCACAATTAAATCTGGATTCCATAGCCACTAACCCTCAAATGGTTTTGGAAGAGTGAATAGAAACAATAGGACTGTATTTCGTAGCAATGAATATAAGAGAAACGAAGCAAAAAGGGAGTTTATTTTTTTTATTAGGGTGTGTTTGAACTAAGGAAAATTTACAAAACGTTGGACGATGGAAATGAGACTAATCAAGAAAACTTGATTCTTTTTTTAAATGAACATTTCGAAACCAAAAGAAACCTAACGTATGAGAGTCACCAATTTTGATCCAGAATGCGGGAACATAAAGAAAATGCAGTGATTTACATTGTGGTATCACCACCACCATCATACATAGAAAATATACAACGAGCATTCATTGGTTAATCTCCTCCACTCTAGCTCGCTGATTGGTCAGTTCCAAACAATCAAATCGCCTGCACGCGACAAGTCTGTTTTCGCGCTTTCTAAGGTTGATCCTGTCACGTGATACAACATACTATAAAAACCAAACACGAGTAATTCTCGCTCTCTTTACTCACTCGTGTGTTTCATCTCTGCTGCCAAAATGTGACCCTTAAAGAACTCCCGTCTTGACTAATGCAGTCAGACGTAAAAGAACTTTACAACAATCACGCAAGTACAATTCTGAACTCTTACCGACTTGTCCAATAGACAATCTCTAACATGCAACATACTCATTCTTATAAACTACAGTTAATAGTTAATCTAATCTTTATGAGCTCAGGTACAAATATTTCCAAATCTAAGAGACATAACTCTATCAAACCTTTCAGCTTAATTGCATGTACATCAAACACTAATAAATTCAATTGTTATGTTTTGAATCATTACGTTCTGTCTTGTATTTTATACCATGTGCTATTTTACGTCAAATATAAATTGCATTGTGACAACCACATTGGTAGCGACCTCTAGCATAATGGCATGATCCTTTCCACACCTTTCCTAGACAAAATAAAATATTTGGTGACGCCGACGTTCATCGCTACAATATTGGAAACCTCGTTGTTTAGGGGCCCGCTACAACATTACTGCATGTACGTGCAAGTTTAATGAATACTCTGCAGATGAGGCAGTAGAAGACCATTTATTGAAAGATAATTATTAAGAGAAAAAATTAATACTATCACAAGTTGTGCAACTAGCAACGTTGCCGGAACAAGTGGAACAACAAGCCAAAGAAATTGAACAAAATGTTGAAATTTACAAACTATAAGAAAAAAAAAAAGAGTTAACAGAAAAAAAAATTCTTTTTTTACTACAACCCACCAAAAAGGTGATATTGTCGTGTATAAAAGGAGGTTATCTGCTCTTGAAGAAGAGGAAGAAACACGGAAGCTAATGCTCATTTTTCTTCTAAAAACCCTCACCTTGAACAAAAAGATAAGCCGTGCTGGAAGCCATTCCATATGAATTTGTTGCCGTGCAAGTATAGTTTGCCGCATCTTGCCGCGTTAATCTCTCAATGAAAAGATTGCCGTTTTGATAAAGTTGGACACGATTATTTTGCGATCCTGGTGTAAGGTTCATTTCAATGCCGTTTTTCTTCCAAATTATTTCCGGCGTCGGTGCAGCTTCCGGTTGACATAATATCGTAATATTGCCGTTAACAGCTGCCCAAATAGAAGGACCGACAGGATTTTTGCGAAAAGATGGTTTGAAGGCTGTAACAGAAAGAAAATATTTGTTTTTAATAACAAAAACCAATTCAGTTTTCCAGTCGATAGAAATATTTTTTCACACAGTTGTATCAAATTCATATTCTGAAGTTATTGATCTTTAATAATCAATATGAAAAATAAAATCAATGGAAGCTATTTAAAAATATTGACCGGAGAAAACAGAACAAATAAATCAATCTTTTTTTTTAATAATTACTGTTAGGCTGTCCGGAAAATAATGTCGCGTTGTTAGATACCTTGAATAAACTTTCCTCCACTTTGAAAGATTGAACTCAAAGTCTTCCTAATTCTGTCTTCTTGAATCTTGTTCTCTTATTGTTCTTTCTCCCCACTAAGGTTTTCTCACTCTCTTTGCCGTCCTGGGTATGACGATAAACTACATCCGCGTCCTGGGTAATACAATAAATTACATCCGACACCAAAGTCTTTGATCAGAAGGTTTTGAGGAGCGTGGAACCACCTCTTCATTGCTGGTGTTCTCAGGTCCACCCTGACCCGGGTGTTAGCACTTGTCAGGGTCCCAGCTATGGGAAAATAGTTACCCCCTCCCCACGAAAAGTTGTCAAAACACTATGAAAGTATAAAAATAGGTCTTAATACCAGAAATACTTTTTTGAAAAAATCTTTTACCAGCAATACATTTTTTGAAAAAATATTACCAGCAATACATTTTTTGAAAAAAAAATATTACCAGCAATACATTTTTGAAAAAAAATATTACCAGCAATACATTTTTGGAAAAAAAATATTACCAGCAATACATTTTTGGAAAAAAAAATATTACCAGCAATACATTTTTAAAAAAGATTTTACCAGCAATACATTTAAAAATATATTACCAGCAATATATTTAAAAAGATTACCAGCAATAAAAATCTTGTCGGCATTAAATAACCCATTCAGGTTGATATGCCGTAAACCAAACGAAACCCACCCAAATCACTCTCTTTGACTCCTGGTAATCTTTTGCGTCTTAGTGGCATAATCGCCTTGGGATGAAATGGTTAAAAGAAATAATTTAAATTTGTGACATATTAAACTAAGCCGAACACTATAAAAACGATTCCATTGGTTTTCTTCGTGACTTAGGTAGCTGAATAGCTGCCATCAGTAAGTAGTTCGAACATAGGTAATAAAAAGTGAGCCTTTAGAATATGGTGATTTTCAAGACAGACCCAGTATGAAGTCTTGACGTAACACAATCTACTTCCATTTCATGTTGTGCTGTACTAAATAATAAAATCGTGATATAATAGCTTCTGTTATCGTATTACGAACAGTATTAGAAAAATATGCACTGTTGTTCTTTGGTTGATAGCAGCCCTCATTTTCTTCAAATGGAAAGAGAATATGCATCGGTACTTAATAGACGGGGAGAGAACTTTATTTCTTTTTAGGGAGTTTTCCGAGACACTGAGATTAATTTATTAATTTCGTACTTTTGACCCTTTAAATGGTTTCTTGCTCCATTTACTACCCACCGTTTATTGCTTAACAAAAAATTCCGATTCCACAATTATTAAGAACCTTTCTTCTGTTGGGCACCGAAAAGAAAGAGGCCAAAACAAAAGAAATATTTCCTTATTTCAAATCATCTCATCAGTTTCGACAACACAGAAACGTAAATATGAACGAATTGTGTACGAATGGGTGCTTTGTATGTGCAAATCTACAGGGTGGTCCGAAAGTCTTGTCACCCCCTATTCCAGATATCTGACACAAGGATGTGTAAATAAATGAAAGTGAATAAACTGAATCCAGTACATGTGCTTTGTATTACTGTATTACCTGTTCTTCTATTGTTCTCATTATTTTTTTGGTATGGAGTGACAAGACTTTCGAACCACCCTGTATATCATCATCTGATGATGCCTCCTTAGTTGGTCATGTGATTATCCTTTAAGTACCCTATTTTACAAAATAAGAGAAACGTGTTCTTAGATCACGTCAGCATCTTTGTTCACGATTCATTTCACTAAATTAAATAAAGAAGGTTGAATAATAAATTAAAATCTTACTCAGAAATGAGATTGAACCCAAATATTTTATTTCATATAAGCATTGGTTGGGACTTGACTGAGGTGTAGAAGCGCCCGTAACTTCTGGTTGTATAGCACGCAGTATGTTAGAAATATCAGTGAAAGAAGTTACCTTTAAAATATGAACAGCAACAATTTTAAAGCCTGTTCATAACTTATTGATGTACCATGGATGTTCTAAAAACATCCACAGAGTTCACACGTGCTTTATTCTGCAGCTATACGGAGCAAACATTAGTTACAATTTCTGGTATGATCAACTGTTTGAACAAAGCCAGCACGCTCAAACTCTCAGTCACGATGACTTGTAAATTTATGCTAGCAAAAAAAAAAAAAAAAATCGACGACTTCTGAATAGATCCGTCTACCCAATTTAATTCACAAGGCTTGGGTCAATTCATGACTTTCAGGCACTTTTCGAAGGTACGATTTGTTGGGATCGCCTCCGCAAACCTATAACATCAAAGTCAACTCCTTGGCAAATCGACCCTGGTGAGATTCGAACCTGGGCCTCATGGTCGGAAAGCAAACATTCTAACCAATCGGTCACAGACCCATATATTCAGTGTTAATAACTGAGGTTTAACGCCAGACGTTGAACCAGGTTGGAATATATCTTACCACCCATATTTAGCCACAAACAGCCTTATGCTAGTTTTTCGACAGCCAAGTTATATAAGGACATGAAACAGAGGAGAATGGTGACTCAGAAGAGGTAAATCATCGGTTTGAGTAAGGATAATCTTTTATTTGCATTGGTCTTTCAAGACTTGGGCGATCATGGCTCTCCACAACTGCATGTCTTTTGCTGTAACTCTTGCTCCTTTTACTACCTCTCTTTGTCTTTTGGGTCTTTGTTCTGCCATCCATTCATATAAACCCGTTATTTGTTGTTTCCTTCTCCCTTTAACATGTCCCTTGTAAATAGGGTAAACTATATATATATATATATATATATATATATATATATATATATATATAAAAAGAAAGAACAGTAAGATATATAATCCGGTGTTCTTATAGATATTTTTTATTTTTACACAATAGTGCTCAATGTAAGTTTAGAGAGCATCAATATTATAAATTAACTGATTTAAAATATGTTTTTTTTCGCTACACAGTAATAACCATGTTTCAAAAATGGAAGCTAAAAGCTTCGAATTTAATTTTGTTTCATTCTCAAGCGTGTGTCTGTATGAGATATTTGTAAAATATTTACTTATATTCATTATTTTTAGTTATCTGGTGGTTATCACTGGAAACTGAGTGACAGCAAACTCGCCAAAACCAATAGCACTTTCCTCAGTATTTTCCCCGACTAAAAATCTGCTGTGACCTAAACATGTATGAAAAACCTAACCTTCATATTTTCAATATTTATTAAGGCTCAAGAGCAAGATTTTGATATTTTCTCACACTCTCACACGCGTCTATTGTTTTAACGTGTGGTTCGCCATATCTATGATTTGACAGGCGCTTTTATTTTTGCATTATATTCTTAAATTGAAAAGATCCCAAATAGCTCCACTCTGAACTGCATAATAAATGTTTCGCTGCCTCTTGCTTTACTCTCTGTTAGAAGTCATCGTCTATTGTTCTAGTTTTTAAGAACTCTGGTGAACCGCTCGACTGATCCAACTATCGGCCTATTAACCTTAAACAACTTTTTGAAAAACGTCTAGAGGCCATAATCAATAATTAATGAATAGGTTCATCACTATTACCTATTAAAAATAAAGAAAAGAACAGTGGCTCTACTGACTGATATGCGCATAATAACCCTGTCACTGGTCTCGGACATCATTCTTAAATTAGACACCCATAAGGTAAGCGGAGGTGACGAGATCCCAGCTGTCGTCCTAAAGAAATGTGCTCCCAAGCTGGCTCCAGTTCTCTTCAAACTCTACAACTATTGCGTCGCTGCTTTCTGCTTTCCAACTTGTTTTGAAGTCCTTTTCTGTAGTTCCTGTTTTTAGGAACCCTGGAGAACCTTATGAGCCTCTATCTCCCTATTAGTTTCCAATCCACTTTTCGGGAAATATTCGAGGCTTTAAACAATGCTAAAGTGGTTACGCCTCTTAAATTTCTCGACTGACTCTCCGACAAACAAAATGGTTTCCGTTTTGTCAGGTCTACTGCAGATGTGCTTACGGCCATCACTGAATATGTATATATCAAGCTCTTGATAATAACGGCGAAGTTCGTACTATGGCTTTAGATACCTCAAATGCATTTGACAGAGTTTGGCATACTGGTCTTCTACGTAAGCTTCAGGGTTATGATATTACAGGAGGACTGTTTGATTTAATCCAATCATTCCTATCAAATCGTGAAATGAAGGTCGTTCTGAACGGGCTCGCTTCCAGATCATTTCACACGAACGCAGGTGTCCCCCAAGGCTATATCCTGGGTCTTAGGCTGTTTCTGATATTCATCAATGATCTTCCTAATGTCATCAGTTCCTAAGTAAGCATTTATGCAGATGATACTACCATTTACCCCTGTCTCATTAGAAAAACTTTGAGCTCATAAAGTTAACCTGGACACTGCTCTTGAAAAGGACCTCCAATTTGTGGTTAACTGGAGCAAGAAATGACTTTTAAATTTTAATGCCTCCAAAACGAAACAGCTCTCATTTAACCACCATAGATAAACTTTCCTGTCCGCCATCAGCATGGACAATGCTGGACACCTGGAGAGCATCACACTGCGCCTTCTTGGCCTCACGTTTCAAATGACTTGAAGTCAAACGACTACATTGAATCAACAGCTGCATCTACTGCAAGGAAAGTTGGGTCACTATGTCGTGCCAGAAGGTTTTTTTCGTCAGAGTTTAGCACGTTTACTAATCTACCAATCGTTCGTGAATTGAATACTGTTGCCATATCTGGTCTGGTGTTCCTGCTATAGACGTGATTTGGCTTCCCTCTGTCTTTTCTACAAATATTTTCATGGCAACTCCTCTGACAAGCTATTTTCTCTGGTTCCCTGACTACATGAATTTAAACGTGCTACTAGATTGGCATCTAGGTCCCACCCTTTTACTGTTGAGATAGTTAAATGTAACCGCCATTTCTACTCCAACAGTTTCTTTTCACGCACTTCCCGACAGTGGAACTCCCTTCCTCTTACTTGTTTCATTCAATCTTCAAAAGTTTGAATGCAACGTCAACCGCCATTTTCTCTCTTCTTGAATCCTGTTAATCTTTTATCCTTTCATCAATCCCCCTATACCCAGTCTTTTCTCCCACTTTCATTCTCTGCAACCCCCTGTGTAGTAGTTGCATTGGGGTAGAATGATTTTAAAAAAATCTCTTAGTTACAAATTCCGTCTAAGCTGTCAAAGATTTTACTCACCCAAGACTCTGAGTTGGGCGCTGGAGAACGTCGAACCATATTTGTTAGTGGCGGCGCACTGATACATGCCGGCGTCACGTTTTGGGTTGAGTTGTTCAATAATCAAGACATTCTTGTTTATTTTCATCTCTTTAGAATTGGTACGAAACAGGATGCCATCTTTGTACCAGGAATAAGTGGCTTTGGGAAAAGCTTTCGCATCACAGCGCCATGTTAGTCTACTGCCGATATTCAAATGTTGATCTTTCAGAGGATACTGGAAAAATGGTTTTACTGGAAGCAATAAATTCGGTTTTAGGAGAAATGCTCAAACAATATTACAAAAGCTTATAAAGAAAAACTGTTACAGGTCGAGGATCCTTTATCCTGAATTATTGGGAGCAGAAGCGCTTCGGTTTTCAGGTTTTGGAATCCAGGTTATTTAATTTGTATATAGCGTCTGTTGATAAACATAAATACTTTCTTTTTTTCTTTTCACTACCCATATGGATATCTGCAGGACTTTTTGACATTTTGAATAATATCTTTCCTGAGCACGAAACACCTGGTAAGTAATCGACAAACTGCGACGATCGCTTACAAAAAACTGGCGCCAACGTAGGCTAAGTAGCTGGGCTGAGGAACCCCCACATGGGGCGGATGAGGTCACTTACAACAGTTGCACAACAGTTGCACAACACTGGCAACCTTCCCAGTGCTTTCTGGAATTTTCCATTTGTGGCAAGTCATGTCAGCACCGGAAAACCTTCTGGATTTTGGAGGTTTTGGGATATGGGAATTTCGGATAAAGGATACTGAACCTGTATTGGATATGGATTATTCGGATCAAAACAATAAAGATGAGGATACCATTTGGAATATCGCATGGAATGATGGTAATTATTAAAACAACACATAAGGAAAACGGTAAAACGTAATAATGAAAACAACAAATATGAAGATACCCGTGCATGCATTTCCTAGGAATGGCATAGTGATCAAAATAACAAAAATAAAGATACTAATCCAAATAGTGGAAAAAAAACAGTGGACAAAATTTTCGTTTAGATATTCTTCAGCCTTTTTCTACAGTTTAAATTTCTGTGATTCAGCGTTTACATTGTTCGATATATTTTTGAAAGTGTTCATTTTTATTTTTAACATAAAATTTCAGCCTTCAGGTATGTTGTATCAAGTTTTTAGAATTAATTTCGTACGTTTTCCTTTTCTCTGTCATTTTCATTTATTCAATTAATACATAAGATTTCAACAGAATCGCAAGACTGAGCGTTAATGTCCCATGTTCATAGCATCAGTGAGAGAATATCAACATATGTTCTAATTAATCATTTTTTACAAGTTTCTTTCTGTAGCTAAGGATCGTAAAATGGATCCTTGCTGAAGTTCTCACTTGCTCTGTTTCTTGGGTGCTGATTCTTTATGGTGCCAAAATGTACGATTGGTCTTGTCGAGTTAACTCCTCCTAATTTTCGAAACCACTACTAGGGGACTCTCTCAGGACTATAAATAAACAGTGACATACTCTGTCATCCTTTTTTTTCCTTTTTCACTCAGGGACGGCATGATGTAGGTCGAATGAGGAAAACGGTTTTCTCCACTGGAACACGTACGCATCTTTCACTTCACTTTCTATAGGACCTTCTCCTACACCAAACTACACACAAACAATTCACTAGTTTAAATGTTTTCTTCATTCATGTTCATTGTTTTGTAACACGCAATAATATTCTATTGTTTATGTATACCCTTGTTTTGTTAATACATACATATCGTTTGCATATATATATATATAGTTTTGTTGTTACTCTTTATATTTTTTTACGTGTACTCTCATCCCAAGTCTACCATGTTTGTTGTGGGCATTTCAGGAAACACACGTGTTTATCTCTCAACGCGTACACAGGCCCGCAACAGTCTACATACGCATTCATTTTTTTTTATATATGCATCTTTTATACAGATTTTCCATCGTAATTTTGTGTCTATTATTTTTATTTTTCAGAGGAAGCAGTGTGCCTCCATTTCTATTCACACATGCTCTGCTAAACTTGATTTAGTTGTTTCGCTTTGAGATTTTTCATTAAGTTGGATTAAATACAACAAAAAGAGAATATTAATTCGAAACAGCTTATCAGAGCCTTCATCGGGTTATTTTGCGAAAAAAAGGCACCAAGTGAAACTAAAAGCCTAATTAGAATTACGAGGACGGTTGATGAATGCATTAAGATTATTTGTTGGTGTTAGCATCATTAAAACATAAAAGTTTGAAACCCCTAATTAAGTTACTAAAGTGGCAAAAGTGAAACCCCTAATTAAGTTACTAAAGCTTACTCGTTGTACAACTAAAGGTCAGAACTGGAGGCCTAATTAAAAATGTTGGAATTTTAAAAAAATCTTGGGAGAAAAATTAACTTGGAGTTATATAATGTAATACTCAGTTGTGGGAAAGTGAATAAAAGTCCGATAATATCTGACCGTGAAAGGGGGTCAGATATTGAAAGACCTGAAACCCCCGATGAATTTGGTTATAAAACATCACTCCGCCGCATTAGAGAAACGTATTTTGCAAACTAGTCAGAAAGAATCAGAGCACAGATTTGTTTTTTACGGCTTATCAACCTTTTGCAAGTTATTTAAGTCCAGTAAATATTTGTAGAGTGTAAGAATTTTTTGAAGATAATAATGATTTACTGATACAAGTCCTACTAATTAATCTATTATTGGGGAGGAGAAATGGTGGATTCCCAAGGGTATTTTTTGCATAACGAACTCCACTGCAATTCGAACTCAGCTCTCTGAATTCCAATTCTGAGCTGCTATCCATTACACCACCCGCACATCCAAGCTTCAAGCACCTGGTATTCCCAAGCGGTTACTCATTTAGGTAGTGACCAGGCTCGACTTCGGTGAATCGATGTTTCAACGTGATATGGCTGTGAGCTTCTTCGGACAAAAAGCACGTATCAGCTCTTGAATCTAATATTAGGATTTCGTTAGATATTGCGTCGTTAATGAAAGACAAGCGAAAGAAAGTGAAGGGTGGTGAATTTAAAGTACTTACCGCTAAGAACCAAAGAGAATTTCTTCTCTGTGCGAGCACTTCGGCCTCGGTAGGCTGTACAGACGTAAATGCCTTGGTCTGCGATGTCGGCGTTTGGAATGGTCAAGATTCGGTTGTTATTTGACATTCTGGCTGCAGGTGGCAGCGGTTTGTCTTCTCGATGCCAAATATAGTTAATAGGACTTCTGGATGGGGAGAGAAGTTGAGAGTTAATCAGTTATTTTGTGTGTGAGCGCACGTATTGATGTTTATTAAGCATATCTTAGTTTCACATAGAACCACAATAGATGAGCATTCTTTTAGGATCGAACTCTCTTCATCAGCGACTGGTCAAGCTTACTAAATATGGCTCTACGGCAGGAGTTTTAAATATTTACAAAGAAAAAACTTAATGTGCTAAAGGGTACCTATCGGGTAGTGTCGAATAATGATTGGTTTAAGAAACTAGTTATGACCTGCGAGACTACCTGTCGCTCCTCGACAAGTCGTTTTTATGTGCCGTATCCCTTCAGGACATGAACGATCATGGATTTCTACAGTTTCCTGATATTTGTAGCTTTAAGTAATGTTTGTTCCATCGCTATTCCTCTTTGTCCATATTTCCTCCATCCATTTACCCCAGCTCGTGGTGTTTCCTCTGGCCCCTCTTGCTTTCAGTATGTCCTGTGAGTGTCAAATTCTCCAAGTCCTCTTTCTTCATTATGCATCCTCGGATGTTTAGCTGTCAAAGATTAATTCAAGAAACAGATGGTTGCTGAAAACACACACACGTATTGTACTTTTTTTTAGTACGACACAAAATCAAATGTGAGGCAACTAGGGAGAATCGAACTCAGTACTGTATTAAGATTGACTTAGTCTGGCATAAGGCCCCAATTTTGAGGGGCTTACTTAGTCGAGACCTTAATATTGTAATAAGTCATCTCGACTATCTAACTATTGTTCTTTGTCGAGACCCGCTAGGTATTTACGAAACCCATCTCAGTTTGGCACAAGGCCACAAATGCAGGAGCGTTCAGTGATAATCGAACTCACTACAGTAGAAATAATTTATTAGATATGTGAAATATTAACTTAATTGTCTTTGGTATGACGATAAACTACATCCGGCAGCAAGACGTCTGATTGGTAGGTTTTGAGGAGCGTGGAACCACCTCTTAATTGTTGTTGTTCCTAGGTTCACCCTGACCCAGGGTGGTAGCACCTGTTAGGGTCTCAGCTATGGGCAAATAGTGAACCCCCAAACTGAGGTCAAAACATTATGTGAGTATAAAAATATATTTTTATAGCAAGAATACCAGCAATACATCTTCACAGTAAAAAAAAACACAAAAAAAACAAAAACTTACCAGCAATACATTATTGGAAAAAGAGAAAAATTACCAGCAGTACATTTTTTAAAAGATTACAAAAGCACCCCCCCCCCAAGATTAAAGTTAAACATTTAATGACCCATAAAGTGCTGATATGCCGTTAAACAAACCAAACCAAATCAACTTAAGTTTAGGAAGATCAACGTCATTTACATTTTTAAGAAAGCATCGCCATGGAGTGAAATAATATCATTGGCCATTTCTACTGATTGAGTTTGATCCTCACTAAGTGCTCTTACACTTGTAGCCATGGTTTAGTTTAGTAAATCACTATAGAGTAGAAATAGTTTTATCTGTATTCATCATTTTAATTCTGTCTGAACTTTTAATAAAGATTCAGAGAAATATTTTAAAGTTCCGTCGCCTCCTTAAAAAGAGAACTGTCTGTTTTATATTAGCTTATGTTTATTTCGATATGTTGCTACACATCTACATAAAAAGGAACTGTCCGTTTTATATTAGCTTATGTTTATTTCGATATGTTGCTACACATCTACAAAAAAAGAACTGTCCGTTTTATATTAGCTTATGTTTATTTCGATATATTGCTACACATCTACAAAAAAGGAACTGTCCGTTTTATATTAGCTTATGTTTATTTCGATATGTTGCTACACATCTACAAAAAAAGAACTGTCCGTTTTATATTAGCTTATGTTTATTTCGATATGTTGCTACACATCTACAAAAAAAGGAACTGTCCGTTTTATATTAGCTTATGTTTATTTCGATATATTGCTACACATCTACAAAAAAGGAACTGTCCGTTTTATATTAGCTTATGTTTATTTCGATATGTTGCTACACATCTACAAAAAAAGAACTGTCCGTTTTATATTAGCTTATGTTTATTTCGATATGTTGCTACACATCTACAAAAAAAGGAACTGTCCGTTTTATATTAGCTTATGTTTATTTCGATATGTTGCTACACATCTACAAAAAAGGAACTGTCCGTTTTATATTAGCTTATGTTTATTTCGATATGTTGCTACACATCTACAAAAAAAGAACTGTCCGTTTTATATTAGCTTATGTTTATTTCGATATGTTGCTACACATCTACAAAAAAAGAAAGAAAAGGAACTGTCCGTTTTATATTAGCTTATGTATACTTCGATATGTTGCTACACATCTACAAAAAAAAAAAAAAGGAAAGAAAAAAATGAAACGACTTACGATCCATAGGCGAAACATTCCAACTGTACTGTCCGCCCTCGTAATGGTGGCTGTGGGAAGACTACAATAAAGTCATTATGGATGATAGGACCCCAGTTGACTTTGGGTGCTGGCAAAAAAGAAAAAAATTAAAAGGTTATATGTAGAAAAATAAAAACATTCAAATTGTAATTTATTTAAGTTTAAATTTGTCAAGTCACACAGACAAAAATATTTTAAGTGCTGCCATTTAATAAATAAAAATATCACTCAATATTTGATATTGTTTGCAGTGAGGCAACAGAAATGTGGCTCTCCAGAAGGATGCTGATAATACCATGGACTGAGCATGTGAGCAACGAGGAAGTTTAGAGAAAATAGAAACACAAAGGACACTTATATGTAACACCAGAAAGGGACAGTTGAAATTTCTCGAGCACATAAGGAGGAAAGAGGGCTTGGAAAATTTGACTCGCGCAGGAGACATTGAAGGCAAGAGGGACAGAGGAAAGCAGCGACTACCCTACCTGATGAGGTCGTTAGCAGAACAGGGATTAGGAGAGATAGCAAAAAGAAAAACTTTACTAAGGCCTACAAAGGACAGGGAATTGTAGATAGCGATTACCTGAAGGGATACACCTCATAGAAGAAGAAGATTCGAACACTTCTTCGTTAGTCTGTTAAATCCATATAAATTGTTATGGTAATTTACCCATGCAGGCATGGACTCTCCCAGCTATAAATAGGAGCAGGTACTGCCTTTTGGAGAGGGAAATTTCCAGCAGTCAGCTCTGACAGTCGGATCGAACATTCTTGCTGTAACACTCTCGTTTGTTATGTTTGTATTACTGTTTCTTTTAACATATTTCTTTAACTCAATTCCTCTCTTTGTGTCTTTATTTCTGGCCCTAACAAGACCACAACATAAATCAAGGTTGATTTTTAGGATTTTAAGTGTCGCCAATGACTTGTTAAACATTTCGTTGATGCTTTTGTAGTAATTTTAAACTTATTTAGAATTTTATAAATGTATATGTATATCTAAATGGAATTAATGGAAATACATTTTTTTTCGTCATCCCGCACATTTTAAGGGCTGTTATCTTCACTTTCATTGTATTTATTCCAGAATTTCGGTTGATATATTCTGTCTTCCTCAGGTATATATTGCATCAGTCAAATCGCTTAGTATGTTTTTAATCTAGTCATCAGTGTGAAGTCACAATCTTGAGCT
>OZ038480.1:15989654-16042154 GCA_964036315.1 Acanthosepion esculentum
TCACTTGTAAGATTTGTAATCGTGAGAATGAATGAAAGTTTTAACGTATTTGCTGAAACATAGCATGAAGAAGCGGAGATATGTTGAAAATTACTATCTAAAAAGAAAAAAGACATTGTAAGTCCTATAGGAATTAAATCATATATATATATATATATATATATATATATATATATATATATATATATATATATATATTGTGTGTATTTAGGCAGCATTTTTTCAAAATTTAATTTTTAATGAGTTTAAAAACTTGCATAAAATATATAGACAACGCTTATCTATATTATTTAATGAGACATGTATTAATATATATATATATATATATATATATATATATATATATATATATATATATAAGGGAGAGATTATAGTTGTTCCAACGAGAGAAAAATGTATATTTTAAAGAGAAAAGTCAAACCGCAAACGTTTTTGGTTATAATGTGGATTTTTTTTATATATTATACTTTATTTTCCATATTTGGAAATGTCTGTATTGCATTAAATATGGAAAATAAATAATATAAAATATATAAAAAATATCCACATTATAACCAAAAATGTTTGCAGCTTCTCTTCTTTCTTTAATATATATATATGTGTGTGTGTATGTTTGTGTGCGTGTGCGTGTGTGTATGTGTGTGTGTGTGAAAGAGAAGGAGTGTGTGTGTGTATGTGTATGTGTGTGTGTGTGATTAGAAACAGGAATTTGACATTGCTAATCAGACGCTTCCTCTGTAGCTAAATGGTATCTCAATCTCATAATAAACAATCATTACAAAGGCAAATATCGGTAAAAAATACTTACGGGTGTAGTTGTAGACCTACTACGTGTTATTATTGTTATTTTCTAAATGGTCCAAATACAACTCCCTTCCCCACTCCGCAAATTTGAAAAAAAGATTTTCGTGAGCCAGTGTGAAATTATTTTCTAACAAATGAAAACCTTGTATTCAAAAAGTTCACCGGATTATGTGAAATTAGATTTTGGATCACTCTTACGGATATAAAAATAAAAGCATACTGCTTCTCGGGGTTCAAAAAATTTCGGAGGCCAGTTTGATCTACACGTGCGTACACAAGCACCCCCTGACACACACAGTAGAAGAAATGAGCCAGCAAGCTGCTGACTAAGGTCTTGTCTACGAACTCGCAAAAACATTAAGCTGACAATCACAAAGTCTGTCCACGCATTTTACATCGCAATAAGAACACTTAATTACTTTATGAAACAAATTTCACTGCAAGGAAAATTGAACATTTTATTGTTATTGTATATTTCTGAAAAGAATACGTAAATTTTATTTCAACTGACGTTTAGCTTCTGCTTTTCCTTCAGAAAATAACCTTTTATTTGTGTCATTTAAAAGATGTGTTGTTGTGGTTAAATATTTGGAATGCCGATACACAGATAAAAGCAAAAGCCTGGGTAGACGGATACCAACAGTTCTCTTTCGATCAAGCCTGATCAAAAAAGATCGTTAATGAGTTTAAATATTAAACAATTAAAACGAAATTGTCAATAAAAACGAGGTAAAACATTCAAAGTTAAAATAATCCTTATATGCCATAAAAAAAATCAGTAGGTCAACTTAAATAATATCAGACAGTTTCAGAGAATAGAGAACAACTTTTGTTTACAAAAAGAAAGACGATTGTCGACTCGAAATGAAGAAATACAAGCATCTTCAAATGCAAAGACAACCGTCCAATACTTAGAATTCTGAAACAGTCGTTTGAAAAGCAATCTATACAGTAAAGGCATGTATTTTTTTATTTTGGCACAAACAGGATTATCAATGAGATATTGGCCACTCATTGAATCCGAAATCTTCTGGTATGTGTTAATGCTATATTCCTATTTCTAATCCCAAACGAGATATGCTGCTTTTTTTTTTTCATTCCAATGTCTCTGAGGTGCATTCATTGTAACTAAATTTAAACTGGCATGAAAACGAATAAATGACATTTTATAGGACAAAGAAAATAATCGTGATGTCAAAGGTTATATAAACATTGTTAGGATCAACAAACTGATTAAAAGGATTTTTTATTTACTTATAAATAATTACATTAAACACTAACTTTTGTGACCGACATCCTGATTAAGATTTCCTCCACCTGTTCTGGAAGTTCGTGTTCAAATCCAGGATATAAATGTCAGCATTAGGAATATTGATTTTCTTCGCAGACAAGTAAGACATCCAGACTTGTAAGATTAGCGCAATACAATCTTTATTTGATTTTGAGCCATACTAAGCTTAGTAAATATATAATATTCAAAACTTTTCAAATGGACGACAATCCACAAACATGCAAAACACAATATCCGTATCTCACTCTCTCTCTATCTCTAAATGTATGTATATATATATATATATATATATATATATATATATATATATATATATATATATATATATATAGGCAGCAATTTTTCATTGATGCATGTTTCATTAAATAATATAGACAAATTTTGTCTATTTATTTTAAGTTCCTTTCATATTGTCTGAAAAGCTTAATAACATGACCACGCGAGAGTATTAAGTCATGTGTGACGTCATAAGCTGCGATGGTTTTTCGCTTCCGCGTCTAGTATACACGAGTCATTATTGTTTCGTCCGTGTATTGTTTGAGATATTGAAATGTAATTATCATCTTTGATAATGGCTTATATAAGCCGAAAGCTTAGATTGGATTTAAACATGTATCAATATGATGATTTCTTTTCGTCTTTCAATGATAATGTTATTAAGCTTAGACAATATGAAAGGACAAAACTTGTCTATATTATTTAATGAAACATGCATCAATATATATATATATATATATATATATATATATATATATATACACACACAATATTATACTTATATATATGTATTTTACATAACATAATAATAATATTATACAATATTATATATATATATATATATATATATATATATATATATATATTTTACATAACATAACAATTTTATATAACGTTAATTTATTTTAATCCACATTATTTCTGTGCATAAATACAGACAACTAAATATTTTTTTTACACTTCACATGCCTTGATAAAGTTTCTCATAGAACGAAACGTGTTAGCATAAAAGGTTTTTTACTCGTGATATATATATATATATATATATATCTATATATATATATATATATATATATATATATATATATATATATATATATATATGTATATGAAGAAATATAGTTTTAAGGTGTGATATAGTTATGGGATAAAGTGCTCAATATCAGAAATAGAGCGTATGCAAATATAAATATAAAAGTGAACAGTGAAGTCAACACTCAGAGGCGACAGGCTGTTTCATGCTAGGCGCAATCGTCAGGACTGGGGATTGCGCCTAGCATGAAACAGCCTGTCGCCTCTGAGTGTTGACTACAATGTTTACTTATATATATATATATATATATATATATATTAATACATGTTTCATTAAATAATATAGATAAGTGTTGTCTATATATTTTATGTAAGTTTTTTTCATATAGTCTGATAATCTTAATAACATTATCATTAAACAATGAAAGAAAATCATAATATTGATACATACTTTTATATCAGACTATATGAAAAAAACTTACATAAAATATATAGACAACACTTATCTATATTATTTAATGAAACATGTATTAATGAAAAAATGCTGCCTAAATACACACAATATATATATATATATATATATATATATTACACAACAAAAAAATCCAAAATTACTTCATTTGGATATAGTTTTATTTCAGCCAACGCTAAGTACGTTGGTATTATTCAACCCTGGTGGATGGACTGTGTGATACACTTCCATACGTTCGAGCATACATATATACGCAATTGTCATTTTATTTCGGTGTTGTGACCTTAGCTACATATGCAATGCTAAGTTCTCGACACCGAAATAAAGTGACAATTGCGTATATATGTATGCTCGAACATATGGATGTGTATCTACGCCTAACCTCAGATTATTTATATGAGTGTGTTTGCACAAACTAAAATGCATACAACTGCATGTATGTGTGTCTGTATGCGTGAAAGTGCCATCCCAAGCAAACACAGAAGATAATTCCACCCACTTCAATACACACAAATAACCAAATGCAAATAAGCATGAATGGAACCATTTTTTAAAAAATAAACCAGTTTGCCTGATGATCGCAAAAGCGTGAAACCCAGGGTTACAAACTCATATTCATACAACTGAATATATATATATATATATATATATATATATATATATATATATATATATATTGGCGTGTACATTCAAAGAATAAGTAGGTAAAAATTAGCCTTCCTCTCAGCCAGGCGCTGATAACTTAGGGGTAAAATTTCCGACTGATGCCTAATCAGTCAGATTTTGATCCCGGCTTGAGGCAATCGGATGTCTAGTCACACTGATGAACTGTTATACGGTGAAACAGTCTGTCTGTGGATAACAATATATACGCTCCCGGAAAATTTAATTCCGATCGAGCACTCTTGGGAGAAAGCGCGAATTTGTTAACAATGTCTACTTTTGCTTATATTGCTAAGCTCTCCCATGAATTTGGCCCTCTCGGTCATTGGCGTGTTTATTCGAAGAATAAGTAGGTAAAAATTAGCCTTCCTCTCAACCGGGCGCTGGTAACCCAGGGTTAAAATCTCTGACTGATGATAAATCAGTCGGGTTTCGATCCCTGTTTGAGGCAATCGGATGTCTAGCCTCACTGATGAGCTGTGATACAGCGAAACAGTCTGTATGTGGATGACTATATATATATATATATATATATATATATATATATATACATATATATACTTAAATATCTATCATGCATACACACATAAGAGGGATGCCCGAAAAGTAAGGTACAAACATTTCTTAATCCAACGTGTTTAAAACTTTACAATTAAAATTCATGCACATATCTACGTCTTTCATTTTCTTTGGCAGATAGGAAACTGCCAAGTTAATGTTACAAAATAAAAGAAGTGCCCAGGACAGTAAATAATTGTGTTGAAACTGAATCAACGTGTACTACTGATTTTATTGTCGCAAAACGATATTTTCCTGATATTTGAGCTGTTTTTGTGCGTGTGTGTTCAGAGAATTTATGATGGTAAACGTGGCGCAGTTCTTTCCTTTTGAAAAATTGAATTCCCTGGTGAGTCGGACAATTTTGCTGTCGCTTGCCATTTGCATGGCTGACGTCAGTAGGAACAGAATTACAAGGAGGTGCTGAAAATGTATAGGCCTGACCAGGGCTGGATTTATGCCTTAAGAGGGCAATGGGCTAATAAAATTTCGAGGCCCCTTCATTACATATGTTCACACTCGTGTCTATAAAAAAAAATGCTTTTAGATGATACTTTTTGGTGTAAAACACTTCAACTAAAATTTTGAATAATTTTGGAACTCATCCAAGTTATTTCATTAGCAATTTCATGATATCTTTTCTCCAAAGTTTACATCCTACAGAAATGTATCTAGAAAGAAGGGTCTGTATTATAGGATTCAAATTCTCTAGCAAAGAGGTCCAAATACTCGCAATTGTTTCAAATTAGTTCAAAGGAAAATAAATCTGAAAGTAAACAAATCTTTTCTATTTTATATGCTTAGTCTTTTTTTTTTTAGTTTTATCAGTGACCCAAGACTAGAGGACTGGTGGGGGGAATCTAGTCTTCAGTTCATACTAACCCATATGTAAATCCGATACTAGGCCTGAACCATCTCCCAAAATTTAACCAAATGACAAGACATCAAAATTTATTTTGGAATCCCATCTGGATCGGACTGGATACTTTTCGAAGAACAGGAAATTGTGAAGAGCCATGATTACTTACGTCCTGAGGGGACCCGGCGCATAAAGAAGACTGTCCACCTTATCATAAAATGCCCACCGTCCTAAAAAAAATTATTTAGCCTTGAGTGGCACCCACTCTAAGAGAAGGAAAACTGAATTCCAAACTACCGTAGAGAAGGCGACGAGAAGTTATTTCGCTATACTTCCCAAGAATGCATAATAATTCACATATAATAAAGCGGAATCTGTGGAGAGCCGTGATCACTTGTGTCGTGAAGAAAATAATGAAAAAACACAGAGAAAAATATCTTGCACCAAAAAAAGTATCATTCGTTAAGGGAGTAATTAATTGCTGGCATCGAATTTAGGCTGGAATGTTATTGTATTAGGTTGGTGCAAAAATAATGTCGTTTTTTGACGTTCAACTTCATGTGAGAAAACGACATTATTTTTGCACCAACCTAATATTATCAATGCAAAAATAGAAAAGAAAAAAATAGAAAAAACTGATTATGAAATGATGAACGTAGATAAGAAAAAAAACTAGAAAAGAAAGAGACGACTTGGCAGTAAAAGATAAAGTGAAAGAGATTCCATTTAGATGACCGGTTGTCCTAGATAAATTAAAAACACCAGCCTTTTCTTTTTAAAATAGGATGATGTCTAGATAACAAAATCCAGGAGTGGACATCTGGAAATATAAACAAGAAAAATATAACTCAATCTTGTTATAATCTCATGAAAGGCTTTTTAGGAAGTCAAGCGCCTCTGGTGAAACACACTGAATATAATTATATAAAAAAACGTATGGATGATAGTAATGAAGATAATTATGTCGATTACAATGAAGATGTTATCAACAAAAAAAGCAACTCACCTGGCTTGTAAGTAATTGGGCTACAAGTGATCATGGCGCCTTCATAAGCATCTGCGCGGACATATTGTGTTTGGACGTTTGAAAACTCACCGATGCCTACAAGATTAAAAAAATATATATTTTAATAAGTACTTGTGTATTTTCGGAGGAAGATTTATAGAATTTCTGTTTAAATTTCTGGGATGAGGAATTATCATTATTTACACTATTTACATTTTTTTTTTAGGTTCGCCCTGTACCAAGCCCGGGGAGCGGGGCACGAGGTAGATGGTTACGTTAAGAATTAGTTTATACGGATAGGATGGGGGAAGCAACGGTTAACGCTAGACTTGAACAGGTTAAGATTGTAGTGATCGGGGAAACATCCTCTTGGGAGTCTTTTCAACAGAGCACTGGTTCACAGGAAGACGTTGTTCGAGTGGAACTTACTGATGGAATACGGAGAGAATATGGTTGGTTAGCAACAATATAAGTGGCATGGCAGGTCCTAGCCGTGAAGGTTGGCCCAATATTCTCTCAAAGCACGGTGCCTCCTTGGGGGGGGGGGCATCCGTTCATCGTGATTGGCGGTAGTTATGCGGACTATTGCGGGAAGTGTAGATGGGCAGGGAGTTGGTAGGGGGAAGAACTGATCTATTAGACCGACATAGTTGTTTCATGTGTCATCTATCTACACACCCAGACCGAGCAGGCGAAACCACGAATAAAATCACTTATTTTATATTAGAAACAAGGTACGTTTTATCGTTTCTCGATGTGGCACAGGTTTTCATCTTGGTTACTTTGTGGACATGCAGCAGACCTTTCCCAGTTTTCGGTGCACACGTGGGGTAATTATTGACCGGTCGGTGGTAGAGGGGCTCGTTGTATGTTTACAAGTCTTTGAAATTGACTTGGTTACTATTTAAGTAAATAAATTAAATGTGGGAATGTGTGGTTAAAATGGGGTTCTATTCCTCCGACGCTGCTCGTACAACACCGAATGCTCCTTCGCAAGACACCGTTCTCGAATTCACTTACACATCAGCAACGTAAAAGTCGCTACGTCCTTCTCACCGCTTCAGCCCTCTTTTACTATGACAAAACCACGGCCGACTAACCAATCTGCGTTATTCGCTTGGTCTTTAATCACACAGTCAAATGTCATCCTCCAGTCTGACCAACCAGCACGCGAATTGCTATTGGTTGAACTACGCTAAGCTGTATAAAAGTCAATGTTACAGAATCATACACTTCTGGAATAATTTAAAGGGGGGTGTTCATGCCATTTTTATAAGGAACAAACCGTCGCTGCTACGTGTCTGTTATTGAGGTAAGGAACTTATTTTCATTTGCACCAGATGCAAGCCACTATGAGACTCGCTTACTTCTACTTACTTATTCACCACCACCCCTTCATCTCCTGATCACAAAAAATGCAGCCAGGAGCAGGTCTGTTTTGCTGTGTATTCCACTGAAGTGGAACAACACTAGCTTCGACTTCAGATGAACTGCCACCAGCGGAGCTATCATGTCGTACCGCATTAGTATTTTGGCTGCTGGAAGTTGGGGAATTGCCCTGTGAGGTTGTTTCATCTTCAAAGGATTAATTATCGGGGGAGTTATCAGGTTCTCCTAGTGGGGCAAATCTCAAATTTACTAACCGCTCACTCTCTTCAGAATCGCTGTCATGTCTAGACGTCTATACCGATCCGTAGGTCCTTCACGTGACGCGGAACTTCATCGATGTGTACTGACTATTAACCTGAGTCACGTGGCCTATTCTAAACTTAGTCATGATCCTTCTATGAGGAGTTTTTACCCAAACGACGTCTCCCACTTCATATGTTCCTCGAGTATCCTGAGGTTCAGTAGGGGGCGTGGGATCGACGCCCCATATTCGAGTATGGTACTTCTGAATCGCATCAGCCGGTGCCGTAGTAGGTAAGTGGTTTATCTTTAGGCGCTAAGTTACACCAATAGACCTCCTTCGGTATAGGGCACTGCTTTTTAGCCGCAATGGTTTTGATGCTTCGGTGATTTCTTTCTAGTATGCCATTCCCAGCGGGTGCCAAGGAACACTGGAACTGCAAACGTACATCTTAATTATTCAAAAAGTTCTTGAAATGGATGCACGTAAACGCTGTGTCATTGTCAGTCAATATCTCGAGCGGCGGACCCCGTTCATAAAATATTGTTTCCAACTGGCAAACTAGACTGGTAGAATATTGGCGACGTAGTGGTCGCCATATCGCGAACCGAGAAGGTCTGCATTCAATGATCGTCAGAAAATGTCTACTGCCATAGTGGATGATGTCCATTGCTAACCTGCTCCAGTTGTTTCTCACGTCCAACTTTTTGCCAATACTGGTGATGGGTAAATAGATTGGCAAGCCTCACATTCCTTGACGGCCGACTTTATAACTTCTGGCAATATTGAAGGGTCTGCTAACCTGACAAAATACAGGGTCCCTTTTACGCCCGAGTGTCCGGTTTGTCGGTGGATATTAGCCACATAACTTGCTTCCAATTTGGTTTTCGTAATGGCACACGCCGACTATACTGGCTCAATTCCCTCTTTGTGCAATTTCAACCATCTTTGCGGCACTCTTGTAAGGCGGTCCACCCGATTCAGATTGGACTACAGTCAAGCCGTATTCAGCCACACGCTCGTGAAGTGTGTCCAGTCGTCTCCGTATTAGCATTTCACCAGACGCCTTCATATTTATTCGTGCCCTACTGGTTAGGAAATCTGAAATCCAGTGGTGGACACGTGCAGAATCGGTAAAGAGATGTAATGTCGATACCTGACATCGAAGGACCAAATTAACACCCTTTATCGTTGCGTCTAGCTCGGCCAAATTGAGGTGCTTAGCATCTCTAGGCGGGCGCAGACAAGAAGCATGTTCGATGACATTTCTCTTTACTTCTAGTACCATTCCTCTGGTTACAGAACTCGCATCTATCCACACGTTCATTTCGCGGCCATTCACACACTAGTTCCCTCCCATAGGATCGCCCACGCGTATTCTGGCTATCATATCAGTTATCTTGCAAATCAGAGATGCATCCTCAACTTCTTCATCTAATCCTGTGGTTAAAGCGTTTGCTTATCGCTTCACGAACTCATTTGTTACTCTCAGCCAGCTGCAAACTGGAAAGTGCCCCACAAGTCTCTCACATGGAGAGAACATGCGTCGGCGAGTAATCGAGATATCCAGGATTTCTTTACCTCACCTCCATCGAAGTGTGCCGTTATTTCTACAGACCTGCAAGCCCAACACCTTAGTTCCGTCTCCCAATCTCACCGGATCCTTGCATAATAGTCTGCAACAGGGCAGGTATCTCTCCCACACGTATGATGTGTCATTCTTAATGGCTTCATCATACAACATCGAACCGAAACCCAGTCGGGTGAGGCAGATCTTCGACACTTCAGTATTACAACCACAGCGCCTTGTCAACACATATCTGCAGATATGCCCTTCGCAAATCCAATAAGGATATGTTAGTGCCCAGTCGTCACCAACCCCGTAACTTGTCCCCACTTCCTCATTGACCTCATGCCACAATTATTGGATTTTCAGTAATAAACAAATAATCTAAAGAGAGGATTCATGCCATTTTTATAAGGAACGAAACGCCGCTGCTACGTGTCGTGTGTTGAGGTAAGGAACTTATTTTCTTTTGTACCCGATGCAAGTCACTCTGACTTGCTTACTTCTACGTAATTGTTCACCGCAGAATGTTACAATAAAGATTACAATAAGTTATATTAATATTTACCCGAAGAAGGCCGGAGAGTACAACGCCGAAACGTTGTGATAAATATGACAACAAAGATGAGGACGATACTCCGAACAATGTAAATTGTGTACGCTGACACGTTATTATCCTCTAAGGGCAATTTCAAAGAACTCTATTCAATTCCAAAGCTAAGTACCTGTAAGTAAACTGTGATTGCAAATAGGCATGTCGTAGGTCAAGGATAGCGACATACGGTCCTTTTTTACGCCACTCCCTCAGTTTCTGTGCGCACACGTCAGCATTGGCTGTGTGTGCGTCGAGACACTCATTCAACTCTCGATAGTCTAATACTGGCCGCACTTTATTTTTGTTTTTCTGCACCACCGCCATCAACGAAATTAAACCTTTTGGAGGACCAAGTTCCTTTTCAGGATAAGGCTGCAACCAACCAGGTCTGCAGTTCACGGTCGTATTCCTCCTTGACTCCCTTTGGTATTGGGTACTCGGGTATCCGATTTCGCAAACTCTCCGGTGATCGACCATTAGACCACTTCCATGATGCGACCCATATCTTCCGGTTTGGGTCGAATTCGGCACATTTGGCTACCGCGTTTGGTGGAGAATGAGTTATTTTTCTGACTGGTGGCGTGCATTTTGATTAGCGAGATAGTATTTGCGAATCGAGTTTTCGGCATTTCTTTCTGCCCCCGATGTTCGAGTTGGAACTTAGTGATTTATTCTCTGTGACGTGGAAATAATCTGCGACAAATATTTCCTTTGCAATCCCAGTTTACTTATAGTACCTTAAAATATATCTTGTCATTCAGGTTTAATACAACCTTATAACTTTTATGTGAAAAACGAACTCTCTTGTTTTAAACATTCTGGAATATTACTTTGTGTCCAATGATTTAATATGAACATTTTCTCTTCTTGACAATTGATCAAAACTACGAACTTCAAATATTTGACTCCTTTTCTTGAAACAAGCGACTGATAACTTTAAATGTGTAAATTTGTAAATCAATCCCTTATTCTATTTCGTTAAACATAATACGTGTGTTTCCTCGTCATTTTCACTCGATACTTCTTCGCCACAAATACTTCGATTCAAGCCAAAACCTTATCTACTGCAGAGAACCTTAATTCTTTCATATTTATTTATTTCTCTATTTATTTCTCTATTTATTTATATTTATCTATTTATTTTATTTTATATTTATCTATTTATTAGGTTGGTGCAAAAATAATGTCGTTTTTTGACGTTCAACTTCATGTGAGAAAACGACATTATTTTTGCACCAACCTAATATTTATATTTATCTCTTGTGGCACAGCGGCTTATTTTCTGAATCTTTCAATGACGACCAGACACACACGAACGCCCGATTTACGGGTCATTCTCATACATCACTTACTTCCGAAAGAAAGCTGGACTGGGTTGCTCAAAATAGCGCCAAACCTATTCTCTACCACACATTGATAATAGCCGGCATCATCAAGTTCGTTTGGATTAGAGATAATGAAGTATCCGTTCGATAAAGTGTATCTTGAGTTACTGGCCGAACTCAATTCCTTGTTGTCTCTAAACCATTTGTATCTGACGTGCGGGTTGCCGCCAGCCACACACTCGAAAGACGTGAACTCCTTCTCTTTTCTCGATATTTTAGCGCCGGATTGACGATAGACCGAATTCTCCCGCGAGACATACACCACGTCTTTAGGTTGGATGATGAATTTTGGCCCCATTTCGATCAAATTCGGATCTACCTCTTCGTTACCATATTCTGTCGAAAAAGAAAAAAAAAGTTGATTGTTATGTGCAGCAGATTTTGCATGTAGGGAACTCTGAAACGTTCAGCTACTAGCGGACATTTCTGATTCTGATCGCATTGTATATATACATATATAAAATGAAGTACCCTAAAATTACGTTTAGAGATGGACTAAATAATCTTACCTCCTACCGCATGCGAGTGTATATGTTCGCCTATCGTCCGGTTCACACTTCTCCTCGTTTTTTTAACAGGAGTAGAGGTTTGTCCCTTGATTCCTGTTTAGGATTGTGATTCCGGCTCCTTTTAAAGTCTATTTCAACTCTATACTCCTAAAGCTTTCTTACGGTAATAGAACTCCACTCAGTAACCCTCTACATTGAGAGCTCTTGGGTTTTGTATTCGGTGAACATTAGAAAAAATTCAAATGACATATATGTGACGTGATAGGTAAGGAGATAGTGTAGATGTGGCAGTGTAAAGATGCTTTTTAACATCGTACGACGCCAGAATGATTGTTTTGAACACGAATGAAAAGACACTATATCTCTGAGATGGCAACTTCTCTAGATTTTTCTCGAGCAACAGTAGCAATAGCATGCCATGAATGTGGTGTGAATTCAGTAGACACGTTTCTACTCTAATGTGGGAAACCATTACTTATAAGCTGGCCCTCAAGAAATGGTATCTGGACGGCAATCTAACTAATTCTTATTCAAGAAACATCTATAATGATTTACGTTACAAAAAATAAATAAATTAAAAAAAACGCCAGGTGTTAAACTATGATGAGTTTGGGCATTAGGATTAAGAAAAATATGAACGAATCTTATTTATCTGGGCATATCAACCAAAATATCAGAGGAGAGACGGAGTTTCCACAAGGAGGAAAAGAGTCACACCTGGAATTTGTAGTCGATGAATTTTTATACTGCTTACACTAGTGTCGTTTCGTTGTAAAAATGAGGGGCATAAAACGATGATTTTTGCTTTGCTATTCCAGTGTGAGTATAAAACTGGTAATAGACATAGTTTAATAATGTGTGTCTTCATTTGCTGCTCTTTTTTCTCGGCTCTAGATATAAGTAACCTTCTGAAATCTCGACATAGTTTGATACCACCAAAAGTAATAACAGTATTCGACTCTACACACGCGGCAATGAAACACTAATAGGAAATAAACCTTATTTCCAACACAATTACATACCTATGTATATATACCAGATTAAAACTCGCCCAAACTTTATTTCCTACTTAATAACAGACAATATTTACAAACATGCTAAAATCTTTCCAACAGTACAAAACACACCGTTCAGATCAAAGAGTCTATTGGTTAGAAATTAACATCACCATGTGAAATATTTGACCAGCCAGAGAAAACTAAAATCATATTTTTCTGGGGCCTACTTTCTGAAAAAAACCCACATATTTAGACTTGCAGGAGCATAGATGCGACTGTTTCCGATACGTTAAAGCACAAGAGAAAACGTGGCTAAATAGCTTTTTCTTCCCCCAACTCAGCGCGTACTAACAGAAACAAGTGTCGGTGACTTCAATCGACCCACCTCCAACAGCAATAGTTTGGACGGTCAGTGAATCTTTGCTGACGATCTCAAGTCTTTTTCTAAACCGGAGCTTTTTTTTCCCTGTGGACCAACTACACAAGCTCAACTAAAGACAGTTTTTACCACTTTTTAACTCTTTTGAATTCATGTATATATGTTTGTAAATACAAATAATTTATTTAACAGGAATAATCATGTTTTTTTAATTTTTTAAATTATTGTTTGGAATTCGGATGTTCGAATTTTGAATATAAAAAAACTCAGACGACAGAATTTCCTACACACTTACCAAATGTCCGATGCTGTTGAAGTATTTTAAAGGATTCTAATTTACTGATTTCGCAAATGTAATGATGAAGTTCATGCATTCGGGAAATGCTCCAACCGTATTTGCCATCTGAAAAATATATCGGAAACCTTCTTCAGCAACTGTTTGCGTATATCATGACTCAATTTCAGTAATGTGCGAGTTAGACATCAGTATTTTTACGCCCAAAATGAAAATATTTAGACATTTTATTCGCTAATTCTGAACCATATTTCTCTCAATTCAATCATATCTAATTATGCTTGTATATATGTATCTATAGACATATTTGCATTATGGACCCTGCACACACACACACACACACACACGCACACGCACACACACACACACACACACACACACACACACACACACACACGCACGCATATATATATATATATATATATATATATATATAAGCTGTATCACAGCTCATCAGTGTGGCTAGGCATCCAATTGCTTCAAACCGAGATCGAAACTCTACCGATTTGGCGTCAGTCAGAGACACTACTCCTTAGCTATCGTTGCACAGCAGAGAAACTATATATATATATATATATATATATATATATATATATATATATATATATATATATATATATATATATATATATATATATAACAAAAACACAATAATAAAATTTTAAATAAATACTTAAACCAGAATGAAAACATACTGATCCAGAAATAAGAATAAATAATAATAAAGAAAAAATATGTAACTGTAGAAATACTATAAATTGTCCATTGAATAAGAAATGTCTCACAGAATCTATAGTTTACCAACGTACTATCACATCTATTGAGAATCCTAATATTAAAAAATTTTATGTTGGTAGCACTAAAAATAATTTTAAATTAAGGTGGAGCTAACATCTGTCTTGTTTTCAAAAGTAAGGTGTATCGTAACCAAACATCCCTATCCAAATATTTTTGGCATTTAATAGAAACAACAAACCACAGTTATATGGAAATTAATAAAAAAAATGAGACTTGTATGTCCTTTGTGCCTACATGAAAAGTTATATATCATTGAGTTTCTAAAAAATAAAGATTTATTAAATCAAAGAAATAAAGTTTTTTTGAAGACACTGCATTATCTTTACTTTAAAACATAATTAATTAAAAAATTCATAATTATATATCTATTATTATTTGATCACAAATAAGAAAGTAAAAAAATGAGTAATTAAATTCCAAAATTTTAACATTACTCCATCTAGTATACTAATAAATATAGTATTTTAGATCTTTATAAATAAAATATAAAATATGACTTATTCATATTTGAAGCTTCTTTATGGCAACCCTAATGTATTTCATAAAGAATAAAAAAAATAAATATAAAATAAATAAAAATGCCAATGTATTGCAGTGTATCTAATGTATGCCCCTCAAAAACAGGCAGGATGATACATTCTCATATCGACAGGCAGAAATTACAAACCCAAACCTAACCCATAACCTATTTATACTTTGCCATCTTAAATTAGACTTGTATCCTGATTCGTCAAAAAAGGCAACGCTCTTTTAAGATTTTGTAATCACTTTCCCCCTCCAACTTAAACTATATGATACTATTTAGCTTAAGAAAGTAAACCAATTTTTCGAAAGTTATTCTACGTCGCTTGAGAATGGAACAAAAACTTTAAGTTTAATTTAAAGTTTAGTTTTTAGTTCCGAAACATGGTAATTTCTGTGTCGCGAGGAATACATATTTTTAAATAATATATATATATATATATATATATATATATATATATATATATATATATATATATATATTTCTCATCCTATTATAAATGCCTTTGTCCCACCTTTTGAATACCTACCTTTGAAGCTATAAACGATTCCATTTCCAGTTTCATTTTTGGCGTTACTTGTCAACCAATAGCGAGTGTCTGCAAAAGCCAGTCCGGTTTCATCATTCCAATGAAAGACATTACTCTGATGTGAATTTCTTTGGCCACTGGTGTACCATTTGCCTCTGATGAAAATCAAAAATCGTAGTTCAGTATTGTTCCTCACTTAATCAATCGTCTGATAATTGCCTGCAAGTTGATTTGGAGAATATACGAGTTCAATTGAACTTTTTTATGAATTTACGTCATCCATGTAAAGAGACCGTTTGAAAATTAAATTGCTTCTTTTAAAGTTATTATTCATTGGCAGAAGAATTAGACAAAATTAGTCATTTAATCTTTGTTTCCGTTGGGTACTGCACGTTTTTGGTTTGACCAAATCAATTTTCAAATTGCTATCATTCGGTTGAAAATGTGTTAGCGTATATGCAGTGAAAGGTACGCTGCTAAGTATTTGCGCCGCTTTTTCGTTTCCATCTCTGTAAATGAATAAAACACGAATACAAACCTGTTGGGATCGTGTTTTTCGAGGTACTTCCTGATGAAATCGTGTTCACTCTGGGAATTTACCGTCAGCAATGAGGCACCCAGATTCTAGATCCATAAATGATGA
The DNA here is from genome assembly GCA_964036315.1 of Acanthosepion esculentum. NCBI lineage: Eukaryota > Metazoa > Mollusca > Cephalopoda > Sepiida > Sepiidae > Acanthosepion > Acanthosepion esculentum. The sequence goes on from OZ038480.1 coordinate 16,006,188, forward strand.
AAACAAAATAAAGACATACGTGTGTGAGTTCATCGGATACAATTATAATCGTTTACTGCTTGTCACGTGGAAAATCAAGGAAATTAAGACTTAGAAATTCTTGGAAATTAAAACTTACTTACAAAATAAAAAAAAACAATATTTAATTCTAAAAATCAAAGAATCTGAGACTTTCTTACTTCGGTCGTTTTTTCAATATTGAAGAAAAATTTGAAAATGAATCGGAATTTTTTGCAAAATTATAGAATTCTCATATTCATCATGAAACTTTTTATTATCAAAATCATTAACAAAACACTGTTTTCTGTTCACCACAAGCTAACGGTCATTATTTTAATGTATGGACGCTTAAAAAAGAAATAAAAATTGCAATCTTTAAACACAACTTTTTTTTTTCTAACATTAAGAGAATTCTGTAAAACCGAGTAAATGGTAATTCAAAGGGGAAGAATCTCTTAGCTAGAATGGATGAGTGAAAACTTCTCAGCGCATAAATAACTTCCTCAAAGAACATGGCGTCAAACTGCTGGAGCCAGCCTTACATCATCGGTGTAGAACCACTTTCCGGATAAATACTGTTCGAGGGCCCCAAAAAGATATTAATATAAAGGAGCCAAGTCAGAACGATGTGGTCGATGTATCAAAGCATCCCTACCATATCTCTAGACCTATTTTTTGACTGGTCGAGCGTGTTGGGAGGGACTGTTGATGACAATAACGACACTTTGGCCGCTTTCCACAAACAACCTACCCAGAGTCTCAGAATATGACTATACGATATGTATTCCCCGAGTAGCACATCTTTTACATCCCGGGGCACATTTGCCATCAAGTTGGTTAATTGATTTCTGAATTTTAAATTAGGAAGGAGTTGGTGGTGATGAATGCTTCTTTTGCTTCCGAGGTAATCGTTCCAAAAACTGAAAAGTAATGCACATGCTATGGAACTTATGTGTTTTTTTAGTTAACTGCTCTGTGACCCAACGAAATTACACTTTCCTTTATTCCAATTTCTCGTGGACGATTTTATGAGCCCACGAAATCGGAATACCAATTTCCGCAACCACATCACGAAGTTAGCGTCTTCTGCTATTTTGAAACCAAAGAGTCAACGTGCGCAAAAGTGTCATCTGTTTTGATGAACGCGAGCACGAGAATTGTCCTGCAGATTCCTAGGTTATCTGTGAACAGATTACGGTAGATTGATATCTGCTTCCACTTTATTACATGTTCTCCATACACAGAAACAGTGATTTTCCGTTGGATTCTTCGTTTTCGACATGTAAAAATTTTATTACACTTCCCACATCCAGTTTTATGGCGACAGCCATCTTTGTTGTTATGACACACGCATTCTAGAAATTGTCTCAACGCTGTCTTCCAAAACTTTTATTCACATTTGTGCAAGGCTGAATTAAGTTAAGTGAATACCTGAAAGCAATAGGCGCAATTTATTACATATTAAATGAGTTGTAGATAAACATGAAAATCTATTGGATTTGTAAACATTAGAGCTAAGTAAAAAAAAACATATCTACGACCCTCAGAGCACAATCGGTCTGCGAAAAGATTTTGACCGGATCGCGAGCAAAGAGTGGGATACTATGCTCATGTGGCTCATGTATATCTTATTGTATTCTGGGTGTTCTATGATCCATGAATGATCACAGTGAAGGACCATGCATGACATTTTGTTACATTGGCCTAATATTCCATCTAGTCACACTTAATTTGGTTACGCTGGTCGCAGGTTCAATCAACTCACACTGACTACAGACTCGTTTTCTTTTACACTGACTGCCTATTCCATCTTTCAACACTGATTACAGATTCACTTTTATTACACTGACTGCAAGTTCCATCTTTTTACACTGGCTACAGATTCCCTTTTATTACATTAAAACACCGGTTAAATCTTTTAACATTGGTTACAAATTCCCTTCTATTACACTGGTTGCGGTTTCTATATGTTTAGACTGGCTACAGATTCCCTTTCGTTAGTCTGGCCATGGGTTCCATCAATTTTCCCTGGATACATATTTCCTTTAATTACACTTAAACATTGGTTCCATCTTTTAACACTGATTACATATTCTCTTTTATTACACTGGCTGCAGGTTCCATTTTTTACAATGGCTACCGATTGTCTTTTATTACACCACTTAAACACCGATTCCATCTTTTAATACTGGTTAGAGATTCCCTTTTATTACACGTGCTTCTAATTCCATCTTCCAAGCTAAATACTACAATATGTATTAGCTCATCGATTGCTTGCATTAAAATTAGGTAATTTTCTTTTTTTCATTAGATTTAATTTAACACCATTCAATTCACCGTCTTCGTGTTTTTTATGTTTTGAAAATTCTTTATGTTTTTTGAATAATCTTAAAAGTTTACTTGACTGAAATAAATTGAATCTTAAATTATTTTGTGATATTACATAATTGGCTTTCCTTTGTTTAGGAGGAATGATTTTCTAGTCTGCGTTATTCATTGACTTGAGGTGAAAGATACCACGATGTATTTAAATGCATATTTCACATATTTCAAGTTAATTTATGACATTTATCTGATCTAATGTCCACTCATTAATACACAATCGAGTCTGAAGAATAGAAAATTTGACCGAGACCTGAATTAGAGCATCGTATTAATAGGCACTCACTTCGCAGAAGTTTATGGCATCGGTAAATTCTTGCTTTGGGAAATATACGAAATAATAGCATGTCAGACCGTGAGTTCGCCAGTCTGCTGGACAGTCTGAAAGTAAAACAAAAAGGATTAAATACAATGTAATATATATATATATATATATATATATATATATATATATATATATATATATATATATATATATATAAAAGTGAACATAGAAATCAACACTTAGAGGCGACAGTCTGTTTCATGCTAGATGCAATCGTCAGGCCACGAGTGCTGTTATTTTTCTCGGCTATTTATATATACGGGTCAGTGGTGCATTGTGGGTAGTCTATTTTGGCGGTTATTTTACCGGAAGTCGTTTATTTACACACGCTCTATCTCTGATAGTGAGCACTTTATCCCATAAATATAGCACACTTAAACACTATATTTCTTCATATATATATCCAAATGAGCTAAAGAACAGATGGAGTAAAAATCCACTGTTCGTTGCATTTACTTTTTAAAAAGTACTCAATACAAAGTAAAGCAATATATATTATTTTTTTATGATAAGAGATTATAATAAAAACATGTTGAAATCACTACACAAAAGATTTCATGTTTCAATACTTTGATTGTACTTCTTCAGACGATGGTAAGTAACTGGTGATTAAATGATTTTTAAGGAAATTTAAAAACAAAGTGTTACCTCTTTTCCGAAAGGTAAAGGGGGAGACATAAGAAAAATATGTCAGCCACAAATGTATTGTATGAACAATCACGATACATTTGTCGCTGACATATTTTCCGCAATCGTCTATGATGAACTATATTCTGCTTTTATCGTGACATGAAAAAATAACTAACCCACCTCCACCTTCTGACCTTACTTTTATGTTTAGCGTAGATCTGACATTGGTTAATCAATACTCACAAGTCTATTTTTAATTCTGACCTTATGTCTCCCCACTTTAACTACGGAAAAGAGGTAACACTTTGTTTTTAAATTTCCTTAAAATCATTTAATCACCAGTTACTTATCATCGACTTATTTGTAAATTGTAGCGGTTGAGATACTGACACCTTGCAGTGGATGAGGCTGCTGTCTCTCAAATTAAATGTATTAAGCATTTTCAAAAGACTTGAATTCAACATGTGGAGGACTTGATATATACATATTTATACATATAATGGGGTAATAATATCATCACTGCCAGTTAATGGAGGTTAAATATCACATCACCAAGTCACCAGATAATGAGGGTCGATAATATATCACCTCGAGATGACCAGATAATGGATGAGCTATGGAAAAAGAAATAATATTCTCCCAGCTCGCATTTCCACCATTATGGACATTATTATATCCATGAAAATGACACAGACGGAACTGATAACTACAATCTTAACCTGATCAAGTCTAGAGTTAAAGTGAGATAGATAGATAGATAGATAGATAGATAGATAGATAGATAGATAGATAGATAGATAGATATCACATCACATCGGGTATGTCACCGGATAATGAGGGTCGATAATATATCACCTCGAGATGACCAGATAATGGATGAGCTATGGAAAAAGAAATAATATTCTCCCAGTTTGCATTTCCACCATTATGGACATTATTATATCCATGATAATTACACAGACGGAACTGATTACTACAATCTTAACCTGATCAAGTCTAGAGTTAAGCGTTATCTCTTCCACCTATCCGTATAAACTGTCCCTTAACGTAAACCTCTACCTCGAGTGGCTCCGGGCCTTGTACAAGATGAACCATAGTGTATAAATAAGGCAAATTCATTGTTTTGATCCAATGATACACTGTTCTAATTTTCACATTTGTCATTGAGAACTTAAAAGATTTTTGAAGATGATAGATGGTGCCGGTGTATTGAAAAACGCTGACTCATGTTGATTTTTAAATTGCAGTCGAAATACAAAAGTAAAATGGTGCAGTTGTGATAATTATCTAAGTGTAGCTTAGATGTGGCACAAGGCCGAAAGTAGGGAGCACTCAGTGAGGATCGAACTCACTACTCAGTCGTAATTGTTCTAGCAAGACAACCTTGCTAACCATTACACCGCCTCGTGTAGTTGCTGCTGTTGATTTTGTTTCGCGGCATATCAACACCTCTATGGGTTATTTAATGTCGAAATCTAAATATTTTGAATACAATTTTATGGCTTCAACTGAATATATTTTGTACATAATTTTATACTTTTCAAGTAAAGGTATAATTTTTTAGATATAAAGTTTGTAGATACTAAAATGTATTGTTGATAATTTTGTTATAAAAATGTATTTTTAGTGTTGAATTGATTGTCATTTTGATATAAAATGTATTGTTGCTCATTTTATTATAAAAAACGTACTGTTGATTTTTGTTTGGGGGTTCACGATATTACCATTTATTATAAATATGTATCGTTGGTAATTTTTTTTATATAAAAATGTACTGCTGGTATTTTTACTATAAAAAATGTAATTTTATACTTTCATAATCTTTTGTTTGGGGAGTCACTAATTGCCCATAACTGGGACCCTAACAGGTGTACCACCACGTGTCAGGGTGGTCCGGAGAACAACAACAGTTAAGAGGTGGTTCCATGCTCCTCAAAATCTCCAATCTCCCAATTAGAGTCCTTGCTGTCGGAGGTAGTTTATCGAAAAATTCTTAGATTCATGAGGTAACTATTTATTAGAGTTCGTCTAGTTACGTTATTTCCTGTAGTATTTGCCTATTGATAAAGCTGGAAGAACAAGCTTCCCGAAGGGAACAGAGGCGAAAAAGAGCGGAAAACTGGCCCAAAGAATGAAAAACCTAACTCACTTGATTGATCGGTGTTAATGGACCTGCTTACAACAGCCTTGAACTTTCAGTCACACCAATGGTCCCTGCTTCCGACTTTCCTGTCAACCTATCTCACCTGGTTTAGGAAATTACTGCATGCATATCATCCAGACTCAAATAACCTACTCCGTACACTTCGGTTAAAATAATAGGGAAGGTTCACCATTGGACTTGATCAGCAACTACGCAACGCTAGACATTTAAATGGAACTTTCTTTTCTTTGGCTGTGTCGTCCAGACTTCAAATAACCTATGCCGTACACTTTGGTTAAAATACTATGGAAGGTTCATCATTGGACTTGACCGGCAAATTTTCAACACTTTCACCACACGTGTACATTTAACTTTTGAACTGTGAACTTACATACTAATTAACTGTTATGGGAACCTACCCATAATAGTAATGGACTAGACCGTACCCCATTAACACTGCTCCTCAAGAAGAAGCAGACAGATATAGTCAGTCGGGCAGTCGGCTAGACGATTCCTGTAAGACATTGGAATAGCGATACTTCGAGACAACATAGTTCTCTCTAACCTAACCTGATTGTTACTGCTAACACTTCTACTCTTTTGTACATATATTCTATTTGTAATATATATCTGTGTTATTCCATGCCTGTGTTCGAGTTATTCTTCATTGGTTCTACCTTGGACCATCACCGTGGTACAAGGAACTGGACCATAACATTAACCTACAAGGACCCTGATCTATATTCTAAATAAATTTAGTATTAATTTTAAATATCCTCGTTCTGTTATCCATTTTCGTTCCAACTGTCAGATTTAACGTCTTTAATTATAAACGATAGCGGGTCTCCTGTGACTATCTTTATTTGGGCACACAGGTCATCTTTATATCGCGCCCTCCTCCAGGATTAAAAATTAAAAACAAAAACTGATTCATATTTTGCATATTGCCTTTTCAAATGCTCTTAATAAATTTTGACGTTTTCTTATTTCCCCTGTCCCGCCATCTATTTACTTAAGCTCATCAAGCATCCCATGCGCTGTTTTCCCTTGTCTCTCTTCTGTACTATGAGTATCAGATTTTCCAAGCCTTCCTCCCTCAGTATGTGCTCCAGAAAGTTTATTTTTTGTTTCCATTTTCTCTAAAACCTCGTCGTTGCTCACATGTTCAATATCCTCAGCATCCTTCTGTAGAACTGCATTTCTGTTACTACAAGTCTCTTCTTCATCTTTGAGGATATTGTATGTAAATATCCTTTTCTGTACTATAGATTTACTTTGCCAAACGCTTGACTTGTCCCCTAAAAACTGACGTACTATGTATCTCTGTTCATGACTAGGGGTACTGGGAGGGGCAACAGGGCTGTGCGCAGTGTGAATTATTTATTTCAGTTTAAAAGATGAGGCAGCCAAGCCAACTTTGGAACCGACTGAGCGAACTGCGCTACCTGAGCTGAACGTATTTTTAACTGGGCTGCAAAGTTATGGGCTGATTTTATCAAAACCTCCCACCACATCGCTGTGATGCATCTGTGTGATATACTTTTATCAACCTGGGTGTTATGATGGGTACACTGGGTCTCCTAAATTTGTATTCGAGCGTCACTTTGCTGTTGCCCCTCCCAGTACTCCTAGTCATGAACAGAGATACACAGTACGTCAGTCTTTAGAGGACATGTCTGATTGGTTAGTCAGGCATCTGACAAAGTAAATCTATAGTACAGAAAAGGATATTTACATACAATGTTCTCAAAGATGAAGAAGAGACTTGAAGTATGAGAAATGTGGTTCTACAGAAGGATGATGAGGATATTGAACATATGAGCAACGATGAGGTTTTAGAGAAATAATTGTATTAGATTTTTTATCTAATTTAAAATATTTAAATATCAATGTAAAAGTTCGATACATTGGTTTACAACACTGAGGGGAGTGCAATTTTAAACAAAGTCGGTCATGATTCCAACTTACGACGTTATATTTATTTAGGCATTACCGTGACACAGCAGTTCGTTTACAATAAACACTAAACGTCCAGAGGAAAAGAAATATTGGAGATTTAAGATTCAGTTACTTTCAAATTGGTAGTTATATTTTAAAATAATTATTTACGGAACCCGAACCGGGCTCGTAAAAAACAAAAAACAAGTAATAAACTTTATTTTATAAGTTAAGCTGAGCAGCAAGGCTGCAAGTGAAAATATATATCTTTGCTTTTAAGTCGATTATATGGCGCCCAGAATAAAGGAAGGCTGTTAAAAGCCGTTTTCGTTTTTAGCCTCAAATAATTAATTACTTATAACTAAGTACTACTAAATAAGAATAAGTTATCCCGAAACATGGACAACAGAACGAGAACAATCTCTCCTCGTAGATTAAATAAAGAGTTCACTTCAAAATTCCTTGAAGGTTACCCGAACCAACATGAACCTGATGAAGGCCAGAGGGAAAACGACCGAAACATTGTAATTACAACAACGAAGACTGCTTAACTGAATAATTGATTCGTTTTCTACAGCTTATCAACCCATTGCAGGTTATTTAAAACCAGAAAATATTTTTACATTGCAAGAATTTAGGGGTAGGGAGGAGGTAATAATGATTTAGTGATACAATTCTTACTAATTAACCCATAGTTGGTGGGGAGAAGAATCAGATTCATACCTTTCCCAAGGTATTTGTGAATAAGTGAATATAACGAACCCCACTGGAATTGGAACTCGGTTCTCCGATTAACAATTCCGAGTCATTATCCATTACATCACCCGCACACCCAAGCGTACTGGGGAAGAAGGGGTGGATTCATGCCTTCCCTAAAGATATTTGCGCGTAAGTGAATATAACGAACCCAACTGGAATTGGAACTCGGTTCTCCGATTAACACTTCCAAACCATTATCCATCACACCGCTTGCATATCGAAACTCACAGCACCTGGCATTCCTAATTGGTGACCCATGAAGGTACTGACCAAACTCAAGGTTGCTTAACTTCTGTGATCGTACAGGAACCGGTGTTTCAACGTGATGTGACCGTAAGCCACAATGGAGATGAGGACAACAATCTGGGTGTAAATAATGCACATAATAATAAACTCTTAATTCCAGAAATTTGAACAGAAAATAATCTCTTTTTTGAAACAGTTTAACAAGAATAGAACAAGTTGAAATCCAAATCGTTGAATATGCTTTTCTGATAATATGAAGAGGATTAAGAAAAATAATAAACGTTAAATTACATTTTATTTTTGAGTCGACATAAAATTTGTTTTTATTAAACTTTAAATACAACTATCAAGGATACCCAGCGTTGTACGGGCCAAGTGCCTTCTCGTTGCTCCGTTGGACTATCGGCAGGCTGGATATTGTCGATAAGTTTAGGAATTGGACTAATATGTGCAGCTCGGCTTCGGTGTTACGAACGAGCTACATTGACCGGATCCTAGTTAGACTGTCCAAGTTTTCACTCCATAGTTTATTCGGACCATAGGAATAAATGGAGGGCTCACCTTATGACTACCATTAGATCGTTTGCTGCTGATTATAGTAAGCGGCTCAACCGACTTAGACTAACGGGGCAAACGGCACCAGAATCCAGAGCAGAGATGGCTATATAATCGTGAGATAGTGGGGAAAATAGCCTCAGCTAAAGTAGAGGTGGCCTCCTTGCTTGTCAAGAAGGAACAAGTTCTGGTAGTCAGGGCTAGGTTAAAAAGGATGTCTTCCGAGGCAACAAATATGGCCGCTGAATTGCGAGCTGAAGAAGTTCAGAGTATCTCAGACCGATACATCGCTTGCCTCACATTGCCGGATGGGCGTATCATGACCACAAACGACGGCATATTTTCAGGATCTTTTCAGGATCTTTTCATTTGCTTACACCGGTCATTCACATGTGCAAAATATTGTACCACTGCTTTTAGTCAAACTAGAAGCAGTACTTGCAACAAATCATACGGGATCTATATATTTGATATTTTCTAACTTGTTACAATCTAACAAAGGATATGTATGTTTTAAGTGGGAAAAGGTGTGTACTGAAGTAAATGTACGTTTGTCTCTGAGCATTCGCAAACGCAAACAAATGTGTCAAAACTTAAAAGAATGAGAAGGGAGTGAATGTGATTAATGTAGATTAAAACTTACCAAAAACACGTCCAGCCAAGGCTAAGTTGGGCAGTGTCAGCAGTATGGCAGTAAAAAGCATATTTTATTCCAGCAAATAAATGTCCTTGATAAAAAAAATAAATAAAAATAAATAAATAAATAAAAAGAGGATTTAAAAATCAAGGAAATTCATCATTAATGGCGTCTGTTTGGTCGAGGGCTCACGTGAAAACAGTCGGGATATTTTCAAGTAATGTGACAGCTCCGACAACATGAAGAATAGTGCCGTCTAATATTTGTTTACGCTAACGAAAAAAGAGAAAAAAAGAGAAAAAAAGAGAAAATTGAATTAAATCACGATAATATGAAACTTATAGCGTTTGGTTTAGTTTGTTTTGATTTACGGTATATCAACCTCAATGGGTTATTTAATGCCGACAACATTTTTAGGATAGATTCGTATGAATAGAATATGTATTCTTTGGTTTAGATTGGTTTGGTTTGTTTTGTTTTACGGCATATCAACCTCAATGGGTTATTTAATGCCGACAACATTTTTAGGATAGATTCGTATGAATAGAATATGTATTCTTTGGTTTAGATTGGTTTAGTTTATTTTGCTTTACGGCATATCAACCTCAATGGTTTATTTAATGCCCACAACATTTTTAGGATAGATTCGTATGAATAGAATATGTATTCTTTGGTTGAGATTGGTTTGGTTTATTTTGTTTTACGGCATATCAGCCTGAATTGGTTATTTAATGTCGACAAGATTTTTACTGCTGGTAATATTTTTTAAAAATGTATAGCTGGTTCCACGCTCCTCAAAACCTCCTGATCAGAGGCCTTGCTGCCGGACGTAGTTTATCATCATACTGACTCTCCCTCCCCCTCCCCCTCTCTCTCCACACACACAGACACACACATATATATATATGAAGAAATATAGTCTTATGGTGTGGTATATTTATGGAATAAAGTGCTCAATATCAGAGATAGAGCGTGTGTAAATATAAAAGTGAACATTGAAGACAACACTTAGAGGCGACAGGCTGTTTCATGATAGACGCAATCATGGCCTGACGATTGCGTCTAGCATGAAACAGACTGTGGCCTCTAAGTGTTGACTTCAATGTTCATTTTGATATATATATATATATATATATATATATATATATATATATATATATATATATATATATAAGAACAGTAAGATATATAATCCGGTGTTCTTATTGATATTTTTTATTGTTATTTTTACAAAACAGTGCTCAATGTAAATTTACAGAGCATAAATATTATAAATTAACTAATTTAAAATGTTTTTTTCGCTACGCAGTAATAACCATGTTTCAAATATATATATATATATGTGTGTGTGTGTGTGTGTGTGTGTGTGTGTGTGTGTGTGTGTGTGTGTGTGTCTGTGTCTGTGTGCAGGTATGCAGAAAAATAGGAAAGAACACGTTAGATAAACAATCCGGAGTTCCTTAGTATTTTTGCTTTTATTTTTAAAAAGACAGTGCTCCATACAGAAGTAGAGCTTATATTATAATATTTAAAAAAAAAAAATATGATTCCTTCGCTACATAAGAGTTCCCATGTTTCAAAAGTTTGAAACATGAAAACTCTTATGTAGCGAAGGAATCATATTTTTTAAAAAACATTATAATATATATATATATATACATACAATGCATTATGGTAAGTTTTAGCGAAGATGAAATTCCAGCTGAAATATAAAAACGTGGCACCAAACTTTTGGTACGCAAAATTTGTGAATTTTTTAACCTTGTGTGAGGAAAAGGGTGCAGTGGCTCTGCGGTATAAGGATGCTTCAATAGTCCATTTGTATAAGCGCAAAGTGAACAGGTATGGACGTGACAACCATAGAGGAATATCTCTTCTTTCGATTGCTGGCAAAATCCTTGCTCATATCATCCTAAATAGACTTCATGAATTTGTCTTAGAGTCAGCATTACCAGAGACCCAGTGCGGTCTTCGATCCGGTAGAGGAACCATGAATCTGATCTTTTGTCTCCGGCAGGCTCAGGAGAAGGCACGAGAACAAAACAAGGATCTCTTTGTTGTTTTTGTAGATTTCACAAAGGCTTTCGATATTGTATCTCGAACTGCTCTTTGGAAAGTTTTGTCAAAATTAGGTGGTCCAGAAAAATGCCCCATATTAATATCTCCTTACACGAAGGAATGAAATCTTTTGTAAGGTCGGGAAGTGAGCAATCGAACGCCTTTTTCTTTTGCAACGGCCCAAAGCAATGTTGCGTTCTTGCTCCTCTTCTCTTTGCACTTTTCTTTTCTGCTATGCTTGAAAAAGCATTCTCTGACTTAAGTGAAGGAGTCAATGTTGAATTCAGAACAAGTGGAGGTCTATACAATCAGCAACGTTTTAAAGCACAATCGAAGCTTGGTCTGCAGCTGGTACGCGATCTTCTCTTTGCAGATGCTGCTGCTCTATTAGCACACAGTCTAGAAGATATTCAAAACTATCCATGATAACTTCTCTGAAACAGCAAAAGCATTTGGACTCACTATCAACATAAAGAAGACTTAGCTAATGTACCAGCCAGTAACAGACGATCCATCTCTCACAAATCATTCCGTATTCATTAATGGTATGGCATGAAAAACTGTTGAGGCGTTCACATATCTTCTGATGAAAAAATGGACAGGGAAATCCAATCCAGAATAGCCAAAGCCAGCACAGCATTCGGTAAACTTAAACATAGGTTACAGAACATCAAAGACGTGTCTCTCAGAGTAAAGATCGGCATATACAGGTCAGTCATTCTCTCAACCCTTCTCTATGGTGCTGAAACTTGGACTCTGTACTGCAAGCATATAAATCAACTTGACACCTTTCACATGGGCTGTCTTCGTGCCATATGTGATTTAAAATGAGATGACTGGGTCAAGCATAGTGCAATACTGAAGAAATATAACAACATTACAGGCATTGAAACCATTCTAGCAAAGATACAACTTAGGTGGGATGGTCATGTTGCGAGAATGGACGAGCATAGGCTTCCAAAAAGGTGCTGAATGGACAACTACCAAACTTCAAGCGTTCAGTTGGACGTTCACTCTTACGCTACAAAGACAAATTGAAAGACAACTTGAGACGTCTCTACTTTGATCTGAAAACCTGGGAAGTCCAAGCATCAAACCGAAGGGAGTGGCGTAAGACATGTTTCATTAAGTTAAAGGGTTTTGAAGCACCATAATCAGCTTCGTCAAGCTCTGAAGCAGAGACGCCATCGAAATCCTGCTTTAACAAATTTCATCTGTCAGTGTGGCTTTGTTGCCGCAGCAAGGCTGGACTAGTATCAAACTTAAGAAAGCACAAATTGATTTTCTCCACAATAGCCCCTGTTATCATGCATAAGTGTAAAACGAAAGCCTCCATTCAATGCTGACCCTCATTTATTATTCACGATAGGAGAGACCATATATATATATATATATATATATATATATATATATATATATATATATATATATATATATATATATATATACTTTATTTTAGGATATTACGTCGAAAAAATGTCAAAATCGCTACACAATTGCATTCGTGTTTCGATGCGCATACAACGCATCTTATCAGGCGATTGTAAATTCCAATCGCCTGATGAGATGCATTGTCTGCGCATCGAAATACGACTGCAGTTGTGTAGCGATTTTGACATGTTTTCGATGTAATATCCTAAAATAAATATTATTGGTCTACTTTGTATTGAGCCCTCTTTTAAATTAAATGTTACGGACGTTGGAATTGTACTCTATTCGTTCTCTGCTTTCCTGGACATATATATATATATATATATATATATATATATATATATATATATATATATATATATATATATATAGAGAGAGAGAGAGAGAGAGAGAGACAGACAGACAGACAGAGAGTGAGAGAGACAGAGAGAAAGAGAGAGTGAGATAGATAGATAGATATTAACAGAGTGAGGCATAGATACATAGATATGAGCAGACTGAGATAGATAGATAGATAGATAGATAGAAATGAAGAGACTTAGATAGATAGATAGATAGATAGATAGACAAATAGATAGATAGAGAGAGAGAGATAAAAAAGAAAACAGGTAGATACAGCAAAAAGAAAATAAAGAACAGAAAGAAAATATAACTCAACGTAAGAAAGCACAAAAACTAGGGAATTCAATGAGAAAAAATACACGTAGGTCAGTGCAGGAATATGTTTAAAAATATCAGCGAATATTTTTGAACCAAGATTGTATCTCCAATGGATTAAATAATATTATGTTGGTCACATCACAAACTCGCTTTCATGACGCTTGACTCTACATTTGAATGATAACTCTAACATTTTTAGACATTTAATACCAACGGCTTCCCATACTTAATACTACTTGGTTTCACTCTCGCGTGGTCATGTGTGACGTCACGAGCTGCGATGCGATTTTCGCTTCCGCGCCTCGTATACACGAGTTTGAGGAGGGAGAGGTAACTTAGGGTAGCTAAATAAGGTAAAATTCCACTATGGGAATTAGAATAAGTTTTTTATTTTTAAATATTTTTATGTCGAATTTTGAAGAGTTTATATATATATATATATATATATATATATATATATATATATATATATATATATATATATATTAGGATATTACATCGAAAACATGTCAAAATCGCTACACAATTGCAGTCGTGTTTCGATGTGTATCAAATGCATCTCAACAGGCGATTGTAAATTACTGGGTAGTGAACGATTTATTTAGATTTAAAAACAAAATACACGCACTTTTTACAAAAAAAAAGAAGAAAAAGTGCGGGTTATAAGGTTTGTGGGCTTTACTCAGAGCAACCAATCGAATATGACCTACGTTAAATTTAAACTAAACGAAGAAGCAAAAATTAAGAAATTATTTTCTATAAATAGGTCATGACCCGTAGATTAGGATTTAATGGCAGCACAGACGTTAGACAGAAGCAGATGTTAATGGATACATATTTTACTCGCTAGACAATGTCATTTCCTAAGAAAAAATGAGATGGAGTGAAATTTAACAAAATGTCAAACAAGATATATGCTTTGTGAGTTTCCTACATACAAAATTTTTATAGTTGATAAATAATAGCTTTTTAAGAAACCAGTAAATATTTTAAACGTACAGAATTACTTGGTAAATTAATATGCAACTGTTGACTAAAGATTTTTCATATAAGATGTTAATAACAATAACCAATCAATGCAAAATGTCAAAAATACCAACCCAAAAAACCAATACATCCGTGCAAGATGTTACCAATACTAACAGGAGAATAATACAAAATTATATTAAAGTTAATATAATGATACGCATCGAAACACGACTGCAATTGTTTAGCGACTTTGAAATGTTTTCGATGTAATATCTTAAAATAAATAATATTGCTCTACTTTGTATTGAGCACTCTTTTAAATTAAATGTTACGAACGTTGGAATTGTACTCTGTTCGTTTTCATCTTACACACGTATATATATATATATATATATATATATATATATATATATATATATATATATATAGTTGCGCATTTGAGAAGCACCCATCTCTACGTTTCGTTTTGACTGACAAGGTACTTTTGTTTTTATTTTATTATTTTTTTGTATATGTACAAGTATCTTCTTTTCTGAGTTTAATGCATCTAAAAAGTGTCTAAACGTTTGTTGGTTACAAGCGCTTTCGCCTAAACTGTTAGTCATTTTCAAGGATTATTACTTTTTTGTTATACTACTATAATAAATAACTGTACGTGTTGTTATATATGCTATAAAAGTTGCTGAAAGTAGACATGTACTTAATTTCAAAATACGGTCAATACATTGTGGCCGTGTTCATAATTAGTTATTTAGGGTTGGCTTTTTTTTCTATCACTTTTTGCAGTGGGTGGTTAAGTATCACATCCGTGTTCTCGACAAGTATGTTGCGTACGATTTATAATGGTTTTAAATGTGTCAGTATTGATCACTGGTCGGAGAGATGTAGCGTTTGTCGTCATGACAGGCGAGTGGTGGAATGTCCAACATAATTATGTATGGGTTTGTTTGTTCATATATATTATATGGACACTCCCGTAGATTTCAACGCATGAGATCCTAACAGTTCAATCTAGAATTGAACTGTTATATTACCTAGGCACGTGATTTGATTATAGTGGTAATATCCTTTGTAGCACTGTAAATCTCTAAGCAAGTAAACACTAATTTCACTGGTTAAAAACAAAAAAAGGTTATCTACTCAAACGCGTCTACCCACTCATAAATTATTTTTGACTCAATAAAAAAGTAACGAAAACCGATAAAATAAACAGTCAATTGGTGGTATCTCCTGAGGAGTCGACGGAGCGATTGCTGGAGAGTTCGTTTATGAAACTCTAGAGACGATACGTTGAAAATAAAACAAATCAATATATTTGCTTTTATATTAACCCCATATATATATATATATATATATATATATATATATATATATATATATATATGGTGGGCTCTCCCGTCGTATTCGAAGTATGAGTGCCAAGCAGTTCAGTTTCTAGGAACCAACAGCCAGACACCAGCACATATGATTTGATTAGAGTGGTGAAGGTTTTGTGCAGAACCAATCACACTATTTGAAGAGCCGAACACAGAGACGTGGTGCACCGTGGACCACAATGGTCCCCAACCGACTCTTCTCAGGTTGTTGAATTCAGAGTTATCCTTTTCCTAAACTAGTTGCAATCCAAGGTTATAGAACCCATGCTGTCCTGCTATTTACCCATAACTGGTAATATAATATAATGTGCGTGTGTCTGTTTATTTGTATTAACCATACACACACACACACACACACACACACACACACACACACACACACACACACACACACACACACATATATATATATATGATTAATACAAATATAAAATTTGTCACTTACCTGTCTGAGGAGATGGACATGAGGCCCATGAAATAAATTTATTAACCAACCTGATGGATTTTTAAGGATCGTGTATTCATTATATATATATATATATATATATATATATATATATATTTGTATTTGTATTAACCCTATATATATGTATGTGTGTATGTGCATTTGTATGAATCCTATATATATATATATATATATATATATATATATATATATATATATATATATGTAGAATTAATACAAATATAAAATTTGTCACTTACCCGATTGATGTTATATTCAGCACCCCGACACTAGAGTTTCGTCGGCGAAACTTTTTGCAATCGGTCGATCAACTCGTCAGGCGGTATCAGCAATTGTATGTCGATTTTCTCATTTTCGTTATTTTTATATTGTTAAAAAATATTCGTTATTTATTGGTGTTAGGCTGATTTTTCTTCATCTTTGTGTATGTGTGTGTGTGTGCGCGCGTCCGCGTGTGTGTGTATCTATTTGTGTACGCCTGTAAGTTTGTGTATATGCACATGTATAGAATGTCGTGGTTATTTCATCTTTTTATAATTTTCTTGTCTTTCATATACTCTCTCATTATTCCTTTCTTCTTTTTTTGTATCTTTCGGCTCTGAGTGTCAAATATATATATATATATATATATATATATATATATATATATATGTGTGTGTGTGTGTGTGTGTGTGTGTGTGTGTGTGTGTGTGTGTGTGTGTGTGTGTGTATTCTGATGAATATAAACCTTTTATTTTAGTGGGTACACGTTGAGTTGACATCCCATTTTTTAAGACTGAAATTAATATTTAGTAGTTTAGAAATTGAAAGTCCTACAAAAGAAAATATGCGTACCGCCATTTTGCTATCTTGATTTGGTTAATGTATTTTCTTTCTATAGCATTGCCCCTCCTACATCTTTCTTTATTTTTTTCTTTTACCTGAGTCATTTTACCAAGACAATCAACATCATACCTGACACAACGACCGACCAATTTTTTTGTCTGCATTTACATCTCATGTGACATTTACTGACATGTTTTATCTATCTTAATCAGTCTGGCCGAGAAGTATTATTATTATTATTATTATTATTATTATTAAAATAAAAGTCGACGTTACACGACGATACCCTTTCATCAGAAAGAGCTGGGGTAATTTTTCTTTGAATTTTATAAAGTTGCTCATCTCCATACCTACTGAAAATATTTTGACACCTGCAGGCAGTAAAAAGCAACAAATCAGAATTCAACTGAGTTTATCGTAATCCTTGAGTTCCCTCATTTCTGTGGCTAAGTTGTTTGCATGTATGTAAGAATGAAGGTCACTGGTCACATTGTTGTTAGTTTTTAAAAATTGCCGAACGAACCCCATCGGCCAAAATCCAATATTTTATTTAGTATATTTCGTGTTCTACTTTTCCTGCATAGACAAATTTTTCTTTAAATCATTTTTAAATCAAGGCAATAAAGCCACTGTGACTCAAGGGAGTTACTGAGTGTGAAAGAATATGAGGAAAATTATTATTAAGGAGAAAGAACAATAAAAGAATAGGAATAAAGAAGAGAGACGATAATGATTGACATTGCATTCAAATTTTTGATGATCAAGCTTGACTGAAATGACTGAAAAGCAAAAAAAAAAAAAAGAAAAAAAAAGAGTTCCAAAAGCGGGAGAGAAGAAACTGTTAGCATAGAACTTACGGTTACATCTTGCCGTTTCAACTGTAAAATCACGAGACCTTGCCGCCAGTCTAATACTACATTTAAATTCACAAAGCCTTTGTACCATAAAGGAAAGTAATATCTATTTTAAAAACTACAAAAATGTGACACAAGGCCAACATGGGGGGATAGGGGGAGGATGGTTTCAATCTGTCTTATCATAAAACTTAACGAGACACGATTACTGACCCAAACATACAACAGTTTTCCTTACGCCAAAACAACACATTCTTTTTTACCATTCTTACTACAGTCCCCATTATACCACTGAGTCTCTGTGTAGTCCTAACTAGTTCCTATCTGTACAATTTTGTCTGTGGGGTAGGGGATAAAAATAACAACATAGAAGAAAGTTCATGAGAACATTTACCATGAAAAGATTTATAGAAAACTCACAGAAAAGCTATGTGACGGCGGTGGAAAACTGACTGAAGCCGAGATGTCAAGTCAGCACTAATAACGTTGCAGATTCTTTGTATTTTATCAAGAATCTTTAAATACATAGCAGAAGCACTAGATGTGGCAGTAATATTCAATTCAATAGTAAACTTATAAAAGTATATGATAAATTCTGGCGAGTAAAATTGTTTATATCTTCTTTTCTGTTAGTGATTTTCTCATTACATTAGCCATATTGGATTTTGGGGTCCAAGACATTTTTTAATAATGTCCACCCAAATCAAGTTTTAAGAGCCACTCAAGGGGCAAGGCTTGCTAAATTAAGTGTGCGACATGAACGTAAGAGGATGAAGTAAGAAGTGGAGATTATGATGATTTTTAAGATAGGTAACAACTGACTGAAGATGGTAAGATTGGAGGCACGGTGGAGTAATGGCGGAATGGAAGAGCCGGGTTCGAATTCCTGTCGGATCCATTACATTCACTTACGTGCTAATACAATTGTGAAGGTATGAATTCTCTTCTTCTTCCCCATCCAGCTATGGGTAAATAGCAGGACAGACTGGGTTCTATAATTTTGGGTAGCAATCGGTCTAGGAGAAGGAAAAACTCTGAATTCAAAACCAGCCTGGGGAGGGTTGGGCTCCATTAGGCTATCTTACCCAAGAAACGCCACTTCTGCAGTACACATGGTTCCCCTTAGTATGCTACGGGTCACGACATAAAAAAAAATATTGTAGTGCTCGTGGAAGAATCCAAGCGGGGGTCTGATCCACAAAATAACTAGTTCTTGGGGAAAAGCTGTCAAGCTCGGCATATGACATTATTGTTTGAGGATTGAATGTTAATGGTATTTTATTTATTCACTCTCAGTATGTTTCATTTCCTTATAAACAAAACATGTTTAAAAGGGTGCGTCAAATATCTGAACGTACGAATTTAGTGGACCATAAATCAAAGATGTGCTAACGTCATGTGGTCAATTTTAACATTGCCGTTTCTCTTTCAGATGTATCAAGCGCATTAACATCGCAGTTTCCGATTTTACAGAAAATGAAAAGGTCTGTTATATTTATTACATAAACCGCGAAACACAGCGATTCGAAGATAATGAGCTTCCTGAAAGTAGTCATGCGAATGAGATAGTGACCCCCCCCCCCCACGGAGGTACTTATTCTGAATCGAGTTCACCCCAAGCAAGGCAGTGAAACCGTTGAGACACAAAGGGTTACTGGGTGTGGAAGAATTAGAAAACACAAACATTGCTAAGGAGCGGGAACTAAAGAAGAGCAATGGGGGGGGTACAGCAGATAGCGATTGACATTGCATTTAAATGTTTGCAGACTAAAGTTGGCTGGAAACTGTGGAGACTGAAGGGAGCTTTGCAAGCGAGAAGTGCGAGAAAAGAAACTGTTAGTATAGTTACATCTATCCAGCTCAACTGTAAATTGGTATGACCTCATCGCCAGTCTAGTACTGCACTTAAATTCAAAGAGTCTAGGCACCATTGCGAAGGGCTCATCCAAACAATTACCACGAGAGTATTTATAGAAAAGGCACAGGGACGCAAACTTATGGCGGTGGGAAAGTGACTGAAGCCGAGATGCCAGATCGGGGCCAATAATATTGCTGATTCTTCTTCAGATTTTATCACCCTGTGTTATATGAGTAAGTCCGTATTGTCCAATCCGGAAATATGACCGCAAGTTGGTTTGCCCCACATAGTTAGCCTCGCACTGGCATTTAAATTGGTAAATAACAGAACTGCTAACAAAGCTTGACTTGGTACCCAAGTCTCTGGCCGGTACGATGTTTCTGACCGAAGGAGTTCTGTTGCCTTGATCACTGGGCAGATGGGACATGTACACTTGGATTATCACACCTGTATCTTCATTCAAGGGTTATTTGTCCTTTCATTAAGGGTGCTGGGGGTAGACGTTTTCTAGGTTTTGGTGTCATATGTTTGATACGGATCTGAACCTTCGAGTAACTTCAAAGGTGTATCAGCAGATGCATAATATCAGGGCTATTGTACTGCCATTTTCTGAATGGTTTCTGGGTCGTGCAGTAGTCTCCGGTGAGGCCTCTCGATGCAATGATGATAGATACTGTTATAGTTTTATCTCCAGACAATTCAATCCCGATTATTTAGGCATGCAACTCCTGTGGGTGTGTCTGGCTCATTGCCTACTAGTCTTCCACCAACGAATAAACACATGAAATCGATTAAACTGAAAAATGAACAAAACTAGCAAACCCAACCACATAAAGTAGACCCCAGTTATACTATCTCTTAAACCAATGTGAGCGGGTGACGTCCCAACTTTTCAGAAGTGGAACTCTATCATCTTCAGTCTAAACCCGACCCCCTGTTTATGCCTGAAACAGGTACCAATGCCTCAATCCCACTACAGGAGCTTACAATCCCGAGCTACTCTCCCCTTATAACAAAAACAAGACCGGCTAAATCGCCACAGCCACGGACTTAGAGCCTACATCAAGGATGGGTTTCCCGGTGGCAGGGACGCAAAAAACGAGGACTCTGATCTCCCGTATATGTACTTCTACATGACACTTACCCATAGTACCACATTCGTTTTGCTCTCTATGGCCCTCAGAACGAAGGGACAGTAATCTTCGATTTAATATCTGAGAGTATTAATAACATCCGCGCTGAATTTCTCTCGGCTACCATTCATATCTGCGGTGACTTCAATATCCACCACAAAGAGTGGCTAGTTCACTCAAACAAAACCGATGAAGAAGGCAGATATTTCTCAATCGCCTATGAATTAACCCATTAAATGGCAGCCAATGTACAAAACGACCTCAGGTCCTTAGTAAACAGGGGCAAAAGATGGCCTGTTAATTTGAACGCCTCCGAAACTAAAATTTTCTCCAGTAATCATCTGAGAAACCCCTTGCTGCCTTCCATCAGTATGGCTAATGCTATCCTCCAAGAAAGTGACACGTTGCACCTTCTCGAGTTATCATGAAATGGAAAGTTTATATTGAATCTATTGATAGATCAGCTGCTAAGTCGGTTCACTATGACGGGCGAGACCATTTTTCTCTCCAGAATCTATCTTACATATCTATAAGTCTACCATTCGTCCATGCTTAGAATATTGCTGTCACCTATGGCTCTGTGTCCCTGCTATTTAACTTGACAACATTGATAGGATACAAAGAAGAATTTGCAATATTATTGGTCTTGATCTGGCGGCTCAACTGCAGTCACTTTTCCACCGCCATAAGATTGCCTATGTCTTTTCTATAAATACTTTCATGTTAATTGTTCGAATGTGCTCTTGTCTGTGATACCTACAGTTTTTAAATTTAAGCATAGCACTAGACTGGCGTCGAGATTCCATCAATTTACAGTTGAGCTGGTTAGATGCAGTCGTAAATTCTAAGTTAACAGTTTTTACTCTCACACTTGTCACGTGTGGAACTCCCTTCCACCACCATACTTTCCAGTCAGCTTTGATCTGCAAAACATTTAAATGCAATGTCAATCGCTATCTATATGCTTACTCTCTTCTCTTTCTGCTCATCATTAATGTTTCTGTTGCTAATTCTTCCACTCCCTGTAACACCTTGTGTTTTAGTGGCATTACTGCCTCGCCTGGGGTGATTTCAATCATATATATATATATATATATATATATATATATATATATATATATATATATATATATATATATATATATATATATATATATATATATAACATTTTACTCTGAGTGTGTATGTATACATAGGTGTGCTGAAACGTTCTCGGGCAAATCCAATACCCACATATTTTTTAAAATCCGTTCTTGGTCAGGTTAAGAACTTTTCAGTACCCCCTCTCATATATATATATATATATATATATATATATATATATATGTGTGTGTAGGGTGGGCCATGCGTGTATGAGTGTGTGTCTGTGTTAATATTTCGTCAAATTTTGCCGTCAAAATAAATGTCCGTGAGCTTATGTTTATTTATCTTTTAAATCTGTCATCCATCTTATATTTTGAACAACATGGCGGATTTTACTTTAAGAACAATAATTCATTTTACGTTAAACTTTAAAAATCAAATTGGCAGAGACAACTTTGTTTTCTTATTCATTTCTCTTTTAGCATTTTGTCATTTTATAAACATGCGATTATTTAGTTAATAGATTTTACAATTAAACTGCTCAGTTATTCAAACGTATCCATTTATTCCCTGAAACTAGTAATGGCATTGGCTATCAGATCACAGCTTGGAGAGGAAGCAACTGTTGAAATAGTTTTATATAGTGTAATCTGAAAATCTAACTAATCTAAAACTTTGTTTCTGAAATCTCTCTCACACACGCACATACTATCTATCTATCTATCCATCTATCGATATATATACATATATATATATATACATATATATATATATATATATCTTTTATTCATGTCTGAATTTTTAAACACCCAGATCCCTCTCCATCTCCCTATCCCTATCTCTCTCTCTCATTCTCTCTCTCTCTCTCTATCTATCTATCTATCTATATATATATATATATATATATATATATATATATGTCATGCTTTAGATAAAAACGGTGAAGCCCAAGCTGTTGCATTGGACATCTCGAAAGCCTTTGAAAGTGTGTGGCATTCAGGTTTTCTCCACAAGCTGAAAACTTACGGTGTCTCTGGACACTTTTTTGAACTGATCCATTCTTTCCTATCACATCGTGAAATGAGACTTATCCTGAACGGCCACTCATCTCGTTACTATATATATATATATATATATATATATATATATATATATAGGGAGAGAGAGTGAGAGATAGATAGATAGATAGATAGATAGATAGGGAGAGGGAGGGAGAGATCTGTGTTTAAAAGTTCAGATATGAATAAAAGATATCTGTAAAGATAATATTATTAAAAGAAAAGACAAGACACAAACCTTTGTTCAAATTCGTTACGTTCCTTAAGGAACTTTATCAGGGCAAGTGTATAAATATTATTTAGTAAACCTGTATTTGTACACGGGCATAACGTGAAGAAAAATAACATTAAGTTCTCAAATGTTCATATATTTTGTTACTGCTTTGACTTGGTCTATTTGCTAAAGGTATTGAACACTTTGGATTATTGCCAATATAAGTGATAAAGTAAGTCACGTCTCAAAGAACTGTTGGAACAGCTTAGTGACCATGACAAATTTAGGAATGATATTAGAATAATCTAGAACCTATAATAGCATGCATGCATATATATATATATATATATATATATATATATATATATATATATATAGAGAGAGAGAGAGAGAGAGAGAGAGAGAGAGATAGATAGATAGATAGATAGATAGATAGATAGATAGATAGATAGATATACTGGCATGCATAGGAATAAAAAATGAATACAGTAAATATACAAAAATAGAAAGGGGTATAAGATAATGATGTGTCTTCTTACCAAACTTATTCAATCTATACGGTGAGGAGATTCTGAGAGAATTGGAAGTCCTACCAGAATTCATTATTGACCACCCCAAAATTTTACCAACATTAGATATGCAGATGACACAGTGTTGATAGCAAACATAGAAAACGAAACTAAAAGAAATCCTACGAAATTTAGTGAAGGAAAGCGAGAAGAAAGGGATAAAGCTCAATTGCAAGGAGACAGAATGCGTGGTTGCTAGCAAAAGAAACAGTCCAACATGCAAATTACAAATTGGACATTCCACAATCAAACAAGTAAAAAAATTTAAATATCTGGTAAGTGTTTTAATAATGGACGGAAAATGAGACACTGAATTCCGAAGGTATTTTGTGATAGCGAAAGATACATTCCAAAAGCTAAGCCAAGTATCAAGAAACAGAAGAATTTAATTCGAAACAATGAAAAGATTACTGAATTGTTACGTAATATCAGCTCCCCTATATGGCAGTGAATGCTGGATAATCTCCTCACACATGAAGAGGAGAATTGAGGCAGCAGAAATGTGGTCCTACAGGAGGATGCTGAGGATACCATGGACCAAACATACGAGCAACAACAAAGTTTTAGAGAAAATGTAAGCAAAAAAGAAACATATCCAACACCAAGAAAAAGGCAGCTGAAATTTCTAGGGTACATAATGAGGAAAGAGGGCTTGGAAAATCCGATACTTACAGGACAGATTGAAGGCAAGAGGGACAGAGGAAAACAACGCATAACCTACGTATGGAACTTGAGTAAACGGACGGCGGAAAAAGGCTTAGAAGAAATAACAAAAACAAGATTTATTGAGCTACGAAGGACAGGAAATTTTGAAGAAACCTGATCGCCTACGTCCTGAAGGCACACGGCACATAGAAGAAGAACGTAACCGTCTTTTCTTTTCTGTTTATGCTTCCATTTTTTTTGTCGTTTTGTATTCTTGGTTTCCTTTATTATCTTTTGCCGTTATAGGTTTTTATTTCATTTGGCAGGTTTTATGTTGCTAGAGTTGTATTTAGAAGCTTTATCAATAGTTAGTTTGGTTTGGTTTGGTTTGGTTTGGTTAGGTTTGTTTTACGGCATATCAACCTCAATGTCGACAAGATTTTTACTGCTGGTAATATTTTTTTCAAAAATGTATTGCTGGTAACAATTATTTTCTTCAAAAATTCATTGCTGGTAATAATTTTTTGCAAAAATGTATTGCTGTTATTAAAACCTATTTTTACACTTTCATATTTTTTTTTCCTCAGTTTGGAGGTTAACTATTTGCCCCATAGCTGGGACCCTAACAGGTACTACCAAACCGGGTCAGGGTGGACCTGGGAACACCAGGAATTAAGAGGTGGTTCCACGCTCCTCAAAGCCTCCTGATCAGAGGCCTTGCTGCTGGATGTAGTTTATGGTTTTACCAAGGACGGCAATAGTTATTGAAGAATCTTAGCAACAAGGACATTTTGTATATCAACAACTGGCTTTTTTGCGAAATATAATTCGCAATTTGGAGAGGAAGATGAACAAACTCAATAGGCACAAAATGTTTATATTTTCAATAAGACACACACTTGCGCACATATGTGTGTGTGTGTGTGTGTGTGTGTGTCTGTGTCTGTGTCTGTGTCTGTGTCTGTGATCGCTTAAAGAATAAAACTGATAATCACCATGCCGTGTTGATTTCTATGTCCACACTGTCTCCAAAAATCAAAATGATTGGGGGCTTGCAGCTGATCTATCCTCTGACTTTGCTCTAACTAGCTTGTAACTCTCAAAAGCTCAAAACCCAAGCTTGTATTATTTCATAATCACCGATCAGATCTTAAATTGTCTTAAGTCCTGATGAACGCTTGCACTCGCAATGAGTCTCCTTTCTTTGAACGTCTATTAGAATTCATGCCAGACCTCAAGTGAAACTCATATATATGATCCATCGCTAAAGAGGCTGGAAAAAGGGTCGGTTCTTTGTACCACCTCAGAAAGTACCTGACTCCTCCTGCCATGCTTACATGATTCAGAGCCGAGCAAAAATGGAGTATTGCTGTCATATCTGGGCTGCCCAATCCTCACTTTCCAGCTTTGGTAGAGGTCAAAATCAAAATCGTTTAAGCGGAGACGACGACTTATTAACCACCTTAAAGTCTTTTCTCCAAAGAAGCAACGTTGCAAGCCTATTGCTACTTCCATGGCAAATGTTCAGACGAGATTCATTCTTTAGTGCTCAGACCTTCACAATCAATTCCCGCCTTGCTACGCCGACAGGGTTGAATTACCCTTATTCCCTTCGTATTCCATTCGGAAGAAGTAAGTTCCGTTCAAACAGCTTCTTCCCTTGAACCGCTACTGTGTGGAACAGACTTCCTCTTGGATACTTCCCGGAATAGTAGGGTGTCAATCTCACGCCAAACATCAAGTAGAACTCATAGATACAATCTATAACTAAAGAGGCTAGAAAAATGGTCGGCTCTTTGGTACCAATCCTTTACAAGAGACAGGTCAAACCACAAATGAACTATTGCTGTCGTATCTGGCCTGAAGCTGTACGATCATCACTTTCCAGCCTTTTCGTCTACGTGGCCTTGTAGGAATAGATTAGTGATGAATTTTCCGCTCTACAATCACATTCTCAAAGATGAAAAGTTGCAAGACTCTTGCTACTCTATCGCTATTTCTATGGAAATTGTTCTTTTGATCTACATTCCTTAAATCCACCAGTTCAGACCTTTACAGCCAAGAACCATCCTGCCATATATACATTGTTCATTTCCAGTGTTTAAAACAGTGCTTGGAATGCAAGTGTGTAAAGTGAGGTCGATCACCATACGATGTGCACCAGTTTTTGACCAAGCACAACATTTCCCAAGTCCGACAGCCACCATATTCCCCAAATTTTCACCCCCCCCTGCGACTTTTTCTTTTTCAAAATCAAATCCCACTTGAAAGGAACATGATTTCAAGCCGTTGAGTTCATCAAAGAGAATGCGACGAGGCAGCTGCTCGCTATCCCAACAATAAAGTTCCAGGAATCAATGGAAACGACTCTGGATAAAGTGTGGCTTCAAAGGAGGCTACTTCAAAGGAGATTGAATACTGAATTTATATGTGTTGTAGCTTTCTTTTTATAAAACCAGTCCCGATACATTTTGATGACACCTCTGATATATATATATATATATATATATATATATATATATATATATATATATATATATATATATATATATATATATATATACAAATGTAATGAGAACGAAAAGAATAAAGAATATAAATTCAAACGTTCATAGCATTAATTTAAAAGAAGGCTCAATACCAAGAGTAGAGCAATAATTATTTATTATAAAGATGTTATATACAGACAAACAAATACTCACGACAAAGATGCATTTTTGTTTCGATGCGAAGGCATCCCGACAGGTGAGGAACAAAGATCTTTATTGCTCACCTCTCGAGATGCCTTCACATCGAAACAAGAATGCATCTTTGTCGTGAGTACTTGTTTGTTCGTATGTAACATCTTTATAATATATATATATATATATATATATATATATATATATATATATATATATATATATAATATTCTACCATATGTATGTATGTATGTATGTATATTCGGAAATACATACATAATTGTGAAGTCGAATAATTGTTCTTAAAAACAGCGATGACAATAAAAACAGCATTTAGCAAATAAGAAAATCCGAATATGAGCATACTAGTGTCTTATACGCATATCCACTACTATAAAATAAAATAATCATAATTAAATCCAATATTTAAAGGTGAACATTACTTAAAGCCAAAATAAAACGTAATTTAAAAAGTATTTATAATTCTTCGAAAATCCGACAACTTCTGATTATGTTTCTTTTTTGCTTACATTTTCAGCGCCAAGTTGAAATAACAGAAATAATTTTGTATATCAAAAATATCACTAAAATGAAATATCATTCGCACTTTATGCAGATGAGGATGCAAATAATACATCGAATTTTATATATTCTATCTTTAACCATATTTTAACAACCTGCAAAAATGTTTCTAAAAATATTGTTTGTACCTAGACATCTATTTATTTTATGGGCCAAGTGGTTAGAACATTCGCATTCTGACCATGAAACCTGGATTCGAATCTCACCACGGTCAATTTGTCAGGAAGGAAACTTCCTGATGTTATCAGACTGGAGGTGTCGTTTCCAGAGTGCGGTACCTTTGGAAAGTGCCTAAAAACCATACTACGGATTGGCCCAAACCTTGTGAGTGAATTGAACCCTTGCAGGCCGTCAATATCTTGCTAGCACGAAGTCACAAGTCATCGTGGCCGAGGGCTTCAGCGTGCTGGCCTTGTTCAAATTGTTTATCACGCTCTTTCTAAGGTCTACTCAGCATAATTGCAGTATAAATCATTATAAAACACTGGGTTCTGTGAGTGTTGAATAAACACAAATGCGCCTAAACAAGCGTCTGCAATAGGGATTGGCTTGCCGCCCTAGTAGACGGGTATCCACGAATACAAGTGGCCAGCTATACATTTACTTATATACACATTGACCTGTATTTCTACATGCTATTTGAATCTACAATACTCGTTTTCAAGTGTACCAGTCTGCTCGAGTAATTAGCTATCCTTACTGCAGATGCCTGCTCAGACACGTTTATATTTCTGAGCAGGCATCTACGATGTTTTATACTATAGCTATGCTGAACAAAACTTAGTTACAGTTTCTGGGATTTAGTTTCTGGTGTGATCAGTAGTTGAAGAAAGTCAGTTAGCTCGGACCCTCAGTCACGATGACTTGGGGCTTCATGCTAGTACAACCATGTCGTCTACCTGTGGTATGGTTTTCAGGCACTTCCCAACAGTGCTATATATGCCATGAGCATCTCCTCATACCAATATGATGAAGTTACCTCCTTGACAAATCAAAGTGCGATACGAACCCCTGTCGCATGGTCTAACTATTAACCATGCACCCATATGCAAAAATCTTACTATTCACGAATATATTAATATTGGTATTTAAAAATTGTTTATTCAATGAAAAGATATAAAATTTAAGAGAAATCATTCGACGGCATTTATTAAGATTATAACATTCTTTTTCTTTTGTTATTTAACCTTTTAATTAGTAAAACAGGTCAATTAAATCTCTATATCTATCTGTCTGGCTGACTATCTATCTGTCTTTCTATCGATCTAATTATTTATCTATCCTTCCCAATCTGTTCATATCTATATATCTCATCCTATTCATATCTTAGTCTGTTTATATCTATCTTAATCTGTTCGTCTCTCCCTGAATGGATTTCGCCCTTGTAGAATCTGTATCCGTGGTACAAATATCAAGTTTTGAACAAAGATATATTTTTACTAATGCGTGAAACAAAAGTAGATATTAGAATGAGAAAGAATGGCTTTTCCAGAAAAAGACTGAAAACAAAAAAAGGTAAAAAGTAAGATACATACCCGATCAGAATGTAATCCTTGCGCGCCCACCTACTTGTGGGATCCAGCTTCCAATTTAGTTTGTCTTTCTTTTGGAATCCGTACGCTGAATTCACTAACAAACAGTACGAACGCTCAGCTAAAATGTGTCTCAGTTATCAGAAGCAAACCGCCTTTTTTTTTTATTTCGAGGCGGGACGAAGGAGTCTGATCGAGAGAAAGATTCACTGACACAGAGAGAGAGAGAGGGAGAGAGAGGAGGAGAGGAAGAGGGCGAAGGTGGGGAGAGATAGAGAAAGAGACTACCTTGATGAACTGGTTGTTGTCAAACCGGAGAGTGTCCTAAACGCCACAGGTCCAAGTCAAGTTAATGTTTAAAAAAAAGAAAAGAAGTCATGTTGGTTCCATAAGTTATTCACAAGTCAAAAGAACATTGTGACATGACCAACACCAAAGGCCAATGCTATTAGTCGCTGGTGGGGTTATAAATACATGGGCACGCACCTTTGTGTGTGTGTGTGTGTGTGTGTGTGTGTGTGTGTGTGTGTGTGTGTGTGTGTGTGTGTTATAATCACATGTGTATTCACAAACACACACACAGACACAGATAGACGCATACACACACGTGCATATATGGTAATTGCTAAAACAGACAGCTACCGAATAAAGTGTAGTTGCTCCTTTCACTTGAATAATGGCAGCTACACGACATGGCATGATGTTATATATGTTTGGCTTAGCTGCAGGGAATATAGCGAGTTTTGCAACGATTACCATAGATGCTCAATGAGGTTTAAATCTGGTGAGTTCAGGGGTCAATAGAATGCCTGAAAGTCAGTCAAATGTCCTTGGGCTCAGTTTCATGTCATCTGTTCATGATGTGAGGTGTGTTATCATGCTGGGACAAGCCATAACCGCCAGTGCACGCAGCGAGCGTAAAGGAGTACAAATTTGTTGCAGTGAGATCTCAAAACAGACTCCAATTTCACAAGTGGTCCTTACGAATTCCAATTATATATACCAGGTACGATTGTAGAGCCACCGGTAGCTTACACAATATCCAGCTGATAAATTGGATCCATAGCCTTATGCAGTCTCCTCCATAGATCATCTACCATTGGACAGTGGTGGAACATGGAGATGAGAAGGAGTGGCAGCCGCCCTGGGGCGCAACATCATGGGGCGAAAAATCACTAGGTGATTGGCAAGTTTATTGCCGGCACTGGGAATGAATTGCAAGTGAATTTCACTTCCAATATTTTCACAAAAAAAACATGTGTAAAAATCTCGCCTAAATAGAGATTAACTTGACCCCTCCCCCTCCTCCCATTGAGTCAGGTTGTAACAAATCACGCCTAACTCGATCCAATCTAACCAAACTTATTGGTACGTGGTGAAAAATTAAGACCAATTTAGGTTAGGGTAGGCCAAGTTTTAACACATCGTCGAAAATGTCGAGAAATCAATTGAAGAAGTGGTGAAAGAGGGCCTAAAATTTCCCCCTTTTTATTTACTTTAATATCCTTTTAATTACCTTACTATCCTTTTTGTGACTGCTCGCAGATACTTATTTCATTAACAGCGCGTCATGAATTATTTTGGCGACAGCGCTCAGTAGTTCTTCGATCATGCGCAGTGCGGACGGAAGCACATGACGGCCAAAACGGGAAATGTGTTAAAAAAACATCAAAAAGGTGTTGTTTAATTCTGTTTTCCCTCAGTTGAGGCCAGATTGAAAACTAATCCATATTAATGTTTTAAGATGTATTCCTGGAATGGTAAACCCAGCGTTTCTTTGTAAAATCATAATAATGGTAATTTTTCTCCTCGCCTCAATTGGTTGATCATAGCATTTCAGTGAATATGTAAAAGATTTAGACATGATCTAATTGTAACCCAGTGTCAGATATAACGAGCCGTATATTCTTATATACAGGGTTTTAATACGAAAAGATTCCCGAGTTTTATGGCACAATTTTGGTTGTCGTTAACCTTGGCAACAGCTTTGCGGGGTGTTTTTTATAGCCTTCGCTGCAATAATAATAATAATATTATTATTACTATATGATTATATTACGCCGGGAAATTCAATGAATTTTATTACGGAAAACCATGCACTCCAGCTGAAAATATATGAAAAAATGCCTTATTGCAACGTATTCGGCTGTTAAAATTAGGATATATTCTGATATTGACCCCTTTTGTTTATTTCAGTCTTCACGGTGGTGTTGTCAAAGTCTTATTTACGGAGGAACAATGTCACGGTGTTATGGCGTTATCGCGCTAAGGTTCTATGGTGCTGTCGTTCGGTTGACAATAAACACCCGTATGAGACAAACTAGCCTCACGATCTTTATATAACTGAGAGGGACAACTATACTTTTATTTCCTTTTTATTTCAGGCAGAAATTTTAAAAATGGAGCTACATAGGCAACAAAAGAAGAAATAATCTGGTGCGGAAAGAAAAAAATCATAGGAAAAGAGAACGCGAAGATCTACAGAAATCTAGTCAAGTTTTGAAGAAGTTTCTAAAAATGCCACATCCAGATGGAGATGGTGACAATCGCGTTGTTTCCGCGTTTGTTCTTGCCACTGGCTCTGACTACACAAACACAGCACCAGAGCCAGTGGAGCAATCGTCATCTTCACCAGTGATGCCGGCACCAAAATCATTTTAGCAACACCGCTCCTACCATTGAAGGCAAAGAAAACGCTTTTATTAGATGCTTCCGATCAGCCTTTATCTTCGTTTTGTTGCCAATCAGATTAACATGCACAATATGATGAAACTAAATATGCAGTATTAACCAAGAAAGATGTAATTTGCTTAATTTTTTATGTAAATTGCTATAAACCACAAATTTCTGATGATCGAAGCGTACAAAATGGTGAAGATGGATGCTAGAGCTTTTCAGAACAAAGACGGATCTTTTAAATAGTGAAGATGGGTTCTAAAGCGTTTCAGAACAAAGAATGATCTTTTAAATAGTGAAGATGGGTGCTAAAGCTTTTCAGAACAAAGACGGATCTTTTAAATAGTGAAATGGGTGCTAAAGCTTTTCAGAACAAAGACGGATCTTTTAAATAGTGAAGATGGGTGCTAAAGCTTTTCAGAACAAAGACGGATCTTCTAAATAGTGAAATGGGTGCTAAAGCTTTTCAGAACAAAGACGGATCTTTTAAATAGTGAAATGGGTGCTAAAGCTTTTCAGAACAAAGACGTAACTTTCAAAGTTACAAATGACCAAGAAGTTATTTGAGTGCCGACGTGTCGAAGAACCGATGAGAAGTGAAATGAGAAAAAAACATGTGGTTGTCAACCGCTGCTTAACGAAGTGCTGGTTTCTACAATTCGGAATAATTGGTTGTTGTACTCTATTAAAAATGATGCAGTGTATTGATTTTGTTGTATATTGTTTTCAACAGCCCCAGTCAACCATAGCACGGTATTCAAAAAATATTGTGGATTTCGAAAATGGGAAACATGCAACAAAAGAATACCAGAACATGAACATGGCACTCATCGTGCGTCATTTCTTGCATGGAAAGACTTTGAGAGACGCATATCAGAAAGGTCTGCGATTGACAGAGTAATACTGAAGCATATGGAGAAACAGAAGGAATTGTGGAATGATCTGCTTATGCGTTTTGCGGATTGTATCAAGGTTTTGGCGACTCAACATCTGGCATTTCGTAGACACCGAGAAGTCATTGCATCAAGTAATAATCCCAGTAATTTTCTTGCACTCGTTAAGCTACTTAGCAAGTATGACCCTCTGTTGCAGCGTCACTTGGTTTATATCAAGTTGCAACAACATTCTGCAACATTTTATCTGGCAAGATACAGAATGAGTTCATTGAGCTACTGGACAATGAAGGGCATCAGTCAATCTTAGAGAGAGTCAAAAGAAGCAAATACTTTGGGATTATGTTCGACACAACTGACGTTTCTCACGACAAACAAATGTCGAAAATTCTCAAGTTTGTCGATCTTGACGACAAATCTAAAATTGCTGTAATCAAGGAAATGTCCACTGATTCTATTAAAATTCATGAAAAAGAACACCGAGAGTGTTACAGAAGAAATTACCTCAAAATTGGAACGAGATGATCTTGATTTGAACGACTATCGGTGACAGACGTATGACAATGCTGCAACAATGGCTGCGAAGGTGTGCGGTGTCCAGAAACGCATATCAAAGAGAAAGCTGAATGCAATTTTTGTGAATTCTGTCAGCCATTCTTTGAGACTCATAGAAGTGCATGCAACATCAGAACACTTGTTTGCTATATCATCTTTCTGAGTTCTTGATTCATTGTACATTTTTTCTCCAGCAGCAGTGGGAGAAATTGAAGAAGACAGTGGGGACGGCTGTAAAGCGGTCCCCTGATACAAGATGGAGTGCTAAGCGCGATGCTGTTCACGTTGGATGGCACAGCCAAACTTTTGGAGGATATGGCAAGTAACACTTCAGTATCCGACGAAGCGACGGCAGATGCTTGCTGCACAACATGCAAACTTTCAGCTTTCTAACTATGCTGTCATTCTGGGACGACGTCCTGACTTCCATCGACCGAGTACAGAAGAAACTTTACTGTCCAATTCAATGAAGCTCGAGCTGGCGTTCAAAGTCTGCAATGATCTGTTATCAGTGAACGGGATTCTCTGTAAAAATCCAATTGAAAATGGCGAGGAAAATGCTTATAATGGGATATTGACGTTGGTTGACAGAAGAGTGTGTCGTAAAAATAAGAATGACTGGCGAGGGGACGAAAGATGAACCTCTAAATGTGAGAGGAGAAATGGATGTTACCTTGGAGGCTGTACTGGACAGGTTAAATATAGAACTGAAAGATCGATTTACAAGGTTGAGGCACTTACATGAGCAATTTGGGTTCCTCTTGAATATTGAAAGCCTCATTGTCTCCGTATCGAACGATCACTCAAACACAGTAGAAAAATGCAAAGTAGTTTCTGCACATATGAGGGTGATTTTGATGGAATGGAACTCGGCCACAAAATTACAGACTGCCGAATGTTAAT
Source organism: Acanthosepion esculentum (assembly GCA_964036315.1). Taxonomy (NCBI): domain Eukaryota; kingdom Metazoa; phylum Mollusca; class Cephalopoda; order Sepiida; family Sepiidae; genus Acanthosepion; species Acanthosepion esculentum. The sequence continues at coordinate 16,040,824 of OZ038480.1, forward strand.
ACAAAAAAAGACAATGTCTTCATTAAATCAAAAACCCTAATTGAGCTTTTGACTTCACAATATCTTACAGCAATGATGTGTTACCAATTTACAAATAGCACTACACATACTGTTAGCTGTTGCTGTCTGTATGGCGTCCTGTGAGCGTGCTTTCAGCAAACTAAAATTAATAAAAATGGGTCAGGGACTCCTAAGCAATTTTACTTTATTAATCATCGAAAATGAAGAATTTGGACATATAAATGTGAATGGTTTTATTAACAAATCTTTGACCACCACTCTTGGTTGTATGTCGCGGCTTTACGAATTCAAATAGATTGAATGAATTGCTCTAGTCTTGGAATCTTATAATTTAAGTTTTGTCAATGTACACTGCTGGTTGGGAGTGGCGGCTCGAGAAAGATGTATTTGAATTGTATTTAAATACTTTTTCAGAGCATTTGTATTTGTGTGAAAAGGCATTTAGATTTAGATTTTTGCCTAGTTTCAGAAGTATTTGTTTTTGTATTTTTGGGAATCTGGAATAAAATTACTTGTATTTATATTTGTATTTCCAATGACATCGCGTCAATAATCGCGAGAAGTATTTGTATTTGAATTTCTAAATAATTAGTATTTGATCTATCCCGGCTTTTTAGCCACTGATTGTGCCCCGCCACTCTCTCCGGGCCAAGACCTCAGCATGCCGCTGCCATTGGCTATGCAGCTTCGCCAACGATAAACAAGAAAGTTTATTATCTGTCTTTATTTCTGATATGAGGTATGATGTACACTATTTACATTATTCTGACGGTTGTACTCATCTTTGTCGCCATACTTATTACAACGTTTCGGCCGTTGTACGCTCCGGCCTTCTTCAGGTGGTTGGAATGTCGAACTGAACCCTTTATTTCGCTCACTGGGGTAGACTGTTCTAGTTCCACGTGCCATGTCTAATGAATGTCAGTTATCTCCTGTTAATTCCCCTCTGAACAAAACATGAACATGGCACGTGGAACTAGAACAGTCTACCCCAGCGAGCGAAATAAAGGGTTCAGTTCGACATTCCACCCAAAGCCGGAGCGTACAACGGCCGAAACGTTGTAATAAGTATGGCGACAAAGATGAGGACAATCGTCCGAATAATGTAAACAGTGTAAGAAACTTTATATGTGTCATTTGTAACAGCAGCTTATCACAGGCGTTATTATCACCGCTGTTTAAACGCATTACTCACCGTCCGCTTAACTGGATCTCCGTCAATGTTCAGCAAACATTGATGAATGTCAATCGATGCACTTGTTCGGTATGATGGTATTTACGAACACATCTCTTCTTAATAAGAACTTTCA
>OZ038480.1:16047154-16142154 GCA_964036315.1 Acanthosepion esculentum
TGGTCTTGATCTGGTGACTCGGTTTCAGTCACTTTCCCACCGCTGTAAGTTTGCCTCTCTATGTCTTTTCTATAAATACTTTCATGAAAATGATTCGAATGAGCTCTTCGCTATGGTACCTAGACTATTAATTTAAGCGCAACACGACTCTTAATCTTGGATATGGTTGGTGGCAAGTAACTTACTCGTGTAAGTCCAAAAGAAAAAATAAGACAGAATTTGAACAAAGGAATATTAACAAATATATTAATAGGACATTTTACAAAGGGAAAAATGTAAAATGAAATAAAAGGTGAAGAGTTCAAAGCAACATTTTGTGTCAGTAGTTGAGGTACTTACATAATAGCGGCAGCGAAAAAAAATATTTTCGCTATGAAAAGTCACTGACAAAGAGATTGATTCTTTTAAATCTCCCACCGCCTGTAATTATCACCAGAAAAAATCCAAAATCTCATCGCCTGTGATTATCATCAGAGGGCGGTAATCCATCAAATTCAAAGTACACATTGATTATATATATATATATTTATATACAGAAGTAGGTGTGACATAGCCCAGAAAAATCCATTCTTCAACGAAGTACAAACCTTCTACTGCAAGTGAGAAAGTAACCGACAATATGCTTCTTTGAGAATCTCGTAGCGACAAGTTTTCCAATTTCCAGTTTTGTAAAAAATAATTATAAGGAAGTGATGTAAAATAATTAAAAGAGGAATAACAAAAATTAAATTAATACAATAGACTAAGTTTGATTTTTGCTCTTTCTCTTGAGGGGAGAATATAAAAATTTATATGAAAAACTTAATTAAATAAGATAAAAACAAGAAGTAAATATTAGAATTGACTAGATTTATTTATTACACTTGCTTTTAAGAGAAGTGTAGGGGACCGTGCGGGGTGAAGATGTGAAGAGATATCAGAAGGTTAAACTTTCCTGCTGGCGGGTCCAGCTACATGAGAATGTCGGACTTTAATTAAGTCCAAAGAAGACAAAGAAAACAAACAAGACCGATATACATGGGTAAACAAATATATATTAATAACAAAACAAGTTAAACAAAGACATGGACTGTTACATAGAGTTTGTATGGAGAAATTATGTGTGTGTGTTGTAAGTGTTCGTACGTACGTGTATTGTTCCTAGCGCGTTCCCAGAATCTGGGAAACGCTGTACTATGAGAGGTCACATATTGGTGTAAGTGGAAAAGGAGAGATTTTACCTCCCCTCCGCGCAAGGTAGCGGCCCAAGGCCTAAGTCGAAAAAGAGAGAGAGAGAAGGGTCAGCCAGTATTTATAGCCAGGGGAGAGAGACCCCTGTTGAAGGATTAAAGAACTGAGGAGGAGCTAACTGCGACAGAAGTGTTTCAAATGATTAAAAGACAGTAAAAAAAGATAACTAATAAATCTGATGTGAAACATATGTTCTTTAAACTTTCTAAAAACAGAATGGCTTGAAAAGAACCCGTTGAAAAGAAGTCGGTCAAAGGTGAACGGTTTTTGATTTCTAAGATTTAATGTTCAAATTTCAGAAAGTGATACCTTTTGGATTTTTTGTCCAACGATGGAGGATATTTCCTTCCCTCGCAAATTAAAACATTTTGGACTCACATGGAGCCTATTTGAGTCCTATATAAAAACCGAGTTGGTTGGAAAATTCAGAAGGTTACAAGAAGTTAGGAAACAAGGAGTCAGAAAGGGATAAGTTAGAAAAGGAATTCAGAAGGAATTTTAGCTGTCACCAGTGGATGTGTCGCAGTTAGATCCTCTTCATTTCCTTAACACTTCACCAGGGGTCTCTCTCCCGGGAGTATAAATACTGGCTGACCTTTCGCCTCTTTATCTCTCTTTTCTCTGCTTACGCGCACGTGTGAGCAACTATGTCGATTTCGGCCGCGGGCCGAAACCTCGCACGTGGAGCGAGGTACAAAAAACTTTCTCTATAAATTTCCAATATGTGAACTCTTATACACAACCAGCGTTTCCCATATTCTGGGAACACGCTAAAACAAAATTCACCCGTACGGACATTCAAAACAACACACACACACACAACTTTCCATACAGACACTGTAACATTTTATTCATGTCTTCAATGTATTGTAACTCGTGTTTTAATCTATTTGTAATTCACGTATTAATATATATTTGTTTTGTACATATACATCGGTCTTGTTTGTTTCTTTGGACTCCATTAAAGTCCAACATTCTTATGTAGCTGGACCGGCCAGCGGTAGCCTTAACCTAGAGATAACTCATCTTCTCTTCTTCCATTCACACCTCCGCATGGTCCACTACAGATGAATTTGGCTGTTTCTCACGAACGAAGTAAGAAGCGAAAGAAAGAAACAAACAAAAGCAGAAAGTAAAAGAAACCACAAAAGGAAAAAAAATTATGAAATTAATAATCGAACAAGAATAAAACTGTTAAAGTCCTAGCGACTTTAGTGAATCGGCCAACTTTCTCAGTTTCGACGTTCAAATTAGTAAGTGTATCATTTTTTGAAAGAATTTGTATTGTTAGAAACTTTTTGAAAGAAATTGTATTGTATCTTCCCAAAAGATTTTTCGGTTGTTGAAAGTTTTGTTGATTAATTTATATCTGCTTTTATGAGCCATATGTATTTTGGGATCTGATTATCTTGCCTTAATAATAATATAAAAAAAATTGAAGCTGCTTCGTCTCGATCTGCACGCCATGTTTGAATCTTCCTTCCTCTTTCCCGCGTTGGCTTTCAACGAGTAGCACGTACAAAATAAATGCACTCGGAAAACTCCACCGACTGATCTGTGGGATCCGGGATTGTAGCGTGACGAAAAATCTTCTCAATCCTCAGGAAAACCAGACTCCGAGATATTGCCGCCCGCCACCACAACAAAAAATCACAAGATCTCAAAGAACTGTTAATAGGACGTTACTTTTCTGTGACAAGATAACTCCGAAAATTAGCATTTTTCTTTTTTCTTTTTTTTTTCCAATACCATTATTGTAAACCTTCTTCCTTTCTCCTTTCTTCTCATTCTTCTCTTATATTCATGAATGGTTTGAATCTCAAATGTTTTGGTTTCGTTGTTTTTTCTCACGCCGCATCACGTCACTGAATTATTCCTATTTCTGCAGCGTTAATTACTTATCTTTTCGAACAAACGGGAGAAATACCAACAATATAGTTTGGTTAACGCTAATTTTATATTTCGTGTATGATGCGACCACCTTAAAATTACCGTCAAAATTAAGTCTTCAAAAGTCGTATGATACACGAGTACATACGGTAATAAAAATAATTAAAAATAAAGAATTAGTAAAAAAAAATATATATAGGTAAATAAATATTCTAATAATCACGGTATGTCTTTTGCATCTTCTTTTGGGAGAAGTGTATTTAAAAGAAAGTTAGGCGGTTAATTAAAAAATAGTTTGATGTAATACATGTCTATTAAAGTTTCTAAATTTAGAACTGACTCTAAAAGAAGGACCAGGAATAATTTCGTCATGGCGGACAGTTAGTAATTTCTTTTTAAAATTTGAAAAATATATACACTTTATATTTATTGTCCAATCAAAAGGATGGCTCCCCACCGCCACTTAAATTTAAAAAGTTAAGAACCAAATGAGCTTCTTTCGAGGATATATAAGAAAAAGAATCAATGGATAATTTTTGAAGGTGTAACAATTTTCGACCGGAAGAAAACGAAAAGGCGGAAAAATTTCGACCTGAGAGCATAAAAATAAGGTTCCTGAAGGAAAGCCTATTTTTGGCGGTCACCTGTGAGTGTAGATGAGCAGGGCTGTTTCTCACAGAAGAAGCAAACGGCTATCTCTTCTCAATGCTGTAAGCTATCTCTTCTTCCTTTATCGCTCTCCATCCTCCCAAGACTGTCGTGTACTCGAATGCATTTCTGACAGCATTGACAAGGCTCTCTCTCTCTCTCCATCCGTTTGCTCGCATATTCGTGTTTGGCCCATCATACCAAGTGGCTTAATAACGCTACTACTGACCTTGCAGGCATACAAACCCTTAATTTTTCAATTTCTCAATCCCTCGCGTAAATAGTTGACTTCCCCACACGTTTTCCCTACAATCTGGGTGGTAGGGCTTCTCTTCTTGATCTATGTTTTACCTCCATCACCGAGTCCTGTAGCGCCACGTAGCTCTGCCCTCTTGGCAATTCCGATTCCGCTGTAGTGTCTGTCAATATATCCTTCAACTCCACCCCCTGCAAAGAACCTCCTAACACTAGAACATCGTTCTGCTATCAACGAGCAGACTGGGACACGTTCCGAGATTTCATTCGCGAAGTTCTCTGGGATGTTGTCTTCTCGATCCCTGTTAAAGAATGTGCTTCCGAGGTCTCCTCCTGGGTTAAAGCTGGAATAGAGGCTTTCATCCCCTCAAGAAAATATATGGTCAAATCGCGCTCCTCCCCCTGGTTCTCCGCTGCTTGCCCAGCTGCCATTGGCCATAGGAATTACTTTTCCCACCTTTATCGTAGCGATATGTCTGATTGCAATAGACGTCTCTTTGTCTCTGCCCGTAACGAGTGTAAGCGTGTCCTCAATGAAGCAAAGTCTCTACATGCTGTTCAAATGAAAGAACGTATTGCATCTCGCAAATTCGGCTCCAAGGATTATTGGCGTCTTTGCAAGAGCGTACTTAACAATAGCAAACCCTCCATATCTCCTTTGTACAACTAGTTTGAGGTTCTGACCTCTTCTGCCGACAAGGCTGAATGCTTTGCTCGGAAATTCTCATTCAATTCGACGTTCGACTCTTCCGGTGTACCCTTACCCATTCCCTCACTTCGAACTGAGGCTCACTTGAGCGACTTGCACATAACCCCGTCATCGATTCTGGGCATCATCTCTAGATTAAACCTCACAAGGCTAGTGGTGGAGATGGGATACCAGCCATTGTCCTGAAAAATGTGCGCCTGAACTGGCCTCTGCCCTCTCCGAATTATATAACTACTGCCTAAATGAATCTTGTTTTCCACCCTATTGGAAGTCCTCATCCGTTGTTCCTGTCTTTTTGGTTTGGAAACCCTTCTGACCATTCTAATTACCGTCCTATCAGTTTCCTACCACTCTTCGGCAAAGTCTTTGAAGCTTTAATCAACGCCGAAGTGGTTATGCACCTTACATCCCATAATTTGCTCTCTGACAAGCAATGTGGTTTCCGCTTTGCCCGTTCTACAGCTGATGTGCTTACGGCCATAACTGAAATTGTTTATCAAGCACTTCATAAAAACGGAGAATCTCGTGCCGTGGCTCTTGATATCTCCAAAGCGTTTGATAAGGTTTGAAATGCCGGCTTTCTTCGAAAGCTTCAGGGTTATGGAATTACAGGTCGATTGTTCGACTTAATACAATCATTCCTGTCGAACCGTACATTGAAGGTCGTTCTCAATGGATTCTCCTCCAGCTCCTATCCCACGAACGCAAGTGTTCCCCAAGACTCTATCCTAGGCCCTACTCTGTTCCTTATCTTCATTAACGATCTTCCTGATGTCATAGGTTCCTAAGTAGGCATCTATTCGAACGACACTACTATTTACTCCTGACTCAAAAACAAATCTAGTGTTGCCGACAAAACTAACCTGGCCGTTTCTCTTGAAAAGGACCTCCAATCGGTTGTGGACTGGGGCTGGTTAACTTTAATGCCTCAAAAGCATTGTCCGCTGACCTGAGATGGAACGAATATATTGAGTCAATAGCTTCGTCTACTGCTAGAAAAGTTGGCTCCCTATGCCGCGCCAGGAATTTTTTCTCACTGAAGTCGATGCTTCAAATCTACAAATCAACCATTCGCCCTTGCATGGAGTATTTGGTCTGGAGACCTTCTAATTGTCTCAAGGTCCTTGATGTTGGGTTATTTTGTGTACATGATGTACTAGTGAGCAAACCAAAATGAGCTGACTCATTTTATAGTCCACCCATAGAAGGTTAACCAATCAGAAAAATTGAAATATTCGATCCGATGTGTATAAAGGCGGCCATTTTGTTTTCTTTTCTTGTCGGAATATCCACTGCTAACCTGTCAGATGAAAAAACCTGCAGAACTACGTTTTCCTACTCTCTCCGAATATCCACTGCCAACCTCTGATATGGAAGGCCTTAAGAATTCTTGAATAGCTGCTGCTAGACATTGTTGCTGTTACATTGAACAAATTACTTCCTACGTTGGATTGCTACATTCAAACTACATTAAACATTTATTACAGTGGTTATGAGCCCAGCACGCTTCCACTGCGCCCAAAGACAGATATGCAATGTAATTAGCCCTGATCTGGCATCTCGTCTGCAGCCGCTCTCTCACAGACGTGCCGTTGCCTCCCTCTGTCTTTTTTACAAATACTTTCACGGTAACTGCTCCGATGAGCGGCTTTCGCTGGTTCCCAGACTTCACGAATTTAAGTGTTCAACTAGGCTGGCATCTCACTCTCACCCTTTCACTATCGAACCTGTTAAATTTAGCCGTCTCTTCTACTCCAATAACTTCATGTCTCGCACTTCTCGCCTGTGATCGTCATGTTTTGTTTTTTTAAATGATTTGCCTTTTTTCTCCTCGTGGTCTACAGTCCTCGCTTTCAGGATCGTTAGTGAATAGTAAAATAGCGCACAATTCGAAATAGCAGGGTTGAAATCGAAAGAGTTAAAACTGCAGTTAAAACCGTTAATTTGGTTAGTATATAGAATATAAACTCCTATATTTTAAGGCCAATAACTGAATCACAAACAAGTAAGAGACGTCTACAAATAAATCTTACTAAACTCAGTAGATACGAAATTTTTTTACATTTTTATACAAACACGGCTCCAAAATAAATAAGTGGTTTCTGGAAACTGATTGGATAAGACAAGTCACGCGACGTGCTTTCTACGACGTCCGGGCGGTTGAACTTCAAATAACCTGGAAATTGGTCAGAAGCTGGATTACTGAATACATTCCCGCGAAAAAACCTAGATAGTGATTCAGAGCCAACCCAAAGCGATAAAAACGGCTCGTCAGCGACCAGGTCTTCCACGACACTGTTAGTGAAGGACAGTCGGTGAAAGAGTGCCAGTGAAAGAGACAGTCAGTGACCACATCTTCAACGACACAGTCGGCGAAAGACAGTCAGCGAACCAAACCAGACCTCGATCAACAACATAGACACACATACCATGACAACGCTTATGTCAGCGATGATTCATCTACATACAACACCACGACGAATGTAAGTCTTGTCTCTCCCCTCTCTGTCCAATGTGTTTTAAAATTACTGCTATTGCACGCAATCAAACCGCAGTCACATACATGTTTCATACGACTTGATTTCCTCACCTGGAGCAAAAACACTTCGAAACTTTAGAGACTCACTTGCGGCAAATCATTTCGAACAATCGAACTTTTAGTCTCTTCATGGCCACTACAAGGAACATTGATTTTTAATATGTAAATACATGTATCTGCCTGTATAAATGTTATTGCCATATTTAGTTTGGTATTCTTCCTTCTTTGCGAAGATCATTTCTTTGCATTGTATAAAAAATCGTGTTGTATTGATGGACATGACACTCGATTTTTATTTTTCCTCTTAAATTCCGGCTAAACTGACCCACCCCTTCTTAGTTTCATCTTTCAATTAAGTAAGCGCATTTTTTAAAGAATGTTTATTTTTAACCTATTTTAAATTGTATTTTTTTTAAAACTTTTTTTCAAAGGGAATTATGTAGTATATTCTCTAAATATATTTTAATTGTTAAAAATTTATTCATTTTTTAAAGGAATTTGTTTTGTTTTCTCGAGATGTTTTCGATTATTGAAAGTTTGTTGAATAATGTATATTTTTTATTAGCCAAAAATTCTATATTTTGTATTGGTTATCTCGCCTTGAATAATAAGGCGCACAAAACGAAATTTTTGTGCAAGCTTTTTTGTAAAATTTCGTATGGGAGTTTCGAGTTTTGTTTGTTTTCGTATGCGCCTCATTCAATATTCAGGATAAGAGAGGTGATGTTCTTTCTTCTCTCACTCTCTTCCCGAAAAAATCCTTTTACTGTTTCGTGTTATACACTCAGAAATACGCTAATTACAACAAAATGAACGAATTAACGCTACCTTATTTAATCACTATAATGCTAAATCTCTGCCTTTTTGGCTTTGAGGTACATAATTAAGTCCACTTCCAGGGCCTACTCTCCCTAAGTAGTACTTCTCCTTCGGTAATGGCCTAAGAAGGTTAATCCCTGGCGTCCCCAAAAGCCAAAAATGTAAGTGCCGAGGAAACTGGACTATTTGGGGCATCTTGTTCTATGTACGCATGGGTATCCAAATTAAACTTGACCTTGTACGGAATTCCGATCGAGTGGGCGGATAAATATTAAATGAGTGCTGACGTTTTAATGATGTCATCGTGATGTTATATGACGTCATTATTCAGTATAATTTATTATATATGTATATGAAATAAATAATCGCATTGTAAAATTGAACTGCTACAAGCTTCTAGCCTGGAGTAAAAATGCCACAGTAATAATAAAAAAAATAATTCTGCCAGAATAAATTGCATTTGCAATTTGAGGCAAAAAATAATGTGTCACCTTACCACACACACTATTGTAAAATAATGAATGGCGAATATCTTGACGTTTTTTTTTTAATTCACTCGTTCTCTCGAACATTTTAAACAGGGTGCATGTATTCGCACAACATAGAAAAAAGTCAGTTGCGATATAAATTTGAAAAAAATCTTTATTAATATTAGAAATGTCTTATTATAATTAAATTAAACTTACTTAATATAAATATTTTTTTAAAAATCTAAAGTATATCAACTTTCTCAGATACAGTAAATTACTAAAAACTTAGTTCAGCCAGTTTTATTGATAATTCTACGATAACGCGAAGGCTCATCAATCGCGTTATAGTGAAAATGTCAGCAGCAGCAGCTGCATGTCTGGATCCGGAAGTGACGTCATCTTGCAGTAATGGCGGATTGAGATGGCGTATTTCTAATTTTGACCGCAAATGAAAGAGTGAGAAAATATTGTTTGGGAGAGATAGAAACCGGAAAAAATGAATGTCGTGCAGGCTGTCAAGCAGTACATATCTAAGATGATCGAGGAGAGTGGACCAGGGATGAAGGTATTGCTGATGGATAAAGAAACTGTAAGTAAATGAACCGTTTTGTTATCGGCTACACTACAGGGTGAATGAACGAAAATCCTCATTATGGCGAGTTGTTATTGAGAATCATTTTTTAAAATTATTTTCTTCTTTTTCCCTCTGGAAATCTACATATCTAATACTTAATAATAAAAAAAACTTGGTTTCGCTTTACGTATCAAGAATATTAGCAGCTGACAGTCTGTTAAGTGCTTAGCTACAGGTTTACTTTCTGTTTAATGTTTACGATAAAATTCCACCTGATACTTTTTTTAAACTATGGTTTTGTTTCGTTGTTAATCAAGTTTTATGTAAAAATTATCTAATTTATATTTGATTTACTTAGCTTAAGAAACAGCTTTGTTTTCTGCCATTTCACAAAAATAATTGAATTACAGAAGACAAAAAATATTTAAAACAAAAACGAGAGAAAAAAAAACATCGATCTGGGGTTTTAAAAGCTCGGTTATAGCGAGAAAATTCTATACTAATTTATTGTCAGTAATTTAAACTTGTTTTTTTTTTTTATTCATTTTAATTTAAAGCTCCTTGCTTTTTAGGGTAACATTTAGTTTCATTATGTTTACTTTATTGTTTTGGAATTTTTTTTTACCATCATAAAAAAGAAAAAACTGATTGTAGTCTGCTCTCACATTGCAGGACACGCCTTCTACTAACTAAAGTAAACTAGTGTTTACAATATTTACACACCCTGCTTTTTAAACTGATGTCGCTTTAAAATAAAATAAAACCTTTAGATTGATTGAATGTTTAAAAAATTGGAAAGCTCATACAGACGGCAGTCTTTCTACGAGTTTCCAGCACGTTTTTCTTTAAGGTGGTCACGTGGTTAAAGTGTTTTTCTTTTTTCTTATCTCTGTTTAAAAAATACATGTTGAGTTTTTTTTTCTGCTTTATTTTGCTTAGTTTACAATATTTTTTTAAATTCCTGTTTAGATTTTTCATTCTTCAACCATATTTTTTTTTAAATCTTCCCCATCCCGATCTTTGGTTTAAATTAAAAAGAAAAGTAGAATGTGCATTAATTTGGGTCTTTCAGTTGTAACTTTTAGTTTTTGAACACATCTCCGAGCCAACAATCAATCTAATTAAGATTTTTTTTTTTACCTCGAAGGCCACCAGATTTATTTAATTCACTATTGAAAGAAATCAAAAGTAATTTATTTTGTATCCGATCGAAAAACAATGTTGACATTTGTTTTTTTTTTTCTTTTAACTTTTAATTAATTTAATTTCTGTTATTATTGTTTTTAAAATTTTAAATTGATTTGTAAAAAAAAAAAATGTTGACAATTGACATCATTTTCTAAATTTTGTATTGTATTTCAGAAATAAGAGTAATAATAATAATCATCGCATCGCGAATACGATTTAATTTTTCAATTGCTTCTTAGTTTAAGCTTACGAAGCGTTAAACTTTAAACTAAAAAAAAAAGCAGTGTTTTGAGTGAAATCTAGAGATCATTTCAAAAAACGTGTCATTTTTCAAATCACGTCATACCTCATTGGAATGTGCCAAAAAGTGTACTTAAGTTTTCTTTTTTTTTTTCAAGCAAACAAAACAAAAAAAAAAAGACTTTATTTAATTACAAGTAATAAAGCATAAAACTAAAACATTCAATGAATGAATTTGAATACTATTCATTATTCATTCTGTCTGTATTTTAATTTTTGTTTAAAGATTGATTGAACTCAGCCGCATGTTAGCCAGAACAATCATATGGTACACAAATTAAGAGGAATTTTTCATTTTATAGGGCTGGGTTGTTTTGGATTTTTTTTTTAAATGTTCTGTTCGGGTTGAATGTTCTTACTGTTTGTTATCAATCAATAATGCTCTTAAAAGTAAATAGCATAATTACTTGACTGACCCAGTTCCTTTACCAGTAATCGAGAAACAGTTGTCTGACGACGACAGATTGGAACATCAGAAGAGAGAGAGAACAATATAGCAGCAGAAGCAGCAGCTACGCCCCCGTTACCACCCACTTAAATTATTATTATTACTACCTTTGACTTTTTACTTTAAATATTTTCTTCCATAATTTTACATTCCTTTGAAACTGAACCAAAATTAGATGTGTGTAATTACGAGAGTTTAGTCTGGACTCGGTTCGTTAAAAATAAATAAAAGTACGCATTTCAGAGTGGGCTTCATCCCGATTCTTCTTATTTGAAAAAAAAAACAAACAAAAAAACAAAAAAAACGGTGTTGCCATCACACTCAGTCATAAAAAATACATTTTCAAGAATAACGATTTTCAACCTTGGCCTCTTGATTCTTTTTGTCAACTTTAACTAAGTGAGTGGCAGGTTTAAGGCTACAAGCAAATGCACCTCCTCATGTTGCTATAAAACGGTCAAGGGAACAAAAGTAGTGTCAATAAACTCCTCCCATCATGGGCTTACAATTACAATACATTTAAAAATAAACAAGTCTTAGGGATCAGAAAGATAAATATTTGTAGATATAGATTGGTGAAAGAAACCATTTAATTGTAACTTATGATCAAATTTATAACTAAGCTTCTATCCTAAATTTTTAATTAACTTAGTAATTTAGCTTTAATAATGATAGTAATAGTCCTACAATTTTTGTGTTTGTGTATGAGGTGTGAAAACTGAAAAAGTACAAATTCTTTCAGCAATTTATTTTTTCAACAGATTTTTTTCACAATATCACCTGTGAAAAAAATCTGCTGAAAAAATAAAACAATTCCGATCTACCATAATCCATGGAGATTTTTTTGTCACTTTTACTTTTTAAAATGATACAGTTGTTAAGCAGGAAATGATTATTTTTTTAATGCAATAAAAAAAATAAATTTTCAACATGATATCATTATGTTGCTATTTTCATATCCATACCTACAAATGACTTGGCCTGTTAATTTGTGAAAACTTCAATATTTGATGCAGTTATGCATGGATACTGGTCATAATTTGTTTCCTTTGGACCATACCTTATTTGTAAGTAATTCAAGAAAAGAAATTTGTTCGTTACATATTTTCTGAAAAAAATTTCATTTAAATCACATATGAGCCAATGTTATGTTTCAATTAACTCACCAGCATTCTGATCTTCTCACTTATAAAACACTTGTTGCATAAATGGGTTAAATGCACAATGTTTATGCTCTGATCTGTTATTCACAAAATGCCTATCTTCAGCAAGAGCAACAGCATCATTTCCTTATTGAGTTCGAATTTTTGTTTCATCAGAAATCAAATCCAGCTCTCATGTCATCTGCCCCATCCTTACACAAATTCAAATACAGTGTGCAGCAGAAATACTGCCCACGTAATTATAAAACATTATCTACATGAAGACGTCATTGTCACTTGCCTAAGTTCACTAGTACCACACAGGTGACAGTTTAAAATGTGGGATGTATTTCTGCCACATCCTGTAGCTAATTTTTTACCATTATGTGGGAGTTATTTCTGCTGCACACCTTATATTCCCCCAACATCACTAACATTTCTCATCTTCTTGCATAAGAAGAAATCTCTGACTTGAATTTCCTTGCATCAAACATAATTTATTGTTCTAATCTAATTGTCTTATAAAGTCTTTTAAATTCCAGTCTGCACTGTTAATCATTTTCATAGCTGGATACTGATATATTTTTCTATATCTAAATCCTGATATTTTAATTTTTCATCTGAAGGTAATCCATGAAATAAAACCCTGTTTCTGCTTTCTCATCATGATCAGATAAGTCTTTGGATCTACCAACTTCATTCTTAGATTCATAACTTTCTGGATCATAAAACTTCTTTTTTTTCTTGCCACTGCCTTCTGACAATAAATATATGTTCAGTTATTGCATGTTGTGATAGGTTCCGATTCAAAAGTGCAACAAACCTACGACATCCAAAATCAAAGAGCTTTAGTCTCTTTCCCATATTGTGTAGACTTTACACCATTTTTAGCAAGAACAGAAACTGATGATAAATTGAAATTTTAACTTTTTACATCACGTGAGTTGTTTAAAAATTAATGGAAGCAAAAAATTTCACTGAAAGTTCCATTAAAATTAATCAGCTCATGACTATTGAACAGCATTTATAAATTGACTAACCTAAAGACAATAAATGGGAATAAATTTATTCCAAGCAAGGAAATTATTCAAAATTCCCACTTGTTGCACACTGTATATAATATAGTTCAATTGGTGAATGGGTGTGTGTGTATATATATATATATATATATATATATATATATATATATATATATATATATACACATACACACTTTCTTAAAGTCTTTTTCCAAAGATTTTATTTTTCATATGAGACAAGTGTATATAATTTAGATTTTATATTAAGGGAAAGAAGTATGATAACACGAAAAAGGTTTTAGTTTGGCATGTTTCATCCTTCAGGACACCATTGGACTTAAGTTTATATTTACTGATTTTATATTGGAATGTTAAAACCTTTCCTGAAAAAGAAACATAGCAATTAGTGCTACATATTATTTTGAGGATTTCTATAAAACTGCTTTTTATTTGCAGTGTAGATCAATAAATCTTGTGATTTAGTGTCCAGTCATAAGTGCTTTGTCTAACAATTCACTTGAGAGGAAAAGGTGGTTCCAACATGAGGAAATACCGATTTCTTTATGGTTAGAAACTAAATGCCAATATGCATTACTCTAATATACTAATCAAAAATTAAATTTTGAACTGTTGTTACAGTTTATAAGTAATCTTCTGTGTGCCTTGTTCATTCAGGACAAGAGATCATAGCTCTCCACAATTTCCTAACCTTTTTAGCTTTTAGCAATTTTTCCCTTTTTTAATATATCTCCCCCTTCTGCCATCCATTTAAACAAACTCTTTAGGTTACTCACTCTTTACCTCTGCCCCTCTTTTCTTCAGTATATCCTGCAAGTATCAGATTTTTCAAGCCCTCCTTGTGCATTATGGGTCTTAGAAATTTCAGTTGTCTCTTTCTGATTCTAAGTATAAATCTCCTTTTTGTTTTCATTTTTCTTAAAACATCCTCATTGTTCACATGATTGTTCTATTGTAGTCCTGGGTGTGATGATAAACTACATCTAGCAGCAAGGCCTCTGATTGGGAGGTTTTGAAGAGTGTGGAACCATCTCTTAATTGCTGTTGTTTCCAGGTCCAACCTGATCTGGAGTGGTAGCACCTGTTAGGGTCCTGGCTATGGGCAAAAAGTGAACCCCTCTGAACAAAAACAAAACAGTATGAAAGTATAAAAATACATTTATATTGTAGAATTACCAGCAATACATTTTTAAAACAAATGACCAGCAATACATATTTATAATATAATGACCAACAATGCATTTTTAAAGCAAACTGACCAGAAATAGATTTTATAGTAGAATTATCAACAATACATTTTATCTGTAGTTGAAGGCATACAAATGCATTCAAAATATATTTAGTTGAAGCCATAAAATTATTCAGAATATTTATATTTCAGCATTAAATAACCTATAGAGATGTTGATATGCCACAAAATAAAATCAACCAACAATCCATTATATTGTCAGCATCTTTCTGTAGAACTTCATCTCTGTTGCTTGAAGTCTTCTCTTCATATATTTATCCAGCATTCACTGCCAAATAGGAAGATTGATGTTACATAGCAGTTGGGTACTCATTTCTTTGTTTCTAATGAAATTTTCCTGTTCCTTAATACTTTGCTTAGCTTTTGGAAGGCATCTTTTGTTGTTACAATGTGCCTTTGGACTTCAGTTTTTCATTTTCTGTCCTCTGTTAAGACACTTTGCCGATGTTTTCATAGTTCCTTGATTTTGACACCTCCAATTTATAACTTGCATCTTGAACTCTTCCTCTTGCTAAAAACATTCCATCTTCTTACAATTTATGATTCGCCTTTTCTTTCTTTATGATTAAAAAAAACTCCTCTTATTTGACATTTGTAGATTATTGGCTGTAATTCAACAAAAACTTAAACTAAGCCTTAAAGCACATGTACTTTATAAAGTATTAGAAAAGAATTAGAAAAGAAAAGGCAACAAAACTGACTTGAAAATCTCAGGAGTTGATGGCAAGGAACCTACTCCAAAGGTCTATATGGAATATCTACATATACTGTCATGACTTTCCTCTCTAATAGCCTAGAATGAATATTACTTCCTCTCATTTGTTTTTATGCATAAAAGAAATATTCTCAAGAATTATTGGGTTTATTTTTAATCCAACATTTTTATTACTTCAAACGTTATTTTTAGCGGATACCCATATTTGAAATAGATACTGTCTTTTATTTTGATATGTATTACGTCTATTGGACTGCACACTTGAGAAGGACAGTGTGCCCTCCTGAAGGATTTGAATCTGTCACCCTTTTTAAGAGAAATCCCTGTTTGATCTGATGTACTTTAGACTACCCAGCCACAGAGAGCATCCATTTGCCCTTTTAAGAAATGCACACTCCTTCATTCAGAGTTTCTCAAAAGTCTATATCTGCTCAGTTTTGTATCGAAAATGTAAACAAACATTTTCTAAAGACTTAATGGATTTATTTTTAATCTGACATTTTTATTACTTCAAATGTTATCTTTGTTTTGCTTCCGCTTTTGCAAGCTGTGAAGTTATTAAACATCAGCCTTACAATATGGCTATTAATTTGTTATATGCTTGCTTCTGCTAAAAATGAACTGACTTTCAGTCTAACTCTACTCATGGTGCCATCATTCAGCAAATAAACCTTAAATGTAAAATACAACCAGGTGCTGAAAATACTTGACTTGACCAAGAAGCTGTTCTAAAAAGAATTCTGATATTTGGTTATTATTTTGGAAACTGGTTCAAACTGAGAACCTTTCATCAGCCCCTTCTCATTATATATATATATATATATATATATATATATATATATAATAAACAATAAAATCCAAAATCACCTTATATGGGGAATAGCCTTTTTTCAGCAAAAAAAGATATCGGTCATCTATCTTATGATGTTACATAGCAGTGTGGACTGAGTTTGTGCCAGAAATAGAAATTTAACTGTGAAAGCTAAAATAAAAAAACAGTCGAAAAACTAATACAGAATTTATCCATTTCAATGTTTCAGTCAGACAAAAGGCACAAGACAGGGGTAAACATAGATTTTATACCCATAGGCACTCATTTTCTAACCCTAAACTAAAACACCAGACAGCTCTTTCAAAAAAATTTGGGGAATTGAAGGAGAAAGGTTTGAGCCCACAGATAGTTTGGAAGGTTATAGGTTCTTAGAGTTAAGAGATTTATGTTTAGAAGAAAAAATTAGAATAATAAAATACAATAAACAAAGCCAACTATTGAATCAAAGGAATGAATTAATGTTAAAATATCAACATGAAAACAAATTCAAATTTCCATAAAATAATTATTATAATTAGTTACCATATTTCCATAATATTCATTCTCCTCTAACTCTTCAAATATTGAATGTATAACTAATTCTATTTTGTATATTCCCCTACTCTATAACCTCTTAACCTTATATTCTTTATAATCTATAAACTTTCCCCTCCTTGAATATCTCCCCAAATCTCTTTCCATTAATCCATTTATCTATATATTCTAAATTTATTTTTTGACCCCTTTTTATTCCTCAATTAATTTTAAATTAATATTTCATTCATTATATAACCCCAAATGAATATCATGAGGTTAATATTTGGGTTTAATTTTATAAAACTTCTTCCTTTCAAGACAAATACCTTCCACTCTACTCTGACCCTTGTCTTGTGCCTTTCAGCTGAAACATTGAAATGGATAAATTCTGTATTATTTTTTCCGATTGATTTTTAAAAAAAAAATTTTTTATTTTAGCTTTCACAGTTAAATTTCTATTTTTGACACAAACTCAGTTCACACCTGGGTTGATAAGACAGACGACTGATATCTTCATCTGCTAAAATAGGCTATTCTCCATATGGGGTGATTTTGGATTTTATTGTTTATTAATTATATTGCTCTGTATTAATAAATACACTGAGATCTTTTTGTGGATCAGTGTTAATATTTTATATTACTAGGATACACTTGGATTATATACCAATGGATTTGTTACCTTTAATATATATATATATATATATATATATATATATATATATATATATATATATATATAAAACAGTGTAAAAAGTTTTTGTGCGACATGTTTTGTTTCTTAAGACTTCATCGAACTAGGTTTGTTTATGTTGATCTGACTACACATGTGCCTGAACGAGAGATGCAGGGAATTTAAAATATTGAAAAAAATGTTTTGTTTTTTTTAAATAATATATTTTGCGTTATGATTTATTTTTTTTATAATGGAATTTGCTTTAAAAAAATCAAAACCCAAAACACAATATTACAAAACAAAACATAACCTAAAACAAATTATTTAAAAAAATTAAAATTTTCAAAAATGTTTTAAAATTTAAAATTCCCAGCATCTCTTATTCATGCACATATTTAGTCATGTCAACATAAACAAACTTTGTCTGATGAAGTCCTTACGGACAAAATGCGTCACCCAAAAACTTTTTCGACGTTGTCATACATCTTTCCTCTAAAACTGTTTGTGATATATAAAAATTTATATATTGATATCCCATATATATATATATATATATATATATATATATATATATATATATGGGATATCAAAAACTCGTTGTCTAGTTTGCAAACACCTAATAACCGATAGTGTATTTTCTCTACCCAACTCCAATATCAAAATACATCCACCTCGCCGCACCTGTGATAGCCATAATATAATTTACTACTTATTCTGCACAATATGTCCTAATAGTGGATATATTGGCGAATCTGGAATTCATTTTAGATTTCGTTTCAACAATCACAAATTATCCATACGTCAAAACAATCCTTATTCCCCCATAGCTGAACACTTTAATCAATCAAGACACTCATTAGACAACTGTAAATGTTTATTGATAGATTCAGGTTTTAGTTCAACATACACACGAAGAAAAAAAGAGAAATACTGGATTTTAAAATTAGACACATATAAACTAGGGTTAAACAAAGACTTGGGTATTTTAAATCTGTATAAATATTTCAATAGTTAAAAAATTTCTTTAGATATAGTTAAAAACCTTTTTAAACAACATCTAAAATACTATTGTTAGATTTACATTAGAAATATTCAAACACAGTTGCATTCCACATCACGTGACGTCCGCATCTCGCGACGGACGCTACTTGTAAACAAACTTCCGAACACAGTTATTTAATCAATTTCTGACGAAGGATCGAGGCGATCTGATATATCAAATATATAAAAACATATAAATAAATACTTTCACAAAAAAACACCCAATTTTGTTTTTTCTTTTAATTTGCAACTTTTCAGTTGTTTTATCCAATATCAAGAAAGTATACGTGGCTTCTCATTATGCTATATATATATATACACTTTGCATTGCCTATATTCATTGTAGCCAAGAAGTTATGCTATTATGTTAAAACAGTGTCTCATCCAATTTCACCTCAATTTTAAGACTCTAGAGAAGTAAACCAATATAATTGAGTATTATGATTTACTAATTTATGACCCCCTCCCCCTACACACATCCCTCCCCCAATCAAAAAAAAAATCTGATCAAATGAATATAAACATCAGGATTTTCTCGTGGAAGGTCTTCTTGGTTGGGCCAAGAACTTTTCAGCACTTCCCTAATATAATACTGTCATTAATTAGTTTAATTTGTATCTTAAAGTGCTTATCTGATTACACTGATTTTTGAATCTTAGGAATCCTTTTCCTAAACTGCTTTTGTTCTCACAAACTGATTATAAATGATAATAAAAGTGAGTTAAATCTTTTCAGATCTACAAAAATTTAAGCCAATTTGACAGATGACCAAACTTAAATGGAAAATTACACATTAATAAGAAGAAAGTAACATTAAATCTCATGTTTAAATTTATGTGAATGTTCAAAATCTATGTCTTAATTCTCTCATCCAGTTTCCTCCATTGACTAATTTTCATCCATGTGATTAATCCTTTTAAAAAGGCAAACATAAAAATTATAACTTGTATTTATGAAAGTCATGAAAGAAAAACATAAGCTATCCTGAGAAGTTTATTTATCATTGATCAGACTTGTATGAAGAAAGTTTAATCGACAAGAAATATTAAATATATTTATTTCATAAAGTTTTTATCTCTTGACACACTTCCATATTTTATGAAACTAAATAAAGCAATAGTTCTAATAAAGGCTACTTCAGAATAACCAAACACTTAAAAGTTTTGACCAATTAGTCTTGAGACTAATGTCTGGTTATTAAATTCACTATGACTGCAAATTCATTTAGAGTGAGGCTAGTAGTCAACATGATTAAATACCATAACCTGAAACATTGATTCAACTGTTTGTAGCCAGAATAACATTATCTTTTAACTGTACCTCCTCTTTGACAACTTTGCCATTTTTACATTTTCACTCCTGCTTTGTCACTTGCTTAGTGTGTGTGTTTTTAATCCTTTCATCCCCAAGAAATGCAATAAAGCCACTAAGACACAAGTGGTTACTGACTGGGAGAATATAAGAAGAAAAGAAAAAAAAGCAAAACACTATTAAAGAAAGAAAATAAAAGAATTAAGGGGACAGAAAATAACGATTGACATTGCATTTAAATTTTTGAAGATCAAAGTTGACCAGGAGATAAGAAGCCAGAAGCAAATTTTATGTGCAAGAAGTGTGAGTGAAGAAACTGTTAGCATAGAATTTATGGTTACATCTCACCATTTCAACTGCAAAAGGATGAGACCTAGCTGCCAATCTAGTACTGTGCATAAATTCATAAAATCTAGTTACCATAGAGGAAAGTTCATCAGAACAATTACCATGAAAATATTTATAAAAAAGGCACAAGGAAGCTATGTTATGGCGGTAGGAAAGTGACTGAAGTCGAGATGCCAGGTCAGAATTGCAGAATCTTCTTTGTATTTTATCAAGAATTTTTAAATACATTGCAGAAGCACCAGAACAGTTGTGTCATCCATAATCAAAACCTGAGCAAACGACAGATTTATAAATATATAAGATAGAGTCCGGCAAGATAAATTACTGTAGCATGATACAGTGAACTAACTCTCCTAGCAGCAGACATAGCAGTTGATTTGATATAATATTTCCACTTCATGTCATTGGAAAACATTAGCTCAAGAAGGCGCAATGATTCACTCTCCTGGGGGTTAGCATCGACCATGCTGATAGAAAGCAAAAAGGTTCTCTCAGAATAAAAGAGAGCAGTTTCATTTTGGAGGTGTTAAAATTAGCAAGTCATTTCTTGTCCCAGTTAACAACAGATTGTGGGTCATTTTTGAGATCATTTGTCAATTTGATTTTATAATAAGGAATTTCTTTCTCAATTTATGGGATGAAGAGTTATTATTTACATTTGGACTATTCTTCTCAGTTTGGTTGTTATTGTCACAACATTTTATGACCTCTAGCCTTCTTCAGACACTTTTTGATGTAAAAAGTTCTGTTTAAAATTCCTTAAAGTTTACCTTAAATCTACAAGCACTTGCAAAGGGCCAGAGAGGACAATGGCTGAGATGTGATGACAATAAAAATGAGAACAATTGTCCAAATAGCTTCTTTTTTTTTTTTTTTTTTTTTTTTTTTATCTTCAGCTTCAAAGCAAATTTTCTATATCCCTGGTTGACGTTTCTAATAAAATTTCAATAGACTTCATTTAACTGGAAATAATTTTTTATTTGTCCCAAAGATATTTCAAGAATTGTATAAAAACGTGTTTAACTTTAAAAAAAAATTATTTCACAAAAACCTTTAGAAAATATCTATTTTATAAATAATCATACATAAATGAAATAAATATGCAAGATTTTTTATTGAAATTAGATAATTATCAGATTTTGGGTAGATTTATATAGGGTGGCCACTGAAAGACTGAATGATATAAAACAAAAATAACTTTTACAAACACATGAGTATCTTAGGGTAGTAAAGTTTGGACCATTTGAATCTTGTATGGAAGCATTTTTAAATCCAGTTTCAGAATTTTCTGATGTTCTGGCAATGCCTAGTTGAGCAGAGGCAGAGTGACAATGGGTAGAAGCTGATAGATCCTAAAGAACATTGCCATACAGCTTCTTCTACTGAGTCAGTGTGCACAGTGCACCTAGGACCTCTTCCATGAAGATTGCCAACTAATCTAGTTCTTTCAAACTGGGCACATAGGTTCTGAATTATGTCACCGCTAGGAGACAGTTTAACAATTAAATGTTGCCGGTATTTTCTCTGAATTTGAATAATTGATCTTTCATTGGAATAGAAAAACTCAATGAGTTTTACTCCTTGCTGAACATTATATGTAGCCATTTTAATCTCCAAGGGATGCTTTATAAATTGCAAAAAAATAAAATAAAAAGATTGAAAATGAACAAGTTATGATTTTTTTCAAACCCTTCAGTTTTTCAGTGGCCACCCTATATAATCTAGTCATTTATTGTCGACAAATTACCATATGAAATGGTATATAAGATGCACTTATTTGCCAAAAACATACTCCTAAAAAAATCAGCCTGCATCTTTATATATTAAGCTGAAATCTGGAGGCTAATTTTTTTTTTATCTTCAGCACTCCCTACAAGAGACAATAATTTTGACCACATATAGGAACTTTTACCTCACCTGACTCCATAATAATATAATTTACTCAAACAACAATTAAAAGATAACTCATATGAAAGTCGAGGCTGATCCATCCTACCAAAATATGCCTGAATATATGTCTTTCATTAAGCAGCTGGAAACTATGAAAGAAATAGATGTAACTGAAAGGAAATACTACAGTCGTTGGTGGTGGCAGTACCTTTATCTCATATCCAGGAATTTAATTTCTTCTTTGCTGATTGCTGCTTCCTTTATGATGATAGTGTTGATGACTACATTCACCACCAGCATACGGATTCAGGACTAGAAGATTCCAGTGTCACCAACACCAACTCCCTTCATACATTCCCTATCACTATTTGCTTTGCCGATGGCATGAATTTGTTTAAGATGGACCTCAACTTGCCAGGAAGTAACTCACATACTTGACCTTCCTCCATGACACATATGAAGTAAGGCATACAAAATCCAGTTGTAAAACTGCAACAGATTGCCACTGACTCTGTTATGATTTTGAGCGCTACCTTCTGTAGCTTGTCCATCAGTCATAGCCCTCTTCAGCTGCTGGTTCAACCATTGAAATCCATTGTAATCATCATCCATTTGTTCCACCATTGGGGTTTTGAGGTTGGTCATGCTTAATCTGGGTGCTTGTCTTGAACCTTGCCACCAGGGTGTGGCCCTATCAGGAGTTTAAAACTCCTGGCAGCATTGTTCTCAGAGTCATTGGTCCACACAAGCCCCTCCACCATGACAAGGAATGACCAGCAGAGGTAATACGAGTAATGTAAAAATCTTACAGTGATGTGGCATATTTTTTATATTTTTTTTTTTAGTTCACCCCAAGCAAAGCAGTAAAAACACTTAGACATAAGGGGCTACTGGGTGTGGGAGGGGTTAGAAAACAGAAACATTACTAAGGAGAGGGAACAAAAGAAGAAACAGGAGAACAGTAAATAGCAATTAACATTGCATTTACTTTTTTGCAGATTAAAGCTGGCTGCACAGCATAGAGGCAAGAGAGTGTTCCACAAGCGAGAAGTGTGAGAAAAACTTGTAGAACATAAAACTTATGATTACATCTAGCCAGCTCAACTGTAAATTGATGAGAAATCATCACTAGTAGTGCATTTAAATTTTAAAAAGTCTAGACACAATAGCGAAGAACTCATTCGAGCAATTACCATGAAAGTATCTATAGAAAAGACATAGAGAGGTAACTTTACAGCAGTGAGAGAGTGACTGAAGCTGAGACACCAGATCAGGACCAATAATATTGCTGATTCTTATTTTATCAAGGAGCTCTAGATAGCAGGAGCACCAGACCTGTGACAGCTATATTTTAAGCCTAGATGAATTATAGACTTGTATGTAAGATTCTGGAGACAAAAATTGTCAAGCACAACAGTGAACCAACTTAGCAGCTGACCTAGCAATGGATCCAATATAGTTTTTCCACTTCATGTCAGCTGAGAATGTAAGCCTGAGAAGGTGCAAAAAGTCACTCTCTTGGAGGTTAGCATCGGCCATGTTGATGGAAGGCAGAAAGGGGTCTCTCATGATTAATAAGAGCAGTTTAGTTCTGGAGGCATTAAAATTAACAAGCCATCCTTTGTCCCAGTTAAGAACAGACTGAAGATCGTTTTGGACATAAGCTGCCAATTTGAGTTTATTGAACTGGTCAGACTTACTATCAAGACAGCTATAAATGGTTGTTATAAGTGTAGATACCAAGTTGAGAGCTAATAACATTGGGAAGGTCATTAATAAAAATTAAGAACAAAATAGGTTAAAGGATAGAGCCCGGGTGGGGGGGACACCTGCATTAGTATGAAAGCATAGTTCTGGATAACTTTCATTTTACAATTAGAAAAAGACTGGATCAGTGACAAAATTTGTCCTGAGACACCATAACTTTTGAACTTGTGGAGAAGACCTGTAATGCCAAAACCCTGTCAAAAGCTTTTGAGATGTCCAAAGATACAGCCCGATCTTCACCGTTCTTATCTAGAGCTGTAAAAGATACAGTGTAACCCAGATATAAGAGAGTTGTCGGGACCGGAGACGAAGTCTCTTATATCCGGGTTTGATCTATTTTGTTTTATTAACACAGGCTCTAATTTGGGACCAGATAAAATCTCTCTTATATCCGGGTTTCTCTTATATCAGGGTTACACTGTAGCATTAAAGTTGCAGAGAAATATTTCTACCGTATAAAACAGCCAAAGTAGAATGATTAGTAAAGTGGTTTGTGTGTTTACATGTGGTGAGTGCATTCAGTAGGCTTGCTGGTTATAACAACACTGCTACCAGTTGAGTTTATAGAACTTTAACCTGAAGAATATGTTCAACTGTAGTGGTAACTTCCTTTTTATAAAATGTTTTCTTTATTTTTGCTTACAATGTTTTATTACTGCAATCATGCAAGATATTTTCACTATTGTGATTTCTTTATGTTCTATTGTACGACTATCTTGCTTTTTATTTGCAGTAGTTTTCTGCTATCGTTAAAACTATCACCCTTTAACATGGTTAACATCTGCTTCACAAGGGGGGGATGATTACTCAGACCATCACAACTTCTCTAATGATTGAGGCATATGTAGATGCTGAAAAAAATGCCACACAATTTATTAAAGAACAATTCATTCAATCTATACTTGGCAGACTGAAATTACCATCTACCTTTACAAAACCTCAAATTTTTATTGAGTTTCAATTTCCTTAACATCTCTCTGTGTGTGTGTGTGTGTGTGTGTGTGTGTATATATATATATATATATATATATATATATATATATAGTAAAGGTAACACATCTGTTGGTACATAATCCAAGTGGATCCTAGTAATATAAAATATTAAAACTGATGCACAAAAAGAGCTAAATGTATTTATTATTACAGAACAAATAATTAATACACAATAAAATCCCAAATCACCTCATATGGGGAATAAGCTTATTTCAGCAGGTGAAAATATAGGTTGTTTTGTCTGTCTTATCAACCCTGGTATGGACTGAGTTTGTGTCAGAATATATTTGTAACTGGTAGGGATAATTTCAAGGAGGATATATATACATATATATATATACCAAGCAGATTGTCATTCCCCATCCACACTCATAAGGTATCTTTAAATTTAAGTTAGCTCTCAGGACGTTCCAGTGTCAATATGCTCCCTTAGCAACAATATTATACCATCTCTAGCTACAAATGCTTTTTTACTATACATTTTAAAACCAGGTAAATATTAAATATGTTCATTTATTTGTCAACTAAGTTTATCTGTTTTAAATATAAAGTTGGGTCTAAGTTAATTTATTTAATGTTGCATTCTACATTTGTGGCAGATTGCAAACTCGGATGACTTATTTCATGTTCTTAAAAGTTTTAGTCATTGTGAGTTTTTTTAAATTTTTATATTCCCTATGAGGGACCAGGCTGTTAGGGGATGGGTGCTTTTATCAACAAATCATCTCTAGATAGATTGCTGACCAAGAGTTTTTTTTTTCTAGCCATGAGGTGAGACTCTGCTAGCACAACCACCAATGGCTTCCAAATAGTTCTGTCTGTTCAATTTCACTCAAAACTTGAGTCAAGCTGCTTGTACGATTTTCAGGCCCTTCCCAATGGTGCCACACCTTCGTAGGCTGATATTAGCAAGAAGTCACCCCCTTCTCTAATCAAGATTTAAACCTGGGTTTCATGATCAGACAGCTAATGGTCTTAGCACTTTACTGCAAACCCATTAAATTCATTGATATGCAATCTTATTTGATTAGTTTTGCTTAATAAACTCTCTTTTATCTGAATTAGCAATTTCAAAGTTTCCATTACAAAAGATTTTAAAAACTTTTCAGTAATTTGATTTTTTTTTTTAAATTACAGCAGGGTGTTTACTTATTCAGCATGGTGCGTCATCATCAAATCAATTTTGGTTTGAAATATTTGCCAAGTTGTTTTTAAAAAAATAAAATAAAATGCCAATATTCTTTTTTATTAATGCGACTGACTTTTTATGGTTGATGAAATTATCATTGTTATTGTTACGTCCTGTTGGTAAGTTAAATGCATCTATCCAGCATGCAGTTAGCTATAAAGTAAGAAGCCATTAAAGTGTCTTTTCTTTCTTTCTCCAGACCCCAATTGTGAGCATGGTGTTTGCCCAGTCAGAGATCTTACAGAAAGAAGTATACTTATTTGAAAGGATTGATGCGGCTGCTCGAGAAACAATGAAACATTTGAAATGCATTTGTTTCCTACGGCCAACCAAGGAAAATGTACAACAACTCTCCCAAGAATTGCGCGTTCCAAAATATGGTTTATATTATATATGTAAGCAGGATTTATGCAAAATATTAATTTGTTTTGTTCATAGAAAAGTGGAAATTAAACAAAGTGCACCTTAAAATTTCAATTATTTTTTTTTTTCTCAAAATCCAAAATTTTATCATTAATTTTTCTGTTGTAAAAATGTCATATTTAAGATTCAATTTTGTCCTGTTTTAAGAAACATTTTATGGAACGATAAATTATTAAGAAAAAGTTATTTTCCATATTAATGGGAAAGTGAAATACATAAGTGTAGAGAACTCTGTAAGCTATAATCTCACTACAGTAGCAATGACAAATGTTACTGCCTTGCTAACCATTACTCTATGGTGAGGTGTCATTAGTTAATTTCATATTAAGGTAGTTTTATAACTTCGTATGAATAGTTCACTTACTGAACATTGATTTTTTTCAATGCAGATGGTTGGTTTGAGTTGTAAATGTCTGTTTACAGGGGGGTGGGGGAATGACTGTTTATGTCAGTGTAATTAATATAAGAACCAAAAACTTTTACTTTAAGAATCAAATTGTTTTTAGTAAAAGTTTCTAAAGAATAAAATACTCGTTGTTTAACTTTAAAATGCTAGATGTCCAGGGTTGAGAGGATTGGTGTAAGGGGTGGGGATTAAGGTGTTGACGATTACTGAGGGGAAATTGTTGTAAGGAGGGGGGATTAAGAAATGCAACTTAACTCTTTGAGACTATCATATGCCCCTCTATTTATGGGAAATTTTCATATATGCATGGTAACTGGGCCAGGGGAAGTGGCTTGGGATCTTCATCCTCTATTCACACACCAACTGGGCTGACAAAATTTTTAGACTCGTATATAATTGTCAGAATTGTGAAGTGGTATTAAAAAAAATATTGATATACCTCTAATGAAGATTCTTCCGAGCATGGCAATCTGGTTTAGGTCAGCTGTCATTTTTCTAGTGAGGGTGACAGGAGTTCTTGTTTTACCCAACCATTATTGTTTAAACTAGTTAAGTTATGAGTTCAAACTTGACCAATTCCAAGAGCTAACTCACTTTATTGTATTACATGTTTTTCATGTCAACTTATCAAGTTAATTCTCAATCTAATTAACCACCAGGTGAATATTCACTTACTTGTAAAATCCACCCTAGTAACTCTTGTTACACAGTTTATAGCCTTTCTTACTATCAGCTGGGAGATAAGAGATACTGGAATCTCTTGCTTCACAAAATTTGGATTTCAAATAGTTTCTAAAGAAGTGAATGGATTTTTTTTCATTTATTTATTAATCCGACAAATTATTATTATATTTTGTGACTATTTGAGTAGATTATCTGTTTATTTATTAAACTGTATATCTATTTTCATCTACCAGCCTTGATACATTTAAGAAATCTTATTAAAGAAAAATAATGTGTATTTCTTGAGTCAGGAAAAGATTTGCATTTAAAGGCACTATTCAACTTTGCTTGATCATCAATGAACTTCATGGCCAAGCAGTCTAAAGCGTGTCAGATCTAATGACAGTTTCTCCTGCCCAGGGAGAGGCAGATGTGAATCCTGCCAGAGAGTGCATATTTTCCTTTAATAAGAGTTCATGCCAATAGACAAAAATAAATATACTGTTTAATAAATAAACAGAGCATCTACTCGTATATGGGTATCCAGTGTAAAAAGTTTCTGCTTTTTCCTATCATTTAATTTTGACAGAAGAGTTTTTTGAGCAAATGTCATATCATTCAATTTAAGTAAAAGAAATTAAAATTATTTTAATGTTTAGCTATTAGCTTTTTTCATTGGCTTCTATTTAACAGATTTCAGTAATGTTATAAGTAAACAAGATGTGAAGGTGTTGGCTGAAGCAGATGATCATGAAGTAGTCAGAGAAGTGCAGGTAAGACAAGAGTTTTAAAATTTGTCATTAATATTTTATTGCTTATGAATAAATGAAAAGAAATTCTGAAGTTTTCTTCTTTTGTGTGCCATGGCCCTTCAGGACGTGGGTGATCATGGTTCTCCACAACTTCACATCCTTCGCACCTCTTAGCAGTGTTTGTCTTTTTGCCGTCTCTCCTAATCCCTGTTCTGCCAACCATATACACACTTACTCTTTAGGTAGGTTATTTGTTGCTTTTCTTTGTCCCTCTTTCGTCCTGGGTATGATGGTAAACTGCATCCGCGTCCATGCATATGACGGTAAACTGCATATGCATACTGGGTACGGCGATAAACTATGTCCAACAGAAAGGCTGTTTTTGAAAAAATAAGGTTGTCGGCTATACGTTTTTGGAAAAATAGTATTACCATCTATACATTTTCGAACAATACATTTTTGAAAACCAAATGTTTCCACAGCAATACATTTTTGAAAACCAAATGTTTCCACAGCAATACATTTTTGAAAACCAAATGTTTCCGGCAATACATTTTTGAAAACCAAATGAAAGTCACTCAAAATCATTTTCGGCATAAAATGACCCCTAAGGTTGGAATGCTGTTAAACAAAACAACCAAACTTTGTCCCTCTTGCCTTCAACATGTGAGTGCTAAATTTTCCAAGCTCTCTTTCCTCATTATGTGCCCTAGAAATTTCAATTCTATCTTTCTGATTCTAAGTATAAGTTTCCTTTTTGTTAAAACTTTGTCATTACTCACATGTTCAGTCCATGGTATGCTCAGCATCCTTCTGTAGAACAACATTTCTTTTGTCTCTAGTCTCTTCTTCAACTGTAAAGTGATTGCTTAGCATTCACTGCCATATAGCGGGGACTTATAGTCTGGTACTATTTTCTTTGTTTCTAACGGAATTTTCCTGCGTTCACAACAGGTTAGAATTGTTAAAGACTCATTCTTAACTCTCAAAGAAGTCCAAATGTCATTCACAACATCTACAAAGCACAGGTTCTTTTTATACTTTAGTTTTTGCTTTCTCCTCATTTCATAAAATATGATTTGGTTGGATTCCTTTACTGAAGAATTTCATTGCTATCAAGAATAAGAGTTATGACGTTAAGATTTTCATCTGCACAAAACCAAAAATAAATAAACTACTTTAACAAAAATATCTCATCTCCAAGCAGTTTTAAAAAAAAACAAGTTATTTAAGTAAAATTTGTTCATATTAATAATTAGATTTTTCATCTTGTTCTTTCACTGTGTAAAGTCAAAGTCCTTGTTGATGGGCATTTTTATGCTGTGTTTTAAAGTTGGTCTGCCAGTTTTGTGCATTTTAAAGTGTAATTATTGCTTTGTTAGTTTTTATTTCAGCCAGTTGTTTTTAACCAACAAGATCATGACTGACACCCTCATTATTTCTGTATTTTCAGTGAAATTTTACTTTAGGGCCTTTTGTTTTTTAAATTATTTAAATTGAATTTATATTTTATTTCCTCTTAGCTTTTGTTTTTAAAAAAAAAAAAAAGGATTAATGTGTCCAATTAAAAAATATATTGATGGAAAGAAAAGGAAAAGTTGACTTGAAAATATAATTGATTTAAGTTCTTTAAAGTATTCTAGTCACCAATAACAGGGATTGGGATATTTGTTACAAAGTTTGCGGCAATATGCATTAGTAAATTGTTCCCTATTTTAAGTCATATCTTGTGTTTTTGATAATCTGTCTACCAAATATACTTGAGTATAGTGAGTTTTACACAAAAAAATAGATCACACTATACATAAGTCATTTTTTTTGAAGAGGTTAAAAATCATGCATTTTCAGTGACCGGTTGCACTATACACATGTAAATTTCTTCTGGGGGTGTGGGAGTTAAAATTCATGCTAAAATATTCAGGTTGTTGCACTATACATGAAGTCGGTTTATACATGGGTATATATATTTTGAATAATAATTTTGTTGGTCAGATACTGCGTTGTTGGGTTTCCCATCCAATTTTCTGCAAACAAATCCTTAGAATCTGGAAACAATTTACATGGCCATTCCTTTGAACATTTTTTTTTTCTTCTCTCAAAGTCCAGCAAAGTCAGGTTTCATTTTGTACCCCCCCCCCATGTCTGGTGAAATTATCCATTTAAATTGGAGGACAAATTGTTTCAGTATTGTTGCATCATTTGAACTTACCATCTTTTTGTTATTTTAACCCCAGAAATTTTTTTTTTTTTTGTAGGAGTTTTTCGGAGATTACATTGCTGTGAATCCCCATTTATTTTCCCTAAACATTGTTGGGTGTTGTCAGGTAAGAAAAAAAAAAAAAAAAAAAAAAAAAGACAACCTCTTTACAAATTGTAATTTGTAGCCAACTGGCATTAAACACAACTGACAAATAGTTCTTGGTTTATTTATCATATATAAATGTATTTTGGGCAACTAATCAGCATATCACATTCAGTGAAATTGTTTTTTGTTCCCCCTCACTCTCACACATACTTTTGGAATTACAACTATATTGTGCTAAAGTCTGCTTTTTGGCAGGGAAAAGAGAATGAAAATTGAATTCATTTTGGCAGATGATGTGTGTAGTCATATTATGTGTGTCTATGTTGTAGACACACACACATATAGGAGGAGGAGGAGGGAAAATGATTATATTAACATTTATTGGTGATCTAGATAACCTTTGATCTTACACCTGTGTTTCCAGACCTGCCAGATAATGTTTGACATCCTGCTTCTTAGTGTAAAATGCTGAGAAAATATATTTAGTATTGGTATATCTGACAATTACAGAAGACTTGCTTGCCAGCCTACATATTTTATCAATACATAGTTGCTGACCAATCAGAAAAGTTTTTTTTTTATATAAAGTAACCAATTACTAATTACAATTCTTGAAATACTGAGTGGAATTTAATCATCAGTCAATTCTCTTTTCTTTTTTTACACTGCTATTTTAAAAACAAAAGTTTTTGTGTGTGTGTTTTTGTTTTCTTTTTTTATGCCAGTATTTCTCTTTTGGTGATATGAGCATTGATACCCTCTTGGCTGACCCAAGATATAATAACATGGGCAGCTTGCAGATACACATAATGCATTCACCAACTAAAATCACTGAGGGAGAAAATGCCAGTATGATGAATAATGGCATTACCAAATGTCACCTTTATTCAAAGAAGGAAGAGAAAAAAAAAAGCAACTCTTGAAGGAGTTGACTAAAGTAACACGAGACAAAGTGCTCAATACCAAAATGGCAAGGCATTATATTTTCTACAATAAAGTTTTGTGTACATATGGCTGGCCATAACTGCCAGTTTTGTTCATGCTATTGAGGCAGCAGGGATTGCCATTTTGGTATGTAGCACTTTGCCTCAGTGTGCTATTTTGGTCTACTCCTTTGGTGTGTTATATATAATCTAACTTAAAATATGCTTTTTAATCAGTTCAACAAAAAGTTGCTATCATGTAAATTGATTACACAAATCTCTTGACAAATATTTTCTTTTTGTGATTTGATTCATCAATATCATTTTTAAATAGCAATAAAAACTCTTACCTCATCTAATTAGTAACAATTATAAAAATAATACTTCAGATAATTTATTTTCCAAGATATAGGTATTGTAAATAAAGTAGATATTATTTTGCTTATAACAATATAATAATTAATGGTTGTCATAACTTGATTACTTTTTTAAAAGTGTGCTCATGTGGAAAAAGGTAATTACAAATAATAGAGGAATTTCAAAGGGATCTTTAGTAATTTCTTTGACTAACAAATGACATTTCCTGTACACACACTTTTTTAAAGAAAACATTTACCTTTTATTTAACATACTAGCAAAATACCCATAAAAAATACCTGTATCATTTACATATGAATTGGCACTTTTG
Organism: Acanthosepion esculentum; assembly: GCA_964036315.1. Classification (NCBI taxonomy): domain Eukaryota; kingdom Metazoa; phylum Mollusca; class Cephalopoda; order Sepiida; family Sepiidae; genus Acanthosepion; species Acanthosepion esculentum. The sequence continues at coordinate 16,079,088 of OZ038480.1, forward strand.
TCTAGGTCCAAATTATCTGTGCACTGTTAGAATCACAGTGTTGCACCCTGACATTTCCGTCTAAGATCAATGTTTCAGTATCTGTGAAAAATATTTTTTTTTTTTTTTAAGATCATTTCATCCCAAGCAATGCAATAAAGCCACTAAGACGCAAAGGGGTTACTGAATGTTAGAGAATATGAGAAAAACAAAAACATTATTAAGGACAGAGAATGGTAAAAGAACAAGAATTAAGAATCCAGAAGATAACAATTGACATTGCATTTAAATTTTTGAAGATTAAAGTTGACTGGAAAGCAAGAAGCAAGTTCCATAAGCAAGAAATGCAAACTTTTTGCATAGAACTTATAGTTATATCTAACCATTTCAACTGTAAAATCATGAGACCTTGCCACCACTCTAGTACTGCACTTAAATTTATAAAGTCTCAGTACAAAAGAAGAAAGCTCTTTACAACAATTACCATGAAAATATTTATAGAAAAGAAACAGGGAAACTACATTACAGCAGTGGGAAAGTGACTGAAGCTGAAATACCAGGTCAGGACCAATAACATTGCAGATTCTTCTTTGGATTTAATCAAGAACCTCTAAGTACAGCAGATCAGATGTGACAGCAACATTTAATGCATGGATGAATGGTAGACCTATAATGAACCAACTTTCTGAACAGTAGACCTAGCAATTGATTGAATATAATCTTCAACTACAAGTCAGCAGAAAACATTAGCCCGAGAAGTCGCAAACGGCAAGTCACTCTCCTGGAGGTTAGCATCAGCCATGCTGATGGAAAGCAATAAAGGTTCTTTAAGGCAATTAAAAGAGAACAGTTTTGTTTTGGAGGCATTAAAATTAACAAACCATTCCTTGCCCCAGTTAACAACAGATTGTAGGTAATTTTTGCGATCAGCTGCCAATTTGACCTTATCGAACAGATCAGACTTACCATTAAGACAGGAGTAAATAGTTGTATCATCAACATAGATACTAAGTTGAGAACTGATGAGGTCAGGATGATTGATAAAAATTAGAAACAATGTAGGTCCAAGGATAGAGCCCTGGGGCACCATCTCATTAATGCAAAAAGATCTAGAAGAGTAGCCATTCAAAACAACTTTCATTTCACAATTTGGTAAGAAAGATTGATTCAGATCAAAAATTTGAATCAATCTTCGAAATACTATAAATTTTCAATCTGTGAAGAAGACCATGCCAAACCCTGTCAAATGCCTTTGAGATATCCAAAGCAACAACCCAAGGTTCACCATTCTTATCTTGATAGACTCTTTCAAAAATAACTGTTAACACATCAGCAGTTGACCTAGAGAAACAAAAGCCATATTTCTTGTCTGAAAGAAGAGCCTGTGAAGTGAGCCAATTCGGAGTTAATTAAAAACCTCTAGTGCTTTTCCAAAAAGAGAGCGAAGGATAATAGGCCAGTAGAAGTATCAGACGGTTCAACTGAGTTCTTAAAGACTGGAAGTAGAAAAGAGGATTTCTAAGGAGCAGCAAGGCATTTATTGTAGAATTCAGAGAGAACAGGAGCCAGTTGCAGGCCATATTTCTGATGGACTATTGCAGGGATACCATCAAGTTCACATGCTTTGTGGGGATCCAATTTAGCGATGATAGCAGAAACCATGGATAGTTATGTACATATCACATAGTAGAAACTCCATTGTTAGTGGAAAATCAGGTAAAGATACTCCAGATGTTTCAAGAGTAGAACTGGTAGAGAATTTACAAGCAAAACATTCTTCTTTATCAACAGACGGTGATAGCACCTCAAATTAAGTGAAGAGGGTAGAAGATTTACGCTTATTTGACACACGCTATGACAGAGCTGCCAGTTGTCATGAGAACCAAACTTGTCAGCAGCTATACAATGTCTCATTCTGTCAGTGAACAAATTATTTACAATTATTATGAGCAGACAAAGAGAGGTATCTGTTATGATCAGAACTATCATGTTGGTACAGCTGGAAAAAGTGATTCCTGTGGGCTATAGAAGCTGAACAAACCAGCGTGAACCAAGGAGATGATTATGGTTTCACCTGGTATTTTTCATGCTGGATTTTACCCAAGAAGAAACCTCAATGGCACAATTCGCAATAGGAAGTTTAAGAATTTCACTCCAAGAAAATCACAAAAGGAATTCCAATCAATACACTGGTAAGAGAGATCTTGTGAATAGGATGTTCCTGACTAATAGAGGACTTAAAAAAATATCAGCATTATCCAAATTGCTAAGAAGACAGTTACAATGCTTGACAAGCTGTTACAAACAATTCTTTATTCAGATAAATTATTTTATGTTTGAAAAATCTTTGTGTAATTTTCTGAGTGAATAAAAAGTTGTCTCTTGCTTGTATTTAGGGCTGTACAAGTTGGTTACCCAAATCCTTGTCTCGGACTGTGCAAGGCTTAACCTCAGTGCTTCTTTCTCTAAAGAAATGTCCCATGATTCGCTATCAAAACTCATCAGAAATGGCACGAAGACTTGCTGAAAATGTACGGGTAAGTATATTGGCCTTGACTTTGCATTGATGTGTGTCATCTTTTTAAAAATATTTAATATCAAATGACTGGATCGATGCGTTTTGTCTCCTGTTTGATTGATTGCTTTGCAATGATTGTCATTTAATACAAAAAAAAATTGATTTATAGGATCTGATTTGTTATATGCACTTGTTAGGAAACTAGAATTGTTTTCTACCAAATAACAACTCCAGTTTTAACTTCCATTTCTTAGTCACAAACCATATTGAGGTTGCTTAGTCTCATGCAAATTAAATTTCACTTCTTTATACATCTTTACTCACAGAAATGAATTAAAAATCATTGTTTAAAGAATTAATTTCTTAGCAACATTTCTTTGTTTCAGCCCAAAGTATAAAACTCTCTTCTAAGATTAATACAAGTCTGTTAATGTCATCTCAAACTGAAACACTTTTGTTAAAAAGCATTTTTAGCTAGTTTCCTCTGCTTGATTTATACCCTGTTATGACCGGATCAGAATATACACACACAAGTGGATGATAAGTGATTTTGTCTGAGTTTTAAGTGTCTTGTGCTTTTCATGACCAGCAGTAAAGTCTGCAAAGTAGGATCTTCACAGTAGTTAGCTATTTGACCAAAAGGGAATAAAATAAATAAATATATGAAAACTTTCAAGGACAAGTGCCACTTGACCAGAAATTCCAGTCATAAGCTTATATTATCAGTCACAGAATGGGCATAAAGTTCCAATGTTGCACATTACTAGTTTCAAGCCAGCATCAGGATGTAGAGATATGAAGAGTGGCCAGTAAGAGGAAGTCAGAGTTTATGCTGGTTGAAGGCAAAAGCTGATATGTTAGCCTATCCTGACAAAATTAGCAGGAGTTCTCACATACATAATCCCCCATAGACCATGTAAGGGAATCTATGAATAAACATTAAAATATTTTGGAAACTGGATTTGTGCCTCTATTGTGACCTTAAGCCAACCTGTTCCCAGATATAGCCTTGGTCACATTGCTGAATAACATCTTGTCACCTCAGCAACTGCTTACTGGTATAAGGCAGAACTGTCTCTTGATCCCTGGCTGAAAAGATCCTCTCCATGCCAAAGTTGGGTCTGCTGGATCACAAGGAGTTAAGTACATGGTGTATCGCAATTTGTTACTAAAACGTAACAAAATTGCGCAGTGGTAAATTTTAATGGATCGTCTATGAATATCGTCTCCGGTTCCCTCAGATGTTGAAATCTAGGAAGAAATGTTAAGACACCAGATTTGAAGATAAAAGAAAATCTGAAGTTATTTTCCTTCAGCTAGACGTTACAGTAACAATCTTATTAAAAGTTCAGGAGTTAATAAAAATAATTGCTTGGAGAAAGTTAAAAAAATCAAAACAAATTATGTTTGGGATCCATAAGAAACAAAAAAAAAAAAAGTATTGTCAAACTTTCTGAATTATTTTAAGTTCATTCATGAGAGAAACAGCCTAAAATTAGCAATCAGCAGTCATGGTTCTGTTCTACGTATGACTGTTGTCTCACTTCTCTCCTGAAACTGTCTCTTGAACTAACCCCTGGGTAATCGCTATTAGCTGTTTATATAAAAATTTACATTTTTCATGAGAAGGGCAGAGCACGTTGACAGCAATTCACACCTGCTGGAAATATTTTCACAATATTGGGTTTTTCATTCTCTCCCCTTATACGCAGTAGGGATTCTGGTTTTACCTGGTTAAGAATTTCACAGTAAAATCAACTCGCTTTGCCTGACAGTTCTCAGCCTAGTATTTATTTCCTCCCTTTTTTTTTTCCCTTCTTGGTTTTGCTTTTTATTTGGAAATAGGTGTCAGGAAGCTTTGTTCAAGACTGTCCACTAACCTCAATTCTTGATAGGAGCATGTTTGTTACCTAAAGATTTAGATAACCAATGATTAATTGCATGTACACACATTCCATAACATTATATTTTCCTTCATTCAAATTAACAAAATCGAGTTTTGAATCTCTAAGAAAACTTACATTTTTCAAAATTATCATTCTTTTTGCTTTTATCGACAATCCATACTGATATGTCATCTTTTATTTTACTTATGAACATACAAGTGGCTTTCTTCAGTTTTTGTGCACCAATGAATGAAAACCCAGGTGCAATAGATGTGGGTTGAAAAGCTGAGATACATCTGTTTTACCTCCCAGCAAAAAAATGTAAAACCTGCCATAAAAGTCTACTTGACAATGTTTTTTTTTTTTTACTCTCTTAAGTTTCTATAAAAAAAACTTCTTTCTTAAACACAAAGTAAATTCTTCAAACAGGCCTGTAGCTAAATTATTTTTTTTTTAGTAGATAATCAATTTTCATTAATCATAAAAATATCCACAAAATTAACTATTTTGAGGCAGTCACCTCTTTTTTTCACAAGTGTAAAAACAATTTGTTTCATTATCTTTGAAATTGTTTATCAAATTTTATGCTTTCATTTTTTTCTGTTGTAGCAAGTCATTAACAAGGAAGCTGCTTTGTTTGAATTCAGAAAAACAGACGTGACCCCTCTGCTTCTTATTTTGGATCGCCGTGACGATGCTGTCACTCCCCTTCTGAATCAAGTAAATGCATTTGGCTTTTCACCTGACACTCACTGTTATAAGATGCAAAACTTTAAATGCAAGACGCCAAAAAAAATCAGTGGAAATTAGGACACAAAATGTTCATTTTGCTTTGCACTAAAAATAAATCAGATTTGTTTGTCTGCATCAGTTCTGTAGCATTTAGTGAATTTTCTTGAAGAAAAAAAAATAAAGTTACCATGTTGAATATATTGATAGCTTTAAAACTTCCATAAAAGAAAATATAGAAAATCATCACTGAAGAAACATGAAAGAATTTCCACAATATAGTTAATGTTTAACCAGATTAAACTTTTTTTTTTGTTAAAGTGAATCTTCCTATAGTTTTTTTTTTTCTTTTTTAAATCTTGTTTCTTTTTCAGTGGACTTACCAAGCAATGGTTCATGAGCTGCTCACCATTAATAACAACCGTATCAACCTTTCGGGAGTGCCTGGCATCTCTCGGGACCTGCAGGAAGTGGTCCTCTCTGCTGAACATGATGACTTCTATGCGAACGTAAGTACAATTTCAGTTGACGCAAATAGGAAAAGATTTTTAGTGCACGTGTCTGCTATGTTTTTTTTTTTTCTGTGTCCCCCACATCAGAACAAAACAGTGCAGAACTTTGAACCACTGTCTGTGGAACTGACATCCAAGAATAGGCTTCCCCAATCACTACAATCTAGGCTTAATTATTATCTTCCCCATGCATCTGCATAAATTGTGCCTCTTACTCTAATCCTCGTACTAATATCATCCAGGCACAGGCGAGTCTATATATGATGTGAACATCAGTGTGAAAAAGAAAGGAAACAAAATTATGAAGGTTCCTTGTTTCCAACGTAAATGGTAACATTTAATTTGCATAACAATTTTAAAAGTATATTTTAATAAATATTTTTGTCTGCTGTTAAGATTTATTGTGGAAAATGCACAATTGTGGCACAAGGCCAAAAAAAGGGGAGGATGGGGGTTGAGGCTGGTTGTCACTTACTATCCTATACCTAGCTAATCCGATTCATGACACATTCATTTCTTACAATTGTCACATTCACCACAAGAACTCATCCATCACCAATCAATCCTCCGCATACTCTCAGGTGGGACCTAAAAAATGCACCCAGTGATATAAAAATTTAATTTCATGATTATAAAATACTATCCATAAAAATTTGTATAGGATATAAAATGAGAGGAGGGGGATGAACCCCAAAAACCCAAACTAAAATATAAAAAAAAAAATTAAAGATAACTGATGTTAGTTGGACCTGTCCAGCCCTCAAAAAAAGAGATGCTGCTGTATTCTGCTCTACGACAGAATCAAGAGGCTCTCTCGCTAAGGGAGAGGGAAAGAAGAAAATATATACGGACATGGGGAATAAATAGCTAACTCAGTCAAGATGAAAGGAGGCCAAAAAACAAACTGGGGAGGTTGAGAAGCTCAACTTGGATCATAACCAAAGATGTAGATGGGAGCAGGCCAGGAGCAACACTTACGCACATTAACAAGGTACACAAAGCTTGTCTAGCCTGACCAGGAGAGGACTCCACAGGAAAACACCCCCAATGTGAATTAGGTAGACCTAAAAGAGAAAACTCAAGGCTAGCGAACCAAGCTTGCTTCAGTCACCCACCTTTCACTAAAGTCTGTCAAAACGTTTTCTATCAGTTCTAATCTTCATCTTGATGAGAAAGAAGGTTGCTTTGCAAGACTTCCTCCTGTCGCATCGTCCAAATCACCATTCAAGCCATGGCCAGCAGTTATAGAAACACCATTTGTTTCACCCCAGAATACGGTGGGAGACACACGCATATGCACAATCAATGAGCACAAGCTTTTCGGGAGCGAGACAAGCCATCAACTCGCCAACATGGTCCCATAGAGGGTGGACCTGAGGACAATGATAGAAGGCATGTGAAGCCGTTTCTTCTGTGCCAAGGTCGCATTGTTCACATACTGGCAAATCTGCCAAGACCCATATGAAAGCCATGTCATTGAGAGATAGCCTATTCTGAACCAATTGCCAGGAAAGCGCAAGGTTGCTGAGGTAATCTGCCACTGGCAGCCAAGACCAGCCCCCTCCACTAATTCCCATTAGAAGATTCTCCTAGGCCGAGAAAGGTCACTGGACCAAGGAATAATCTTCCAGGCTGATTGACACTTGTGAAGGAAATCTGATTGATCTCAGGGTCTACAATGGCGCTCAACCCATGAGATGAGAGGACTGATAGTAAAGGAAGGTGTCCTTTACAATCCCCTCCATAATTGAATCCCCTGTCAATGTGCAACGTAGGAAAGCCAACCTTGAGGCGAGCTTATGACTCGCCAAGTGCGGCATTCCCAGCCCGCCATGACACGGACGTTGTGCACAGATTTCTGTCGACTTTGTTTGTGCCCCCTCCATAAAATGGAGGATAGCAAGTGCTCGAACACCTTATGTCCCTTACAGAGAGGAAGGAAAGACATAAATGACACACGCCTCCGCCCTGCCCTTCACAGACAACCTCCTTTGACGCCAATTCTGACAGGCCGCGCTGAACTTTGCCTGTACTTCTGATCAATTTTTCTCCAGCTGTAGGTTGAGTCCAAACCACACTCCAAGAATGCAGGTAGGACTATCCCTCCAACCAAAGGGTCTCAAAAGTTCGACCCCCTTCCAGGCACCTAACTGCAAACTGGAAGACTTGTCACAGTTAATCTTGGCCCTTGTCACCTTTTCGTATCATTCAATTGCCTTCAGTACCACCTCAATATCGCTGCAGGACGACACAAAAGTAGATACGTCATTGGCATACATGGAAACCCTAGCTTGAGCCTCTCCAGGGACAGCAATTCCACGTAGGGCTGGACTGCACATCCTGTCCCTCAGCTAGTGAAGGAGAGGCTCCAATGCCAAAGCATAAAGTAGGGGCGACAGTGGACAGCCCTGACAAACCGAAAGAGTGCAAAAGCGCCTGCCAGCTTCCTGTTCACCTGTACCACAGAACTGGGGGAGCAATACAGGAGGTTAACCCAGTGGCAGGATGGTCAACATTATCAAATGCCTTGGACTGATTTAAATTGATCAGTGTGGTCTCATCATCATCATCTTTTACACCCTCTATGGATCAGATGGAGGTTGTTCTGAATTGTTCAGCCCTTCTGCTCAGGTCCCAACAGACTTTTGGCAACTGACTGCAAACTTTCCATCAGGATCTTCACTAAAATCTTTAACTCTGTGTTTAGCAGAATTATGTGCCTATAGTCATCTAAATTCTGCCCAACACCCTTGCCCCCTTTTTCAATAGCATGACCACACCCCCTAACAGACAGTCAAAATCAGGACAAAGATGTGCAACAGCCTCAAGTAGAATTCATAGGATGAAACCATCCAGACCAGGTGCCTTGTCTGTTTTTTTATCTTTAATTCAAATTTCTAAAATATTATATTAGTAATGTTTCAGTTGATAAGGGTGTTTTTTTTTTTTAATCTTTTTATACAAAGAATTTGTATCTACCTTGTCAAAAATCAGTTGTAAGTCACCAGGAAAAATACATTTAAAGAAAATAAATATAATCTTAAGTTTCCAAAAATATTTTTTATAGAAATGAATAGATAAAGTAAATAATTTAAAACTCTTTATATAATTCTATCATTTTGGGCCTAGCATGATTCATAGCATTCCACAATTATCTAAATAATGTTGGTAAGCACATTTTCAATAATGAAAGCAAGAAAGCTCATTCAGTACTTATTCATTAATAAATGAATTTTATGATGAATAGGTCGTTTTGTGGAAAATATTTTTGGGTGGGGTTAGCTTCACCTGCCATTTCAATATGACTGCGTGTACTTTTGAAACTTGGGGGATGGAGACTGAAATTTTTTTTTTGCAATCATAGAAAAGGGAAATTCCTGAAGACGCTATTTCAGTAAAAACAAAAGTGTGATATCAATTATGAACATATTGATAATTTGTACTGGGCTCTACTAAAAAATAAAATGGGAGTTGGTGGGTTTGCATAATTCAAGAAAGCATATGTTTTTTTTGGGGGGGGGGGGATTGAAAAGTATAAAATCAATGTCTTTAAAAAAAAAAAAAAGATTGATATAGTAATTTAGTTTAAGAAATTTTAAAATCGGAATAATTAAAAACACCTCATTGAGTTAAAATAAGTTAGCTGACATCAAATAGGTAAAAAAAAAAGAAAAAAGTGCATTTATTTTTTTTTCATCTACCGAGTAAAACTCAAAATATCATTTAACCATTTTCATTTCTTTCTTTTTTTTATAATCTTATTGTAACATAAAAATAAAATTATTCTCTTAAATTTCATAAACCCTATAGAATGAAAACAATCCATTTACGATAAAGACAACTCATTTGGTGTTGTATTTTCATTCATTCTATTATCTTGTTTGTATCAAGATGAAATTATTGCACTTGTGTATATATTTTATCAGAATTTGTACATGAACTTTGGAGAAATAGGCAACAATATCAAACAACTTATGGAGGAATTCCAGAAGAAATCAAAGAGCCATGCCAAAGTAGAATCCATTGCAGATATGAAGGTAAGTTAATCACCATTCCCCTGTACATAGAATTTGAATTTAATTAAAAAAAAAAAAAGTTTCTAAATTGGCACATTTACTTGAATTTTAATGTTGCAGGCTTTTGTAGAAAATTATCCCCAATTTAAAAAGATGTCAGGTACAGTGTCAAAACATGTGACAGTGGTTGGTGAATTATCCCGGTTAGTGGGAATGCATAATTTGTTGGAAATCTCAGAATGTGAACAAGAATTGGCCTGCCAGAATGATCATTCTGCTTCACTGCAGGTGAGCAATCTTTTGTAACAGATTCTTTGAGTTCAATTTCCCCCACCCCACAAACTGAACAATATGAACATTTTTTTTTTCTCTCTCTCTTCACACTCTTACAGAAAGTCAAGAATCTTTTGAACAAAGAGAAGATCAGAGACATTGACATGCTCCGTTTGGTGATGCTCTATGCTTTACGCTATGAGAAACACAGTAGTAATGAAATTGCAGGACTTGTGGACATTCTACGGAAAAAGGGACTTAATGAAAAATATCGCTCGGTAAGAGAAAGTTATATAAATTTTTTTTTTTTTTTTTTTTTTTTTTTAAATATGTGAAATTACATTTTAGTTATATAAACTGACAGCCTAATATTTTCTTCTCCCTTTCAGAAAGTTCAATCACTGCTTGATTATGGAGGAGCAAATGCAAGAGGAAGTGACTTATTTGAGAATGAAGACCCTGTCGCCATAACAAAGAGATTCCTGAAAGGTTTAAAGGTCATGTATGAATTGATATTTGATCTGTTTTATTGTTTAAAGACTTTAATTTACTTATTAGTTTTTTTTCTTTAATTTGTAGGGAGTGGAAAATGTTTACACCCAACACAAACCTCTCTTTCATTCCATCCTTGACCAACTCATTAAAGGAAAATTAAAAGAATCTAGTTATCCATATTTAGGTACAGGACAACTCAAAGATCGGTAAGAAACGGTTCTTTCCTTCCTGTCAACCACACTATTTTTAAAGTGTTGAGCCAAAGTCATTGCATCTTATGAAATTGTTTTTAATCTTTTTAGACCTCAGGACATAATTGTCTTTATCATTGGAGGCACCACATATGAAGAGGCTCTGTCAGTACACAGTCTCAACCGATCTATACCTGGTGTGCGTATAGTTCTTGGAGGAACGACAGTACACAACTATAAAAGGTGGGGAAAAATAGATATCTATATTTAAAAGTTAATGTCTTTACAAACACCTGAGCAGCTTTCTTTCATTCTATTTTTTTTTCTTTTTCTCCCTTCAGTTTTTTGGAAGAAATCTCACAAGCTGTTCAAGGCCAGACTCCAACTCGCTACAGCAATCATCCCCGATGGTGAACTTCGAATGACAGTGAGAGTCACATGACAATTCTATTATTTCTGTGTTGTGCAAGTTGAAGGGGTGGGGGAAAAAATGTATACATTTGTGTTTATCATGACTTAAAATTTTATTGCAAATAAAATTGAAAATTTAATATACTTTTGTTTTTTTTTTTTTTAAAAAAAAGTGGGGGTAGGGAAGAGTTTATCACCTGAAGTTGAGAAGATGCCTCATACAATGAGCAAAATTAGAATTTTTCTACACCAGGATTCGAAACCTTTATCTAGCCTTGCTTGGAGTATAGCTTGATATTATATGCAGATCAGTTTTACTTACAAGTCCCCCCCCTTCCTTCCTTCTCTCTAATCAGTTATTAGAGAAAGGGTTGGTTTCTTTTATATTCAGTTTCTGGTAAAAATTGGTTATGAGTTATTTAATATTTATAAAGTCTGAAGTTTTTTTTGTTTTTTTTTTCAGTTTCCAAAATATATTAATGGTTTTACATAGTTAGGAGTTTTATGTTTTGGTATAAAGTTTGATTTCCTTTAAGTTAAGGATATTGTTTGCTCAATATTTTGTTTGGGATTGACAGTTGATGGCAACTTAATTGAGTATATGTTTGACTGTGAGGGATACTTGACATTTTTTTTGTTTTGTTTCTTTTTAAGAATTAAGCGTGTTAGATGTGTATTTCCAGTTGAGAGTCTGGATAAAACTATTTCCTCAGTCCCCCCCCCAAACCTGGGAGCCATACTCCGATAGTTGGTTTGATAGCTGGTTAATTGAATATTGTTTAGCATGTTCTATTTTGTTTCTGAAGTCAGTATGTGTTTTAAGCTAGTTTATTTCATGACCCAGCATACCAACATGACTTGGAATCCAGGCTAAGATAAAAAAAATTTTTTTTAAATTTGACTGTTAGGTTTATAATGATGTCAGCTGTTTAGGCTCTTTCAGTGCTACAAGACTTGAGAGAGAGCCTATGAATATAACTCCAAATATGAAAGCTTGACCCAGTAGTCCATTATGTGGGGATGAAAAGTTTTAGTCTTTAAAACAATAAAAATAAATAAATATGGACAGTGCTATACTTAAGCCACATTGGGTTGTTTGGTAAGTTTGTTCCAACCCCACCATTTGAATTAACATGCAAAACTAGTTTCAGGGTGTTTTGTTTTATATTGATAGACTTGTTAAAATTGACAAATAATAGGATTAAAATAAATGGGAAAAAAAAATTCATGTGAAAACCCAATACATAGAACACTCATGAAGTTAAATTGTCCAAATGATTTTTATCTTAGCCTGAAATGTGTGGGTTTTTTTTATGACCAACAACAGATTAGAGCAACCATCTGCTGTCTAGAAGGCTGGCAGATTTATCAGACATTGTATCACCTGTCATGAGAGACTGGATGTTGTGAGAGAAGGATGTACAAAGTGAATCTTTATAATCAAATCTATTGGAAATATGATTTGTATTTTCATTTCGGTCTTTTCTTGTGAACTAACACAAACAGCAAGGTAAACATGAGGTGATTTGTCCAGTTGGTGAAAAGCCGAGAGAGGGAGTCCCTTCAATAAGGATAATCAAGATGAAAGAGAGGAAAAAAAAAATTTAAAAAAATGCAGTAAGTCATTCCAGCAAACCAAAGAGGGAAAGGAAAAGGGAAATTTTTTTTTTTACATTTTATTTCAACTTAAAAATGGTTTTCATGACAGAGCATAAAATGAAACAACTTTTCAAATAACATTTTGCCTTTCAGTTATGATTGATTGGATTGAATTTGGGAGAGTATTTTTAAACTGGAAAGAGGGAGCCAACTGCTAGAGCATGGGAGGTGGGGGGTCAAAGTGACAGACAAGGGAGTAGGAAAGGAAGGGGGAATTTTTTTTTTTTTGGCTACTCTCTACATAAGTACCCCATGTGGGAGATATATATATATATATATATATAGATATATATATATATATATGCGCTTAGCAGTTAGCAAATAACAGTAAAAACTAGTTGCAGTCTACAGGGGAAAATACTTGAGCTGGAAATGCAAGTGATTCCAATCAGAAACAAACTTTCTAAAAGGCGTCTGCTCTTCAGGAGCACAAAAGAAGCCAAGAACGGGATAAAGATGACCCTTTGCTAAAAGCAGTCTCAACCTGTCAATTTTTTTTAGTAGAGGATTCATCAAGAGATTACATAAAAAGCAAAGATGTTGAAAGAAAATTTTGAAGGACTAAAAGGGAATGACAAAGGGAATGACAAAGAAAAAAAAAAAAAAAAAAAAAAATAGTAGGGGAAGCAAGACAAATGTCACTCAAAAAGAAAGGATGGGGGGAGGGGGAATATATCCTAAAGCCAAATGCCCATAAGACAGTTTTTGCTTACATGTTGCTACAAAAGTTGCAAATTTAGATTGTGGGGGGGGGAGGAAGGGTGAGTTATTTCTTTTTTCCAGACAAAAAGGGTTACCAAAAATAAAATAAAATAAAATAAAAAAATTAAAAAAATAAAGGAAAGGAAATTTCAATAGTGTTCTTGCTTTTTTTAGTTTTCTTTTTCCCAAACTTAAACATTCTGATGTCAGGAAGGTTATAATAATTTTTCCATATATTATTGATACTGTTTGTATTCAAAGCCAGATGAGGTTTTTCCATGTGTTATCCAGTTTAGGCCAGTGTCTGCCGTCTGCTGTCAGTGCCATCAGCCTGCAGTAGGACTGGCCGGCAGTGAGTGGGTGGCAGCAGGTAGGGAGGGGGGGGAGAAATGAGGAGTGAGCACCACACCAACATCACAGCTGCCACCTTGCTTGTAGCAGCAGCAGCAGTAGGGGGGGAGGTAAGAATGGGCAGAAGTATTGGAGCTTCCCTTCTAAAAAGGGAACACACATGCACGCACAATCACAGAACAGCAGCATGAGCACTAAAAGGTGTTTGACAATTCCTTGAAAGGAAGAAAAAAAAAAATGCAGAAGAATGACAGTAAAGGTTAACAAATGGTGGCAATTTTATATTTTTATATCATAATTAGTGAAACTGACTTTTCTCTCCTCTTCCAAGCCATCATTTTTTTTCACTTTTTTTTTTTTTTTTTTTTAATTCAATATTTCAGTTTAAAAATTGATAGAAAAATATTAAAAATTAAGCTTTCTATAGTGAATGTAAAGAAATAAAAGATCTACCATGTCAAAAGGAATGGGAGGAATGCATATTTTAGCTTCTGCTTTAAGAGATTTGGGTCATTTTTTCTGAAATCTATTAAACTCTTTCACATAACACATACATGCATGCACACACTTAAAATGCACACAATATTTCTATTAATGCATTTTATTGGTACTTATCAAACTTGTAGGATGGGGTGGGGGTGAGTTTTAGTGATTTTTTTTTTAAAAACCTTCCAATTTTCTGCTTTGCTCTCTCTCTCCCCCCAGTTAATCCAGCCTCCTGCTGCTCCCAACGTCAGTCACCCTGCTACAATCAGTAGTAGCTCTGCACCTCTGTCTTCACTTACTGCACAAATCCTCCTCCTCCTCCTCCAGTACACTTGTGACACTCACACGTGCAGCAGACTTTGTCGTCATCGTCGTCGAGTGGGTTTTGTAGGTTTCTTCTCTCTCCGGCGGTCAGACAGACACTGCAGCCTCGTACACTGGTAGTTAGTTGTATCCTCTGCCTTCTTGTATCAAGCCTACTTTTCCTGCCACAGGGGGGGCTGCACCAGCGCGGCCTCTAGTGGAAAGGACCCTGAGACAGCTGCGAGGCGTAGAACATCCTGTCGCCTTGGTAGGTGGAATCTTGTGAAAGCAAGCCATCAGCCTGAGACTTAAAGTCATCACCCAAGAAGCTATCCTATAAATAAAAAAAAAAAAATTTTTTTTTAGAATTATACTGTTCAGAAGCAATTTTTTTTTTTTAAATTCATGATTAAAATAAAAAAAAATATTTTTACAACTATATAACCAGTTGTGAAAATTCAAATAAAGGTATTTCGAAGAAAAATTAACCCTCACCAACACAAGTTGCAAGTTTCAGAGGCTTTTGAATCTTTTACCAGGAGCAGGCATTTAAAATTTAGGTTCGTCATCTAACCTGATTTCAAATGTCATAACCAACAAAGTTGTTGATCACCTCAACAGGAACAACCACCTGAACAACAGTATACATTTCATCCTGCTAGGTCCACTGCTGATGCCCTTAATGTCATCATGCACAGAATCAGTTAGAATTGAATTTATTGTGCACTGCCTACAATGATCATCTTAGATATATCAAAAGACCTTTGACAAGTTATGACATAGGGGTTGCTACACAAGCTCTCCAACTATGGCATCTGTGAAAGAGTTCTCAAGTATCATGTCTTAACAGGTAGGCTCACGAAAGTTGTTGTTCATGACCAGCCTTCTGAAGCCCATGAAATCAATGCAAACATCACCCCCCCCCCCCCCAAGCCTCCCCTTCTTGATCCTACCCACTTTCTGCTTTATATTAACAAACTACCTATGAACATGTGCAGATGATACAGTGTGTGGGTACACACCCATAAAGCTAGATGACCAGGGCCTAGCAGCCGATCTCTCCTCTGACCTGGCTCTAACAAGTCAATGGCAGAAGGAGCGGCTTGTAATATTCACTACCTCAAAAACCAAACTTAAAATGCGCCATCATCACCGAGCAGCTGACCCCGAAACTGCTTATGATGAGCGGCTGTATTCTCAATGAGGCTTCTTATACTCGACCTTTACAAGAGTCAAGTTAAACCAAAAAGGGAGCGTTGCTGCTGGAACAGCCCTGTCTTCATAGAATTCAAAACCTTGTGAGTGATAAATTATTTTCTACTCTAGTTTCAGTTCAGACAAAGACTTGCCATTTTCATATTCCATTAGCACAAAGTTCTACTCAGACAGCTTCTTCCCAAGAACTGCTCACAATCACTGCAATCTTGACCTCTGCAAGTCTACGGTTAACTTTTATCTTTTCCACATACCCCCATAAATTGTATTTTTTTACTTCTTCCTCTTATGAGCATACAACTACATTCGGAAACTACCTTGAGAGTCTTGGGCCTTGGATCGGGTGAACATAAATTCGAAATGTGAATTGAATGTTGCTTACCTGGGAAAGTTCAGGTTGCGAAAGGCCAGAGAGGCCAGGTTGACTCATCTGGAAAGGCTGGCTCATTGACAGTTGACCTTGAGTCAGTGGACCTTGGGAGAATGGTTGAGAGATATCCTGAGAAAAGAAGTTGCAGTGTTGAAAAAAATAAATAAATAAAAAACAAAAATATTAATCTAAACAGCATTGTTGTCACTAGAGATAGCAGCATACAACTAACTGTAAAAGTTTAAAAAGGTACAGGCAGGCAAAATATAATATATATATATATACACACACACATACACACTTTTTGTGTTATAACAATAGGATTCCTTTAACAACTCTTTCAAATTCTCTGAAGTAAAAAAGCAAGATGTCTTTGAGGAAGACATGTATCCTTCTTGTTAAAACACTTTAATGACTAAAACAATCAAACTAGAAACTAAAATCAAATTACAGTAAACACACTCATGAGAGTAAAACAAAATGCTGCTTGGTGCACTCAATGTTAGTATGACTCAGTTGGATATTCCAACTAGAGGCTTTATAAACAAGTTACTGCTGCACTACCCCGGGGTAAGGGTTATAAAGATAAAGGCAGGGTTATTAATGAGTGCTACCAGTAACAATTAAGAAAAAAAATAAAACAGCAAACTCTTGTAAATAATTGCATTTACCTGACTAGCCTGACTTTGGCTAGACTGAGCTATATTTTGCTGAGCCAAATTTTGCTGAGTAGTACTATAGCGCGGTGGTTTTTGGCGGCTCGGGCGATTCTTACGAACATTATTACCACGATTGGCTGAAAGGAAGAACAAAAATAAATTATTAAAAAAAAAAAAAGGGAAAAAATGCAATGTTAGTGGGATGTAATCAATAATCGAGAAGAGGAGGACAATTTTTTTATGTTCTGATGTCCTTTGCCAATTAAGCTACTTCAAACTCGACTAATTAACAAAAAGAGGGGGAAATCTGTTCAATGTGGTTGAAGCATTAAAGTTTTTATTCCACGGGATGAATTGTTACCTGCATTGGCTGCTGCTTGTTGCTGTTGCTGCTGCTGTTGATTTGAAAAATGTGCAGGAATTGGGGGCATGAACATGCTCACTGGAACAGGCAGGTTGAGGGCATTTGCAAAAGTCCTTTCTGAAGCAATATAGCTGAGTTGGTCATGTGGACGAACCAGTGGCTCACGAAGACTGACTCCAGCTTGAAGAGGAGGAGGGAGGAAAAAAACAAAAAAAAAAAACAGTAAATACCTAATTTTAATCTAGCACAAGAAATAATTAAAATTAGAGAGAAGTTAGCCATTTTTAAAATCAAGCAACTAAATATTTAGTGTAAAAAATGTCATCAAAAACAAAAATCATTAAAATTTAAAAATACGGAATCATCTCAAAAATGCATTGAAAAGGAAGCATAAAACTAAAAGGGACCTCTGGTCCAGTTTAGAAAACAGCAATGATAATTTTGAAGAAATAACTTTGAATTCATCAATTCCCTCTATGGAGCTTCAAAACCTCACTTTAACTCTTATTTGGGCTTATAAGTCCAATTCTGGCCAAAAGCTTGATTTGGGCTGAAAATTGACTTCTTCAAAATCACAACTCCATGAAACTTCAAAACATCACGTAATGAAACGTCTCACTTTAACTCTGATTCCTTGATATTTTGAAGAAATAAAATTGATTTTCTCAATTCACAAAGTTGGAGATATTTTAAACTGAATTTAAAACAAAATTTTTTAAATTCAAAGTTTTTGTGTTACTTTAAACTAAATATAAACACTTTTAAAATCACTAATTATTTTTTCAGTTATTTTAAAATCTTAATTTTTAACTGTGCCCTCCTCATCCAGACAAATCCCAATACTGGATAGTCAAGCACCAGATGAAGGGCAAAGTTTCAGCCTTGGGATCATCCCGATTCCAAAAAGATATGTAGAGCAAGTGTGGCCCAAGTTAGAGGGGTTTCAGACAGACAGAATTTGCCATTTATTCAAATTTTAACAAATCTGGAAGCATTTAATGAAGAAACTACACATTTTTAAAAATAAGTTATGTATACAATGCTTGGCTTCTCACAAAAGAAAATTTTGCAGAAGTTGTCTCCACAAAATTTTTGTGTCTATTAATCTAAATGGTTAAATAATTTGCTTTTATTTTGTTTCATGTAGTCAATTACAAGGAATTCACTTTTCATATTTTAATGTAAAATATTAACTTTACAATTATCACAAACTTTTCAACATAAAAAAAAAAAGAAAAAAAAAAAATCAAATCAATTGTAAAATTTTGAATGTTAACTATTTAAATCTGTTTAAGACAAAAAAAAAAAAAAAAAATGACTGATCACATTAAATTTTAAATTCATTGCAGTCCATTTTCCTTTTAAAAGGCCTTGTATAATTAATTTGGCTAAAATGACAAAGAATATTTTACATGTCAAGTCAGGTGAATTATGCCATTAGTCACTCCATTTCACTAAGTAAAAATGAGGAACATTAATAGGAAAAGTCAAGAAATTCCAAGTACAATTCAAGATTTTGCATTGGATACAGAATGGGGGGGATTATAGATCAACAAGATCAATGCCTTCTGAAATAAAGATTAGAGAGAAGAAAAAAAATCTCTTAACTGGTCAAATTTAAACGTTTATTTTCAAAAATGAAACCGATTTGAAAATTTCATCTACTTACTTGAAAAGTTTGGAGTAAATCCTTTAGGTCCAGGCTCTATTGAAAAAAATAAAATAAATATTATTCCAAACACTTTGAATGATATAAACTTTAAATTACAGAAAATAGAGAATGGTTTCCAATTTTGGACAGTAAACTTCACCAATAAACCCAATAAAGATGGAGCACCAAATGTTAAGATTTGAAACTCATGAACTTATCTGTATTGAAATTCTGTACAAAAAAAATGTTGTCCAATTTCTGCTGTATCAGTTGAATTTTAGAGCAAGAAATGAAAAGATAAATTTAAACCCTTCTTTCTGCTTAATAGTTGCCAGGTGGAATAAAGCATCACCAATGCAATTGAGTGGGATAAATTAGAACTCACAGTTGCAGGCTTTGTGGGCAGCACATATCCCTAGCCATGTTGCTTATCAAGGTTTGAAGGAAACAGATTGCATGATCGATGAAATTTTTGGTCAAACACAGAGACATGACTGTTTGAAGAATACGTTTTTAAAAACAGAAGTGGAACAGGAAATGTAGTGACGAGATTTTGCAAATCATAAAATCTGCTGCTTTGGCGCCTTGTTGTTTTTATGACATTTATTATCATCTTAGTCACTTAAAGAGAGGTGTGTGTGTGTGTGTGTGTGTGTGTGTGTGTGTGTGTGTGTGTGTGTGTGTGTGTGATAAGATCCTAGACTAACTGAACTAAGATTTTACTAGCTCAGATGCATCAAGGAAACAACTTAGAAAAGATAAAATAAAAAGCGTCATAGAAAAAAAAAAAACCTATTAAGATACAGTAATGAAATGAATTATATTTCCCCAAATAGGAGGAGGAAAAACAAACACAAAAAGGTAGGCAACTTACTTCCATTAAGACGATCATAGACACTGCCAGGAATAAGGACTTCCCTGGCATCAAACATAGTGTTGCTCATAAAACGTCCTCCCTGAAGAGAAAGGAGACATAATGGCTGTTTAGGATTTCACTGATTTGTAAAAGATGCAAGTCATTTTTGGGGTTCAAAACAATTTCAAGCAAAGAAAGGAAAGAGAAAAAAAAAAAAAAAAAAAAGGAACAAGAACCAATAAAACTTACAGGGTTGGTTGTATTAACTAACTTCCGGGGTTTGCTAAACTGAATAAGAGATTCCTTCAGATTATTGAGGGCACCCTCAACCAAACACTTCTGCTCCTTGTAATAGGTCAACAAGTGGTTCCAAAGAGGTTGCTGGAAAGAAAGAAAATAAAATGAGTTAATATTGTCTAATATATGTAGACTTTTCAAAAGAATTTTGCCAAGTACTTAAATAAATACGAGAACAAATTGCAAAATTATAAAGAAACTAATTACTTTTTCAGAAATCAATCTACTATAGTGGGGGTGGGGGTCTAAAACTAACATCTCAAAATGTAACCAAACAGGTTCCTTAAGGGCTTCTTGGTTGGACAGAAAGCTTCATAAAAACTTGCCACAGACGAGATGAATGATAATATATGCAAATTCTTTAAAAAATAAGGAAAATCATTTAATTGAAATGAATGGAAATGTTGGAAAATTATTACATTTATCTGATTATATAATAATGTAATCAGTTTTGTTGCCTGTTACAAAGGATTGGTTGGGAAGTTCAGTGGCAAGAATAAAAGGTCCCAAGTTCAAATTGCCAGGAAATATCAACTTAAAAACAAGGCTCTTATTATAATAATAATAAAAAAAAAAACCCAAAAAAACAAACAACTTACCTTAGATAGCACTTTAGGATTTCCCACAATAATAATGCCATAGCTGAAAAGGAGGAGGAGGAGAAATTATAAATGATGAACAGCAATTAACAACCATCATGGGCAGAAGAGTTGGTTTTTTGGGGTTTTTTTTTTTACCCAACTTAAAAAAAACCAAAAAACGTAGAGTTGAAGTGAGAATGTGTGTGCGTGTATTCAAAGCA
Source organism: Acanthosepion esculentum (assembly GCA_964036315.1). Classification (NCBI taxonomy): domain Eukaryota; kingdom Metazoa; phylum Mollusca; class Cephalopoda; order Sepiida; family Sepiidae; genus Acanthosepion; species Acanthosepion esculentum. Next base: position 16,099,813 of record OZ038480.1, read on the forward strand.
CTAATTAGAAAAATAAAAAAAATCGTCTAACAAAACTAATATCTTACTAAATATGCAGATTAGTTTAGGAGAGAATTGTTCCCTAATGCTTGCCACCTGATGAAAACTTAGTTGAGGAAACAACAGTACTGAATGTGATACTTATATTTTAACTCGGATGTTATAGTGCCGTTCTGCATTGAACTTTTCATTTCTGCAGTCTTCTCCAGAAAGATACGACATACTCCTAGCACTTTGGACATACAGGTCTACATCCATTATTTATATAACCAACATACACACATGACAAAGTGAGGAAAAGATTTATTGAGACACATTTTGCACTTCAAGACTTACAGGGTAAAGCAGTGGTTCCAAACCAATTTTGGGCCATGCCCCACTTTGGTATTCCCAAAATTCTGGTGCCCCCCCTGTAATATTTAATTCTCACATGTATGCCAATTACACACGTACGTACGTACATACATACAAAATATTTTTTATGTATGCATCGTGTGCATTAACACACATTAATATTAACACTCACTCAGACTCACTAGAAAACAATTCACTGTTAATAACTCATTCACGAATTGCCCCCTTATTCTGTTGGTATAGTAAGCCGAAGGGTGCCCATCCTATGCATGCCCGCACCAAAATATTACCATGCGCCCCATGTTGAGAATCACTGGGCTAAAATGAGGCTTACATAATCAACATAAAATCCAATGAAGTCCTAAAGGACAAAATGCATTGTACAAAGAAATTTTCCCAGTCATTACTTTTTCTAACATTGTTCTTGTATATAAAAATTTATATATTACTTTCTCATTCATATATAACAGACATTACTACATGAAGCAGAGAGGCAACTTGTTTACAAGTCGAGGCTTGTGTTAGTGACAAAAGGTTTTAATTTTTATTTCATCTTTATTGGGGGAGGAGAGAAGGCAAATATCTGCAGATATTTTCACATTCATTCAGAAAAGGTTAAAACTTACCGAGCTCGAGTCAAAGCAACATTCAATCGTCGAGGATCATTCAAGAACCCAATTCCTTGATGCTCATTGGATCGGACACAAGACAAAATAATAAAGTCTTTTTCACGTCCTTGGAAAGCATCTACACTGGCAACCTCAATTTCCTTAAAAGAGAAAATTCTAAACATTCAGAAACACAAGAGAAACATTTCTTCAAACCTTTCCCAAAATAGGAACAAAATTGAAGACTAGAACAATCCTCAGTCGCTAACTTTACAATCATTCTGCGTATTAAGTTTTATTGTGCCTACATTCATTTATATACAGATGAGAGGAGGGCAAGAAAAGTAAAGAAATTAGAATATCACAAAACAAAAGTAAAGAAAGGAAGGAAGGATAAGCATTTAGCCAAAAAAATTAAATCCATTAACAGTCGATAGTAGTTAAGAGTCATCCACTTTACCTGGTACAATTTCTTATTAAGGGCACCACTGTACTGCATATACTGCACCACATAAGCCCTCTGTCCTTCATATGGAGTAATGATACCAATCTGCTCTGGTTTGATGCTAGAGCGAAGAAACCTGGTAGCTATTTTCTCAACATTTGCTGCTTCAGTTCTAGAGAGAGAGAGAGAGAGGGGAAAAATTATTTTATGAAGTTTATGTCAAACATATTTTCTCTGAATAGCAAAAAAAGGTAAATCTGCTTTATGTAATGGTACAAAAACAAAAAAACAGAACAAGTCCAGAAGCATCCACCTGGAAATACTGAATAGAAATAAATAAGCAATTACATACCTATTAAGATAAGATGTTCCAGAGCTGGAGATTTCTTCTTGGCCAGCAGTTGTGTAGAAAAACATTGGTTTATCAAGCTGAGGCCAGGGGAAATCCAATGTCTTCCTGGTTCGCTCAGCTTTGAAGAAGGAAGGAGGGAGAGAGAGAGAAAACAATTACAACCTTAAATTTGATCAAAGAGAGATTTCTAACTACTGTCACATAAACATTACATTAATTTAGATCAAACAAACAGATGCCTTTAAAGTGACATTAAGTTAAGCTTTGAAGTTATACTTCAAAACATCTTACCAGCAGTGACTCCATTTTGTAAAGATCCTTCATAGAAAATGTTTGAGGGAAATGCACTCAGTGCAGGGTGCATACGATACTGGACTTGTAGACGAATGGGACGAATACCAAGGACCACAAGACGTTCAAAAAGTGACTGAGAGAGACCAGCACGGGCAGCTTTCTTGCACATGACTACTGGACCAAGCTGGCAATGGTCACCAACTAAAATCAACTGTAATCAAATGAAAATACACAGTAAAATCCCAATAACAGCAGCAAAAGAATAAAGGTATATAATTACAATCTGCTACCTTAAAAGTTCAGGGAATTACAGCATATAATAAAAATTAGTAATATGTATTTTAAATATTTATTCTGAAACAGGTCTTTAAACTCATTAATGCCCATTGTAAAAGTTGGTATTGAGATATATAAGGTTGTTACATATATTCATTCGTTTTTTTTCTAATGAACTTGAACAATCTTTCATAGCATTTTCTTTTGCTCAGTAAGCCTGGCCATCCTATAAAATTTGTCTAACATTGAAGTTTTATTTCAGATTAGACACCCCTTTGAGATGAAATCCCAAGTAGACAAGAATGAGCACATTAAACAACTGCTTTTAATCAAGGTTACAAAGCAACCAATGCTAAGCTACACATTAACAAATGAACAGAGACTCTAAGAGGCAATTCAGCTGAAATGACTTGACTAGCAATAGTGATTATTCAACATGATAATGCTCTTCCCCCATGTCACTAACATTACCAAACATGCAATTAAAGAGCTCAGTTGAGAAATTGTCACACCCACCATATTCTCCTGATTTAGCCCCTTCAAACTACCTCCTTTTTTGGTTGCTTTCTAAATTTGTGGAGTGTTTTGTTTAGCAATAATATGGAGATTAAAATAAGGCTTGAATTTTCAGAGTCAAAATCTAGTGATTTTTATTGTTGAGTGGATTGTTGGCAGAAGATTGTAAATAATGAAGGTGAATACATTGTTGATTGATTAATCAGAACTATTAATCAATATGTATTAAACAGAAAAAAAAATACCCAAAAAACAATCCTTATACCAGGCCTCTGCACCGTGTTTAGGGCAGTGGGTAAACTTAACACGTGAAAGTTTGTTGCTGAAATTGGATTAAGAAATTTATTTTTTTAAAGAAATTTTTACTTTGGATTAAGTTTACTTAAGATACTGAATTAAGTATATTTATTTATTTTATTTGAACTTATATATTGTATCTTTAAAACTTTTTCTGTTTGAAATTCACAAGTGTCATTAAGAATTCATAAAAAGTTAATTTAAATTTAATATTTTTCACTGCTATTGTTCTTTAACAATAAACATTAAGTGTAAAATTAATTTTTTTTATGAATAATTTATGTTAATAGAACATTTAAAAAAAAAAAAAAAAAAATCCTCAAAATAGTATGTTGAATTATTCTGTCCTTCGTATATAAATAGAGATTAAAAATGTAACATTTTTCACTGCAAAATTAATGAAAAATGACATTAAAAAAGTTGATTAGTTAATATTAAAAATTAATTTCAATAAATTTATTTATATTTTACAACTATTCTTAAAAATATACCAAAGGGGAAAAAAAAAAAAAAAAAAAAAAAAAAAAAAAAAAAAAAAAAAAAATCATTTTCTTGTCAATATTGTCCATTTTTTTTACATTTGTGATTATTTAAAACAGCAAAATTCACAAAAAAAAATCATTAAGAATTTTGTCACAAAGCTAGCATAATTTTTTCTTTATGCTATTATTCTTCTTAATAACAAATGTCTATTATAAAATTCGTTTTTTAAGCAAAAATTTGTGTTTTCTTTATACCACATGAAGTATGTTAATACTGTCTTTGTAACAAAAAAATAAATAAATAAATAAAAATAAATGAATGTAACTTTTTGCACTGGAAATTTTCCAAAATTACCATGCAGAAATTTGTAATTTGATTAAAATAACATTTTTTCTGACATTCTTCATAAACACTGATGTAAAAAAACAAAAAACAAAAAAAAAACTGTTTGTTGAATTTTACTATCATTGTTGTTAAAAATGTAAAACAAAATTAACCAATATAATTTTTAAAAAAAATAAAGAAAAATACTGTAAAAATATTAAACTGGTTAATTTTGTTTAGATAATAACCATATTTTATAGAGGAGTAAGTCATTAATCCACACTACCCATAAAATACCCAAAATTTTAATGAGGGCAGTTAGTTCGCTACACAACTTCAAAATAAAACGGACACTGATCAGTGAAACAATTTGGGAATCCTTTGGAACCACATAATTCCTTAAAGACAATGAAAATTAAAATAAGATGGCAAATTCCCACATTCAGACAAACTTTAAATTCTTCATTTTGAATCCTAAACCTTGCAGACCTTAGAATATACAGATTCATACACTTTTTAGAAGCACCATGTAATAAAATGGTAATTTTTTTTTTTTTTACAAAATAACCTAGTTAATATTTTTTTTTAATTTCAGTACCCCAAAATCTTTCCAAATGGTCCAAAAGTACTGTGTAACAGGTTGTCATGGTAACTGATTAACAAAATAAGGTTTGTGTATTTTGTCTGTCTCATGATCAACAAAAGCAATGGTTAAAGGCAATACCTCAAGACAACACCCTTGACAAACCAAACTCTGTGAAAGGCATTTTCTATCTAATTATGAAATGGTGGTTATTACAAGAGTGCGACCCAGAAATGCATCATCAATATTTGACCATTTGCCATCAAGTGTATTACATAGTTCTCAACCAAAACCAACAAATAAAACTTCTGCTTCTGTGTGAAATGATTATAGTTTCTAGGGGGGAAAAAATCCTCACTTTTGAAAATTTGTATCAGAATATTGATCAACAGGTTTTTGTTGAAGCAGTTACATGCTATAAATCAAACAATCAGTTATTCATCCAATCTGATGATTTTTTTCTTTTCTTTCTTTCCACTGGAAGTATTGAAATGTTTTAAAAAATTTTTTTTTTGAAAACTTGAGACTCATGTTACCATGCTGGTATATATACAATTTTTTTTCTTTCAAAAAGTCAAATATCAATGTTTCAGCACTGGTCGCAAACCAATGAGGCAATTTGTTATCTTAGTAACTTAAAAATTGCTAAGAAAAAAAAAAGAAAAAAAATTAAAAACGAGTACATTAATTAGAGTTGGTCGGTTTGGCAATTTCTGTTTCGTATCGGTTTCCGTCCCCACCCCCTTGATACTATGGCTTTCGATTCAGTTTTTAATTTAATATTTTCGCTTTCTAATAAAGTCATTCATTTTCTTGTGTAATGATAGCATTTCCAGTTGATATCTGATTTTGTTTGACGTTGATAAATTTGCAACTCGCAAACTCATGTATATCTGGTCCAATTTTTAAAATATTCATATAGCTGGAAAGAAAAGAAAATAATCTTTCTAAATATGTAATTTGTATGTGTTTTATTCATTGAATTATATTTTTACAGCGAGTTAAAACAGTATTTTGCTCCAAACAGCCAAAGATGTGAAAAAAAATTTTTTTTTGAGGCTTAAATTTTACACATTACTTTGTTTCACAAAATCAATATTCTTGAAATTGAACAATCTTCTAATTTAGAAGACACCTTAAGCTACAACCAGGAAGACGTTTATTTCTTCTGACCCGTGAAAGCAAATTCCCTCAAAAATTATAAAGTAAACAGCAAAAAAAAAAAAAAAAATTAACTGATAGTATGTGTGGTAAAAAAACTTTCAAATTATTGAAACTACTGTCTTGTTGCGGAAAATAAATGCCCCATGTACTTTTTAACTTTCAAGTGTTGTTTTTTTTTAAACATCTGTCATTGTTTCAGTCTGTTAACTGATGCATAAGGGGTCAATATTTGGTTTTAAAGAGTAATAAAAATTTAGACATGCGTTAAAGACCACTGGAATTGAAAACCTGAAAACCACGAATCAGGGTGGGTAATAAAGTAGGAATTGTGCACCTAAAGTCAGTTTTTAGGCTTTAAAAGGCAATTTAGTCATAGAATTCATGACTTGGATTAAAGTTTATTAAACCTTCGAATAAATTGTCAACTATAAATAACTACCATATTTATTAACAAATTGGTAAAATATGAAAGAAACCGTTGCATAAAATATCTATACTTGTCTTTGGACAACACATTTTTTAGAGAGAAAATAAAATGGTATAGCTCTCCAGAAATTAGTTTATGATGTGGCTTTTAAAAAAATAGATTTTCATTTTTCAGACATCATGTCGTATTTCCTTTTTTTCTGTTTGAAAACATGATTTCTAAGTGTCATATCTGTCGCATTTCCTTTTTTTTTTTTTACTTCTTCATTTCATTAGTAAAACAAATAGATTTCACATTTATTTCCTAAAACTAGTCAATTAAATGTTTTTAACATGTTTTTGTTCAATCTTTTTCTTTTACAATGGTATAAATGTTGATAAAATTTAATTTTATTAACATCTGAAAGTCTTTTTCAATAGTATTTCTTTGGATATGGTCACTCAGTAGTGATATAACACTTAAAAAGCCAAACAATTTTGGTTTTGTAAAATATTTTGATGCAGTTTCACAGTGTAAAGATGAAACCAAAAAAAAAGTCAGTTCTTCAGTTAAACTGCACATCTCTAATATTAATGTCATGTTTTGTCCAAATCCTTTGTAGTGACATGATTCTGATATTCTTATAAAGGGCATTTGAGAATTTTGTTATATCCCTGTTATATAACAGACTTCAGGATGATTTTAAGTTACCCAGTGTGAGAACATCAGTTTAGACATCAGAAGTTTCAATATTAGACAATTTTTATTTTTTTGCCTGAAAATTCTGGGGGATTAGGAAAAAACAGTATTGGGCATCATGATAAAATGTTTAAATGGTGGACCAAAATTTTTCACTTAAAATGATACAAGTTGTAAAATTAGATGCAACTTTTTCATATGAAAATTATTTATATATTGTTGATGCAATCAAACAAACAATCAAGTAATTGCAATTGTATGTGACAACAGAACCTATCAATCAATATTTTTTTTTTTTTTTAAGAATTTGACATCGTTTTTAATAAGCCTTGGATAATGAAAAATAGCCTGTACTTTTTGATTATGTTCACCTTTTTAAAAATATTTATAGTAATTGGATTACTGGACCGACTTCCGAATTCCTGTTTTATCCCGAAGGCGAAAAGATGACAGCAAAATGGGAAATTGTAAAAGGTCTTTTTGAGTACGAAAAACTCAATTTGTTAAGCTGTTGAAACTAACTAATGTAGCAGTTAACCCAAAACCTGTTGCATGACAAAATGTTCCCCATTGTTTAAAAGTTTCTTTTGCAATCAAACTGTAGCGGCCATTAAAACACATCCATTATTAAATGGGAGGACACTGCAGAAACAGTTAATTTCATTGGAAAAGTCCTACAATTTTGGAAAATTTTAAAAGAACACCGACATGCTGACACTAACCCTGCCTGAAAAAAGGGATATCAGATTTAGATGATGAACATCAGTTATTTCTTTCTCATTCTGGAAAAATTAGAAAGAATGGACGGAAAGCAAAGAAAAAGAATTAAATCATTAACAAGAGATACTAGTTTAGCCATTGAACATAGATGCAATGGCTTAATTGATGTTTGTAGATATTTGCTAAACATTGGGTTTAATTTTGTTATGCTTGGTGAATTTACCAGACTATTTAGAAAATGAATTTGGAAAATTAAGACAAAGTTCTGGAGGTGCATATTTTATAACAGTTCAAAATGTTATTGAAAAATTCCATAATTGGAGAAAACAATTTAGATTTAATGTTGATGCCAAATAATACGTTGATCCAGGTCATAATTGCTCAAAAATGTGGATATTTGCTGGATGAAATGGGATGCCAAACATTTGATAACTTACCAAACCTTGAAACTAGGATCCTTAAAGATATTAAAATGTCACTTTCATATATAGCAGGCTATGTGACAAGAAAAGATTGCCCCAAAGATAAAAAATTTAATAATATTACATTTTATTTTTAAGAATATGAACATTTTTGAAAGAAAGATTGTGGTAATTTAAAAATTCCACTGGATACAACAGGGATCCCAGATATTTTCTTCATCTTTTGTGAAACAAATTGTACATGTAACAAAAATCACAAATTCTGAAAAGATTATCAAAATTGTTACTTTGAAATTCACATTTTTTGTAAAGTATTTTCAGACTGTGTTGATAAATTTTGTAAAATGCTGAAATTGCTTTCTGATGGTATTATACAATAATATTTTCTGTAATAAATTAGCATAAACAATCCATTATTTTTGCAATATTATCAAAGAAATGTCTAATTTATGGCAAATGAAGTGATTTTTGTTCTTTGTACATTTGCATTTATGGAAATAAGTTAATAATTGTAAAATGTTTCCTAATATTATATATAGTTACTAATTAACTAATAACTGGACATTACTAACAAGTTCATTGCTAAAAATGTTCTCAGTAATTGTTATTTAGGCCGGCACATGTCTGCCCTCAGTCAGTGAAAAGTAGCCAAATGGTGGCCAGGCCTGGTATAAGAATACACACAGTGTGTGTGTGTGTGTGTGTATATATATATATATATATATATATATATATATATATATATTAGATGCTTATTTAAAAAAAAAAATTGTATTAAATCATAAGTTTTTACCTATAACTTATTAATACCCACTATCCCATGGGTAGGGGAGAGAGAGAGAGAGGGAGGGAGCAGTGGGTATTAATGGGTTAATTTCTGTGATAGATTTAAAAAAATTTACCTGTTTGCAACCCAAAACAACAGGAATCATGCATTCCGGTTCAGTTGCTTGGGTGCTTTCATCAATTAAAACTGAACGGAATTGCATCTTGGCCAGTCGAGGATCCCCAGCGCCAACACAAGTGCAGCAGATTACATCAGCATGCTGTATACAAAGAAAAAAATGAAACTTTAATTATACTGAGATTTAACATAGCTAAATAGAAACAAAATTGTGGAATTTACTTATTCTTTTTTTTAAGCCTCAACTTAAGTTTGTTGACCCACAAAGATTAGAAAGAATTTTCAGAAAACACTAAAAATTATATTGCAAATTAGGATTTTAAATGATACTTTTTAGCAATTAAGTTCTTAACATAACCATTTGAAGTAGGTACCTCCACTTTTTCCCTAAAAAGCATACCATGATGATAAAAGCCCTTAAACTTGAGGAAAACAAAGTTTTGTCATCAAAGTATTTATGTTATTAGGAGGAAAAACCATATTTTTTGTTCATATTATTAAATTTTTTAATCCTTTCTAGATTGTTCAAAATTTTGGTTAAAAGTTTTTTTTTTTTTTTTTTTTTTTGCATCAGTGGGTGGTCCAAAGATAACTATGGGAATTTTAGCATCTTTTGTGATAAAAATGTTTTGGGAATTCTTGGAGAAAAAAAAAAAAAAAGACTCAAGACACTTGTTTAAACAATTGTTTCAATTTTTTATAAGTTTTAATTATAATATAAAGTATCATAATTTATAAATAAATCTCTTAAAATCCCACATTACTTTAATTGCATTAGGTGATATTATTATTAAGTAAAAACTATTTATTAATCAAAAATTGCAAAGCTTAATACAAATCATTAGGCACCAAGATTTTAAAAATATTTTTTTTTTTCAATGTATATAAAATATTATATAACAATCCCATTTTAAAAGTATGGGCAACCATACGTGACAATATCAGAAAATAAGAGCAATGAATATAGTAAATTTAAAATCAACATTCCTAAAATTACTGAGTACTATATAAAAATGCACTTAGATTATTTTCTTAAATTATGTTTTAACAGAAAATCTCCATAAAACAAAGTTTTCAATCATGTAAACATGGCTACTTTCGATAAAAAAAAAAAAAAAAAAAAGTTACTGTTTGCTTAAACAAATCATTTATACAGTATTTTAAGCTTAAAGAAAATATGTTTCAAATCAAATTGTACTTATCAGCTAATATTCTTCAAATAAAGTTTCAGAAGAGTACATTTTATTTTTGGAATATTTTTCAATACAGAGAATTCCATTGTGATGAAAAACTACTATAAAAATAAAAAGAAAAAAAAGGGGGAGGGTATTAACCAGCTATTTTAGAGAAAGAATAAAAAATTAAAAAATTTCCAATCAATATAATCTTTGTAGTACAGAGTATTTTGCTTACTGGAAATAGTAAATTTAATCCTTTAGCTTTCAAGTTAAAATGAAAGCTTTTTATATAATTTATTTTAAACCTTGATATTGCAAATTAGTGGAGGTCCCTAATTTTAAAACATTTGAGACAGAGATAGAAATCCCCACCCCAGTAATAAAACCTCTCCTCAATCTTTTTGCAAGCATGCCTGTAAATATTTTTCAACTTAAGCTTGTGAAATAATTATGAAAAAAAATTCCAGGATTTTTCAAGACTTTTCCAAAACTGACTGGTGTGCCCACCCACGCACGCACACACACACACACACACACACAATGGTCATCAATTTCAAAAACACAAACTTTGTGATTTATCTTTTAATAGATTGACAGATGAGATATTCAAAGAAAAGCTACCACTGGTTCTAATAATTCATGTCACACAGATAAGTTAAAAGCAGCAAAGAAATCAAAGTGTTGAAGGTTAAAACACAACTGAATGCAGACCTGGTTATGTTACACATTTTGTGTAGCATTCTACAGTTTGGAGTTCTACTAAACTTGAAAATTTGGAATAACACACTTTAATTCTTACTGCTACAAATTTCAGGTATCTAGACTACTCATGATTTGTGAATGTCACAAAAATTCTTGATAGCTAAACATTTCCTGTAATGAACAGAACTACAAATAGAAATTTTCACAAAAAGACTACTTCTATTACTCATGACTTTCATTGCACAGAAGAAAACATTTTTTTCATCTATCTTAGCCTTCAGCTCCTATGGACTTGTCTTTTGCAGATCTTCACATGGCATTGGATTTTGCGATATGTGCAAAGTTCTGAGTCTGCTCAGCTTTCTCTGCATAGCTGTCGGCTGACTTGAGCAAATCGTGTGTGTGCACCTTCAAGCTTGTGTTTTTTGGTCTTCAGTTCTTCACTTTCCATAAGCATGGATTTCCGTTTTTGTCCAGCTGCTTCTTCCTTTTTTTTTTTCTTCTTCTCGGCTTTAAGGTATTGATTGTATGCTGTTTTGGTATTGTGACCAAATACTCCATGATAATGCACTGTACAACCAGAGTGTGGTTTCATATTTTCAGTAGAAATTTCCTTATTGACTGAGAAACCTCTATCCACTGAGACCTGTCCATGAGAGAGTACCAGCAATCTGCAAACAACTTTCCAGTGTTTGATATTCTTTATTGCTAGACAAAGGGTAGAACAAAGTGTCCAGGCGGTTTTCATGGTTGCAGAAATTCCTGAAAGCAATATTTCCAGCAGCCTCCTCCTCAAACTCTTTGTACTGACTGATGATGTCATCACAATCAGACTTGTTGACTTATTTTCAGTCCATCATGTCAGAAAGACATCTTTTTAGACTAACTTCTGTAGCAGCCCCCCCCACCACCACACACACACGGATCTAGGGTTCAGCCTTATAAGTGACCTTACAAGAAGTAATTTAAGGAGAGACTTTACCAGAAGTTTCTCACTGACGATGATTAACATCATCTTTGTTGCAATTCTGAAAGCAAACAGATCTTTTGTTGACATTTCTTTTTTTTGGGGGATAAATTTTGCACAGGCATATTTGCTAGAAATCCACACTATCTTTGCAGCATGTTTGGGTTTGACAAAATTATTACAAGTTCATTCAGTTTGGAAAATGTAATTATCATTTTAGTGTGGTCTTCCTTTACAAATCTTAAGTTTCATGATCATGCTAAAAAAGATGATCTGCAAGGAAAGGAAGCAACAGTTTATCACCGTTTTATCAGAAACGGCTCAATGTCTTGAAACAGACACAAAGATTTGCAGTTGAAAATAAAACACAATTCATATTTGACAGGTAATTTTTGGTACTGTGTAGTTGGCTGTTTTGAAACATCTGTGCATGGAGCTAATCAGTTCTGATACACTTTTTTTAGTAACCAAGCATCACTGAATACACAATCACCTTTCTCCACAAATGGAAATACTGTAGTGTACTACGAGTAAGTGTTTCAATTTATATATGCTCTGCACACATGGCAGAAATACAAAAGTAAAGGAAGAGTTGCCAGATTGAAATTTTAATATAAAAGATAAGCAATAAAAGCCAAATAAGTTTTAAATATATTTCATCACTCCCCCCCCCCTATCTTAAGATAAAATAAAATAAACAAAAGCACATTTTCTATTCTATCATCCTTCCCATCTCTGAGCAAAATTGGATTCTTAAACTTGTAACAAGTTTTGGCAACAATTTAGACAAACGTAATCTACAGATACATAAAGTATTTTCATTTTTTCAGAATGAACTCACCCACCACTGACTAGAGATCAAAAGGATTTTTTACATTTGAAATTGATATGTGAATAAAATTTCTTCTATTGTTCAAATTTTAAAAAACTGATTATTTTTTTTTAGATTCTAAAATGTATTTTATTACTGTTAAATAATTTATTTTCCTTTCAACTACAAATTCAATGAGCGTGAATTAATTTATCTTTGACAGAGATGTTTACTTGTCACTGACGCCTTTTATCTTTGCTTTTCCTCTTTTCTTGTTGAGTGAGGGTAGCAGCTAGGAGAAGGCAGGCTTTCATGTTCTTTCTCCATTTCTTTCTTGTCACGTAGGCAAGAAAAACTCATTCTAATCCAAGAAACAAACTACTGTTCAGAATAAATGACAAATATTACTGACAAGAGAAGAGGAAAAAAAACTTTAAAAATTAAGCCAGATTTCTGGGATTTGCCATTTTGACTTTCATGAATTGAGAAAAAGGATGTGTGGGAAGCCCAATTTAGAAAATGCCAGGGCTATTGCTGTTTTTCCAGGATTTTTCAAAGCCTGGAAGAGGTACTGTCAATTTTCCAGGACCTGTACAAATTCTGTGAGATGTCCTCAAATGTATGCTAGCTGCAAGTTCAACTTACCTGAAGCAATTCTTTTTCACATTGTTTCTTAAGGGCCCGATAACGCTTCTCATCAGCAGATGATAACTCACCAGTTTCATCTTTCAATTGTTGCAGTTTCTGCAGCTCAGGCATGCTGCACATAGAAAAGAAAAAAAAAATATTCAGAAGATAAAATCGGATAAAAGAGAAAAAGAAAACCTCTCACGTAACAAAATTCTGCATTGTCAACCCATTTCTGCAGTAGGAGAGAGAGAGAGAGAGAGAAAAAAAAAGTAAGTAACTTAAAAAAAATGTCTGGGCTCTACCTGTCCATGTTCCGGATCTGATTATGCAAGGCCAAAAAAGAGACTGGAGAATCAATGGCCTCTCTACTTTTGGCACACAATCGCACAACCTAGAAGAGAAAAGAAAAGGTATAAGCAGCTTGTAAATAATTAAGTTTACATATTTTGTCATACAAGTCTAACACTGAGAAAGAGAAAAAAAAAAAAAATTGCCCCATTTTTGCCAATCAATTGTCTTTTAAAAGACATGAAGTAACATAACCTAAATTAATGTAGTTAGATACAATTAGCCTTTGTACATAACTACTACACTTAAAGAATTGACTTTAACAGGTGATAAAAAGATTTAAAATTTCCAATGTACATAAGATAGCCCACAAAGTAATCAGACAAATACCTTTTAACTAAAACAATTATACTAAAATAGTGGTTTTATTTATTTATCTGCTACAAGACCTTACAGAGTTTTGAAAAAAATAAAAATAAAATAAAAATCTTTGGCTCCCATTTAAAAAGAGCAATCTTAATTGTGCTGTTACATTTGTGTCATCCTATTAACAAACCCAGAGTAGAAATCCTGCTCAATACTTACCTTCAATCCAGTTTTGTGAATTTTTTCAGTGAGTTGATCGACAGCAATATTTGATGGTGCACAGACCAACACAGGGCCATTGCCTTGCTTGACCAGATGATAGACAATGGTAGCAGATGTCACAGTTTTCCCAGTTCCTGGAGGTCCCTGAAATAAGTGAGTGGGAAGGCATAATTGGTAGATGCCAATAATTTGGCCTTATGCAATGAGAATTATCCAAGTTTAAAATGAAACACTGAAAAGTCAAATTTAAAAAGTTGACTTGTGCACAAAATCTAAATAGATCAAACATCAATCTAAACAAAAAAAAAAAAAAAAAAATCAAGATCTTTGAAAGTAATAAACTTCTCAGAATTAAATATCTTAGCAAGAAACATCAAAGATAACTTTCAACATCTCAAGTTACACTGACATTTATTTAGCATGTAGAAAATAAGCTGAGTTTGATATAATTTTAATCAAAGCTTGCTTCCTTGGCACACTTTTACAAAAGATCCCCTTTTTTCTATCCTCCGTGAATAGTGTTTCAACCTTCAATTTTGCCTGCTTCATTTTATTTTAGCTTTAAGAAAAAGTAGAAATTCTAAGTAATTCAAAGGAAGAACTACAAAATTTCAGGTTTCCTAGAGTCTACAATATTATGTTGGAGAGATGTTACCAAAGAAAAGTACAGTGCAAATTCACTTCAGTATAATTTACAGCAAAATGTTGTGAAAATGAAAAAGCACATCTATTTTTAACTCAAATAATCATAAAATGATCAGTCAAGAGCTAGAAAACAGAAACGAGGTCAGAGTAGGTGTAGGAATCAAATGTGGTTTCTGCTTCATGTAGTTAAAACAGTTAGCAGTAGGGAAAGAAAACAGTTCTATGCCAAGGAATGTCAGCATTGTTGACATGGTCTACAATAAGCATTCGTAGAACTATCAACAGATAAAGTTATCTTCTCCTTACATACTTAAAAATCATAAATACAATACAATCTTCCTATAAAAAGGAAAAAACTTGTTATCAGTGCCAATATTAAACAATTGAAACAAGATTCTAACATCTACAGAGGAAATTTGTACTCTTAATTCCTTTTAAAATGTATGAATCAATCGAAAGAGAAATTTAATAAGGGACATTTTTGATCTAATAGTAAATGCTAATATATCAGAGGAAAAGGTTTTTTTAAGTTATAAAAAGATGAGAAATATTAAGACAAAGATGTATACATGGAAGCCATTTATAACCTGCACCCTCCACAGAACAGATTAATAGGCAGAAAAAAAAATTACAATGCTTACCAATGAAGTTTTCAATAAAGAAAGAAAAAAAAAATATATAAGCACAAAATACAAAAACTTTTAGCCACATTGAGGACTTTACTAATAAAGCAACTAATTTTTGTCTTCATTTGCTTTGTTAAAGTCATGGTTTCTATAAAAAAAATAATTACTTTTGTGACTTACTTGAATGAGGCTGAGAGGACGCTGCAGCACAGTTTTGACAGCATATACTTGGGAATGGTTCAGTTCAGGGAGGCCTGCAGCAGTAAAGCGCTTGGGCAGCTGACATTTCAGCACTGTATCCTCTACTTCATGGCCAAGAAGCTTATGATAGATGTAACCCCAGACAGAAGTTTCATCAACTGCAAACGTCTTCAAAGCTGCCTGCATTCTACAAAACACAAGAGAATTATAAATAAAAAACAAACAAGCAACACTTGCTAACTTCATTAAAAAGGAAATGCAGTTACAATAGCAAATTTACCACTGGTTAATCTAGTCTAGAAAATATGTTGACTAACAAATTAATTCTATATTAAACAACACAAGAGATCAGAATTATTTTATTCAGTATATTGTGACACTATTACAAGCATGGATTTTATAAGCAATTGAAATCAATAAGAAGCTGGTAAGGATGAAGTTAACCATTGAAGTTTGCAGTGAGGGGAGGCCCAGAAGGTTGAGATCATTTGAATATAAACAAATAGACATAGTTATATTGGGTTTTATACAAAACTTATTTTGAATGAAACTTTGAAAGAAGAGAGAGACTAAATTTTAAAGAGAACCTAGAATTCACACACACGTTAATATCAATAAAGTTAACATTGGGGAGAAGAAAGAAAAGGGACTAATCCATGAGAAACTGGTCAAATATGGATTTTTTTGATAATATTAAACATGCCCCCTCCCCAGTAAGAGATAGCAATGATGGAACTGGCCAGAGCCAAATTTGAACAAAGTGTGGGATTTATCAATTTATCTCTAACTGGATGTGTAGGAAGTGTAAGGGGTTCAAATCCCTACCTAGTATGTTGTGTTCACTTTCACAAAAATGTACTTGGGAAAGGTATAAATCTCATCTATGGGTTAAACAGCAAGGTAGACAAGGCTCTAAAGAGACTTGGTTAGCAGCTAATCAAGGAGAAAAACTAGTCTAAATTCAAAAATTGGAGAAGACAACAGGAATTACTCCACTATCATTCACAAGAAATAATGGAAATTCACAAATAAAAAAACAGTCTGTAGAGAGTCCTGAGTGTGTATGTCTTGAAGGGTATCCTAAGCTCTCATTACATTGAGATTAATTTTGAACCTTTGATCAGTTGTTACTGGGAGAAGTAGCCAGGAGCTATAAACTACAGACTAACGACCAATCACCTTCTGTCACCTGCAAGACAAACTTATTAAAATATCAAAGTAAGATCAGATTTTCCAACTTAAGAATTTCTGATCACAGAAAAATTATGTTGAAAATCAAAGACTAACTGATTGCAGAGGCTAACACCATAGTTCCTGGATTGTACTAAACCAAGTATCAATCTAACAAACCAGTGAATGCTGACTGTAAAAACTGAGCAACTAGTTGTAGCTAGAAAAAACACACTGCTACCACAGAAGGATTAATGACAAAACTTGTAAAAAAATAGTTGAAGAAATAAATTATTTTTATTAAGAACAGTTGTTTTCTACCATCTTGAAAATCAGTTGATTTTTCTTCTAACTGGATTTGTTTAGTTAAGGCATTACAACCAAATTTACCCAAAGATCTCTACAGATGTAATACACACAATGTTGACAAAGTGATCAACTGATAGGGAGACCAAGCCACGGAGCAGAGGCAAATGGTCCTAATATTATCTTCACCTTAACTCTTAGTGATATTTTTTTTTTTTTTTACAATAACCATCAATAAAATTAGCAGCTAAAGAATCCTCATCAAAATGAAAACCCTATTATCAATAAAAGGGGGACAGAAAGAGAAGGGTGACAGAAAGAGAAGAGAGATACCCTCCTTTATACTGTCTTGTATTCAGAATGTTCAGACTTCATTTGCCAGATGGACATCTAATGAAAGTGAAATTAATATACTAAATTGAAAAGTAATGGTTCAATAGTGCACTTAAGATTATCAAAGAGGGGACAATGACAGTAAGTCTAGTAATATATTTATGTGATAATTGGCTGTTTTTTTGTTTTGTTTTTTTTTTACTTTAAAAAATAAATAAATAAATAAATAAAAATTCTTACCTATCAAAAGAAGTAGACTTCCATACAAAGTCTACAACAAAATTGTGCGTGCACTCCACAGGTACACCAGCATTGCTCTTCAGTTCAATGGCTACTTCATCACTGTAATTATCAGGTATTTTTATGACATGCCCCACTCCAGACCAAGGTTTATGTAGCTCACCCAGGTAACGCAATCGCAGCTCATCACCATGCATCAGTTTCATCTCCTCATTGGCCTTCGGTAAGCGGAAGTAAGCAATTCGCTTCTTGTTCAATCCAACATCCCAACGGACAACAATGTTGTCTTGGGTCTGGGATTCCTTCAGTTTTTTGTCATAATCTGCTTCCAGTTTAACCAGAGGACCAAAGATATTTTGATACTGATATGCATCATCATATCTGGAATAAAATTTGATGAAATTTCAACTCATCTTCAATTTCAAGCAATTTACACTTGTAATTATAAGAGAGGAAGAAAGTTTTTACCTTAACAAAACTTGTTGGGGTTCCTCATCCACTCCTGGTTTTTCAAGATCTTCCAGTTTAGCATCAGGGTTTTCCTTAAAAATATAACACAATCATTTTTAAATCTAATATTTAAAAATTATTTTAGTTACAAAATTAAAAAGGCATGACAAAATTCTAGCTAGAGAAATCAAATCCCCCACCACAAAAAAAAAAAAAAAAAAAAAAATTAAACATGAAAATGCAATTATAGGATAAATAGCTGAAAAGATATGTAAGCAAATATTTTAATAAATGTAGATTTATATTTAAGTTTTCAACTGACTGAACCAATGAAGTAAATTAACATTGTAATCATTTGATGGCACTGCTAACTGTAGTTCTTATTACTTTCTTGTTTCTTTCTCCACTCTTATGAACATTTGTAAATGGTAAAATATTGGGTTGCCTAAAGATTGTGAGTGAGATTTTTTTTATATATATATATATATATATATATATATATGTGCTACCCAACAGATTTGTATTATTCAAAATCTTAAGTCAACAATTTAATACAAACCTTCCAGAGCTCCTCCAGTTTATTTATCTGCTGAGCAGAGATCTGGCGAGCTCGAAGTTGTTCTTGGTCAGATGGAATCTTTACCAACCAGCAGAGAAACTGACGATCTTGGATGAGGGGCTGCCACTGACTTGGATCCCTAAAGAGAAAACAGAGACAAATTACAGTAAACTGCAGTCATTATGACTTTTGGTAATCCAAACAACTCCCCATTTCAGAAATGGGTAGAGCCAAACAGAGTTTATATCAAAGCACTAAAAAGAACTGAATACAACATAATTGATAAAACAACTAAAAACTGCTTTCTTCCTAAAGACTTACAGCAAAGAAAGACTAACAGTGGAAGTACACAAACAATCCCTGAAGAGCAAATCCACTTCTAAAAGATAATTTTCAAAAGATATGAACAGTTGAAGAATAAATTTCTTTAGTTTTTAAAATTGAACAAAAATGGTTGGAGAAAATATAAATTCACAAATGTCTTAATTTCATTGGGTTTTTCTTTTCCCTTTAAAAAGTTGATCTAGGAATGCGGAAACTAAACCTGCATTTAATGTTTAATATTATGATAATCACAACCCCAACAGGCACACATACTCTCCACCCTCAGTAATTTAGCCACACTTTAAAATATGCCCAGTCAACTTGGTTTTGCTACAGAAGAATAATTAAAACCCTATTTCACAGATCACTGCTCCTTTACAAAGTTTTCTCCTTACAGAAGATACTGTGCCAGAATCTCAGTAAATAACTGTATTAAAGCTTTGATAAGTTTGTTGAAGTACAGATAAAGCCATCTTTATATATAAAGTTCCTATTTGTAGATATTAGAAATGCTCCACACAAAAGACAATGAACAAGTAATTTTGTTTCTTTTACAACAACCAATTTCTTATTTTGAATTATACAAGTGGAACTGGAATGCACACCAGACTAAAATGCCACATCCAGAATCAACTGTTAAATCCTTAACAGAAATAGGATTTAGATAAGATTTAATTAAAATGAACAATAATTCACACAAAATGAGGGGTTTTCTAAAAATATAGACACATCAGAACAAACATAAAAGCTGAAAACTTCATGTATTGCCAAAGCTTATTATATGCTTGATTATTTAACAAAGTGCAAGTTTTGAGGCTGTTCAATGTGATAATTTGTCAAAGTTTGTAGGGCAAAATGATTAGATAAATTGCTTTCATTAAAAATAATAAATGTTCTAAAACCATCAAACTAAAAACAATGACGAAAAAAAACAGTAAAGAAATTATGTCACCAGAATTTCATTAATGACAAGTATCAAAAAGTTTGAATAGTTTTCTTACCAATTCATGTCTTTTAAGCTGCTTAAAGTAGCACAGGGTTGACGACAGAGAAGCACCACAACAGAATCTGCTTTGGCAGGGATAAAGCCAAGCAAAAAGACATTCCTGCAGCCACAATTGTAGCACTCAAGGACTGTTTCACCAAGTGGACCATCTTTGTGAAGAGTAACTTCTTTAGCCTTGGCACGCACCAAGTGATTAATGATATGACTGAAAGAAATAATTACACATGGTTAGGAGTGTGAGAGGAAAAAACAAAACAAAGCATAATTAAGGACACCTTCTCCCAATGTACACTGGAAAATTGTTAATACAATTATGGCAATCAATTTAAATAACTCTGATAAAAAAAAAAAAAGAAATAAAAATACAAGGTTCACAAATTTTTCCAGAAATACTTTTATCTTATTGGGGGGGTGGGGGGGATTGTAATAGTAAATTTGAAGTTTACATTAAGCAACAAATTTTCTAAATGTTAATCACAGGTAAAACATTAATAATTTTGTTAGGTATTAACTAAATGTTATAAATCATAGGATTGCCAATAGTCACTTTATCACTAACCTTTGAAACATTTTTAACATCTAAATATCAACAAATTCCTATAAATAAGGAACCCCAAAAATAAGACCTTTTTTGGGGGGGTGCATTCATTTCTTACTAGTTTTTAAAAATTGAATGTATTTTCAGTTCCTTGAATTTAATCTTACAAATACTCACCTGCCAGAGGTATTACCACGTCCATTACAAAACCATTTCTTAGTTGTGTTGCAATAGACAACACACGCAGGATCATGAATTCCACAATATCTGAAAAGAGCATAATCATTATACAAAGAAAGTTCTAAAAATTCTCAGTCTGATTTAATTCCCAAAATTAAAATTTGTTTGGAAACCATTTTTGATCAGACAGGACTTTTCAGTACCCATTTAGTATTCAGGTTACAATTATCTTAAGCCAATGTCAATCACAAATAATTTATAAAAAAATTTTTTTAAAGCACACCACACTGAGAATGGCATACAATTTTCATAAAACCCATTTTAAACATTCTAAATGAAAGCTGAAGTCAATCCATTTCTAAGATATTAAACATTACATTCATTCAATTTAGTTCACATTTCAACAGTCAACTGTTTTGACTTGTTTTGTGTAATCTTGTTATATATTCCATGTGCTTTGATACAAAACTCTTCAGCTAGCCAACTTGAATGTCTAATTTATTGAATATTATAACTATTAAACACTTTTTGGTAGAAGTTCTACTAACATGAAAAAAAAAAAAACAAACTTCATAATTTGCACATTTTCTCAGTGGTATTAAGAAGAATGAAGAAAAAGCATATTCTCAAACCATGAAGATCAATTACAAGGATCAATATAAAAAAAGAAGGTCTATTTAAAACAGAGAACACCTCTTGAAAAGAAACTTTTGTTGAGGCCAGAGTAAAGTCCTGAAAAATAAATATTTTGATTCAAACTACTTTTTAAAAATGTTTGAAAAAAAAAAAAAAAAAAAAAAAAAAAAAATTTCCATTTCTAGATTTTATTTTTTCAGGTTCATAACACCATAAAAACAGCTGTTATAACTATATAACTGATGGTTTGCGGGTAGTATCCAGAAACTGAAGGTCAGATTAGAAATCAAAGCAACTAATGAATAAAACCATTGAATAAAAAAACAAAACAAAAGCAGTTAAAAGAAAGACATTCATGAATGCAAAATCTTGTCTAAGCTTTGCAATTAAATTTACTGGGATTAGGAAGTGAAATATTGTATATCCCACACTTGCTACATTTCATCATTAGATTCATACACAAAACATTTTACTGTAATCATACATCTAATAATACAAAGTGATTATATCCAAAAATCATCAAAGACCTTTTCTTGTGCATTTTTCTAAGTTGTTAAAAGGATTACAAAGAAAAATGGACATATTATTTTTCCTCAAATTCTAGTCATTAATTGTTCATGTCATTGTGATATTATTGCTAATTGAATTTAGACAATGCATCAAGTTCAATATCTTATATACAGATCAATTATCTGGACTGACAAGCATACAACATCAAAAATGCTGACAAATTATAAAAGACAAATCTAAATTAATAGGTTATGTGTTAGGATGACTCTTACAAAACTTAATCAAGTTTTGTAAGAGTCATCCTAACACATAACCTATTAATGCATTAAAATATATTCACACCTGCTCAGGAGGAAAACTTACAATTGTAAAAGCAGTAGAACAAGTAGATATTTTAAAATCAGTAGAATTAGATATTTAAGGAAAAAATAAATATTCATAAAAAATTGTATCATTTTTCTATACAAATTCAGCAAATACATATCTCAAATCAGACAAAGCATAAAACAGATTTATTTTGCCTTCATTATGCAGGCTTCCTAGAATCAGAACAAAAAAAAAAAAAAATCTGTGTGGGACAATACTAAATCATTAATATCCATTTGTTAGGCTGATGTCCTCCAGTCAAAATAGAATAAAATAGTGTGATTTTGTTCTAAAGCTGTTATTTTAATTTGTGAGGTAGATTGTCGATCTGTTTAGGTTTTATGTTATTTATAACAGTTTACCACTTTGATTTATCAAACTTTTGTTTGGATTCAATACCTTACTAACACACAGGGGTGAGTGTGAACATTTTTTTAGTAGAAGCTCTGTTTATTTATTAAACTGTTTATTTATACCTACCAACTTGAGTGCAGAGGGAGCATCTTTTCTTTAATAAGATTCAGTCTAATAAACGAAAATAAATATATTGTTTAATAAATAAATCGAGCCTCTACTCAAATATCCACTAAAAATAATGTTTAAGTGATAAAAACCTCCAGGCTAATAAATAGATAAAAATTCACATTATAAAAAATGTATAAGCAAATAAGAAAAGTATATCTAACATGTCACTTTTCTTGACGAGAAAAGAAAAGAGGAGAAAAGAAAAGAGGAGAAAAGAAAAGAGGAGAAAAGAAAAGAGGAGAAAAGAAAAGAGGAGAAAAGAAAAGAGGAGAAAAGAAAAGAGGAGAAAAGAAAAGAGGAGAAAAGAAAAGAGGAGAAAAGAAAAAAAAGAGGAGAAAAGAAAAAAAAGAGGAGAAAAGAAAAAAAAGAGAAAAGAGAAAACTTCAAGTGCATTTTCTCAGTATACTTTTTAGTTTTTGCATTATCAGCAAAGTTGAAATTGCCTTTGATTGTTAGAAAGCTATAAGCAAGTTTTAAAATAAGTTTTTTAACACCTTAGTTGATTATATCAAACAACCGTAGCAAAAAAGATGCATAAAATGCAGATGAAAAGAAAAAAAAAAGAAAAAAAAAAAAAAAAAAAAAAAAAAAAGAATTTTTGGTCCATGTCCATTTAATATTGAACACCAAAATCTATGGCTTAGCATCAAATATTTTTCTTCTGATAACAGAACGAGAAAGTTATTAACAGTATTATTCCACTTATAAGAAAGTTGGATTACTACTCTATGACTTAACACTGCTGTCTGACTCCCACCCCCTCATTTATTATCTCACATCCTAATGTGCATAAAAACAAGTTTTAACCTGTCTTAAAAGGTTCTATTTTGTCATTCATTCTAATGAGAATTACATCCTGTAAAAATAGGATATATGCAAGTCATCTATTTGCAATAATAACACTGAGACTAAGAAATATCAAGAATGAATGACAAATTCAGTGTACAAAAATGAAACTGATCAGAATTCTAGTATCAGATACAAAGAATAATAATGGTGGAAACAATATATGAGGATGTGGATATAACACCTGGCCACAGAACTAATTGTTAGACAGATAGGTAACCAGAATTTGCTAAGAATTTGGCAGCTCAAAATACTTTAATAATTTGTGATAATTTCAAATTTACAATTAGGAAGACTCAAATAGGAAACAGTTATGAAATACTTCAGCATGAACAAGATTAATGAAATGTCAGACAAAACAAATCCAATACTTTATGTGATGGAGTAAATTCCATAAATAAACTTAAACTAGAAAATGAGGTGACTCTCAGAATGTGGTAGACATTAGAATTATATATTTAAAAATGAATAAAAAAACTGGAATGAGGGCCAGAAATTAAATGTCAGAACACAAAATATTTTATAATTATATTCTTTCCAAAGCATAGTGAATTTAACATGGCTGATGTTAAGGCAATGTTTTAGAAATAATTTGGTCAATATAAATATTTGCAGCTCAAGTGTCCTAGTGATGACCGACTTACACAAGTCCAGTAAACAGAGAATGTGAAAGGATAAAACTAATCAGCAGATCACTTTGAGAAGTCCCATTTTCAAGAACTTTGACAAGATGATGAAATTTGTACCAGAATATAGAAAAGAAAAAAAACTTTAGAAACAAAACTTAAATTACAAGTAAAATTAAGTGCAGCCCCCCCCCCATACTTTACTCATTGATGCTCATATTTTGGAAAATAATTGTATATGCTGTCTTGAAAAACTTGCTCTATAAAAGTGCCATCAATTTGCAATTCAGTGAAATCACCCCACCCCCATAAATGGCCTCATGCATAAAAGTGTAAGATTTGAGGTCATTTCAAAGGATTTCACTTAATGTACTGAAACAAAAGCTTTTTATATATGTACAATTGGAAATAAAACCAGTTTTTCATTCTAAGAGTATTCTGTCTTTTGAAGAATTGAAATATCTGGAAAAAAATTGGGGTCATTTTTTTTTTTTTAAGCTGTCCCAGTAGGACTGGGAGAGAAAATAATACAGGACATTTGTACAGAGATTTTTCCACTGAAGTAAGGCATTGTAAGACTATTTGCATCCATTACCAATGTGAAAAGAAGTGTTTTCAAAATGGTCACTACCCATAACTGCTGACCTTTTAGATATCTACCTAAGAAAAAGAAAAAAAAAATCCACATTAAGATTGAGATTATATCAGAATGTACTCCAGCCATTTTTAAGAAAAAACAAATTATGGATACAATGTTAGTAAGTTTTCCATTTGACATCATTGGCAGTTGTAAGAAGGTATGCTAAAGAGCATGAAGCACACCTAGAGAAGAAATATTTAAGATGAACTTGGATTCAGTATCAGTTTAGGATTTTTCTTCATGACCTGGGTCAGACACTGAACTGTGTCCAACGCCAGCTCGATATAGAAAGAAATAAGACCAACAGAATGTATGTCACAAGATTATAGTTTTCTTGAAATTATTAAAATCAGCAAATACTGAGAAGGCAGGAATTATAGGCACCATTGAGTTACTAATAAAAAAAATTAAAAAAAAAAAAAATTAAAAAAAAAAAAAATTAAAAAAAAAAAAACTGAAACTGGTTAGTTAATTATATGGGGGGAAATAAAAGAATTTGGACAATGAAATAAAGTTATGAACAGTCAAATACAGACAATAATATTGTATAAATTTAACAAAAACTCTAAGAAAGCATTTGCACAAGCTTTGTAAATACCAATTTAAACCAAAAGAGTAAATAAGAGTTCAGCAGTTATTAAAAATCCCAAAGTTGCACAAAATGTTTATAATTCAAACCTTTCCTGATTGTATTCAAGTTTTAAATTAGAAGGATTGGGGGCAGATTATAATATTGAACTAATTTTAACTGCTACAATTTTAAATTTGAGTATCTGCCTATGAGTATGGGACACATGGCAAAAAGATTTTTTTTTCTTTTCTCAAAAGCAGTAAATTTCAGTTTTCAAATTAATGTGGAACTAAAGAAAATTATAAGTCTATACAAATATAACTGCTTACATTTATAGAAATGGAGAGTGGGGTGTGTGTGTGTGTGTGGGGGGGGTCTTGTTGGAATCTCATATATGTTACTGTACATCTCTGGGGGTGTTTGGAGTAACATATGCTGTCCTTTATGATAGAGTACATCCACACACAGGAAGAAGCCATATTGTGAATAGATTGGTGTTATACTGTTATAAATGTGGATATTATAACTGACAAAACTGGATACTGCTGCTAACAATATTGGTGTCTTTGTTATTCTGCCATGAAATCTAACAAAATGTCTCAAATCTGAAAGATGAAATAATCCTAGGAATTATGAACTGTTTAAAATTTGGCAGGAAAGAAAAACAAACATGACTGATTCCCAGTTATAATCTCACACCAAAACTATTAGTCAGAAATATCAAAAGCATACTGGACACACATGTATCAAATGAAGGGCTTAATGAGCGACACACACACACACATTGTATGTGTGGGTTATTTATTCGTGTCCACATTTCTTGACCAATTTTGCTGAAATTGTACACAGGTTGCAAATTTACCAAGATAAGTAAAGACCAACTTTTCAATGTCCAGACCCCACCCCTGTTTGGCAGGAAAGAAACGGGTTTTTCATACCACCTAAAATCAAAACTTCTATAACTTCCTCATTTTTTTATACAATTTTCTTCAAACATGTTGCCATCATACAAGAAATAAGATAGTGTCATTTTAGTCCTGCTCACTTCCCCACATATAATGAAAAAAATAACAAAAAAACAAAAAAAAACATGATAAACTATTAAAAAGCCAGTATTTTAGCCATAACTCCCTGGTTTGTTATCAGATGCTCTGCAAATTTGCCATGTAAATTACATGACACACAAATTGTAATGTGTGAATGTTTGGTTTAGAGTATTTCAGTTAAAAAATCTGCAGCAAACTAGGTCCAAAATCAGCTTTTTCCATTTAGTCAATAGTTTCTTCATATGATTCCATCCTAAATTGACATTCGAACAACCTTTGATACAAAGATTGCTTGAGAAGGATTATTTAAGCATTAAAAGGGAAAAATTTCCGAAGAAACTCGTATTAACCCCAGCTTTACAATAAAAGTGTGACGAAGGAGGGGGGCATTCATACATTTGCAGCCGAATCAATCTCTGATGCTTCACTGTTTTTATTTGATTATGACATTCGTGAACAATGCCATACTATTTGAAAGTTATTATGGCCATAGGAAATTTACTGAATATCTAAAACATTGAAACAATTTAACCCCAAGCAACAACCACACAAGGTTTTAATTGATGGAATTCCTTTAAGAACAATCAAACACTTGCGAAGGATATACTGTAAAAAAGATGAGGGAGAGAATAGCTTAGTATACCAACGGATGATGCCTGTAAGCAGGGACACAGGGAGACATTTCTAGACAGGGTGGCGTGGTTATACAATTGCAGCTTGTGTGTGTGTGTGTATATGGAAACACATGCATGCCTGTTCTGTTAAGCTATTCAAAGTATTTGAGACAATGTGTCCAAGAAAACAGTACCAAGAAAACTGTCATGTTTCATGGGGAAATCTCCAAAATAATTGGTTTTAAATCAGGTAAAGAAAAATGGCTCACAATGTAGATATATTCTGAGCCATTTTTGAAAAAAAAAAAAAAAAAAAAAAAATGTACACCAAAAAAGTCGGATCCTATCTTCATAAGACAGTGCAAATATCATTATCTGAATTTCTGGGATGAAGAGTTAGCATTATTTACATGCGGACTATTCTCCTCAGCTTTGTTGTTATCACAATATTTCAGCCATTGTGTCCTCCACTATTCATCAGGTATAAACTACAGGGAATTTCAAACTGAACCTTTTATTAAACTTACGTGTAGATTACATCATTCTATTGTCCATGTCTACGGATATCTCTTCTACACCCTGTCTGAAGTTATAAAGCAAATCATAAGCTTCAATAATTCAAATTTGGTTTTTGAAAGAAGAAAAAAAAAAAAAGTCAAATTTTAAAAAGGCAATTTAGATGTCAAAAAGCCAGAGTTAAAATTTTAGGTAGTATCAACATTTTATTGAAGTTATTTTAGGTATTCTATAAAAAAAAAATTTAAAAAATGCTGTCTGAAGTTATTAGGCAAAACCAAATATTTTACTTCAATAAAAAGCTAATAAAATTATTCAAAATTGATAAACACCTATAATAGAACAAATAACAAGTCTTTGAATCCTTTACATTTTTATATAGTAACCTTTCTTTGCAATAACATGTTAAACCCTTCCCTTTACCCATGTTTCGTCATATTATGGACAAAAAAAAAAGAAAAAAAAAAAGTTTTTATTAGAATTCAGACGTCTTAAGCTAATATTAGTTTAATCTGCATAATAACTTCAGTTAGTCCATTTTTGTAAATTCCAAATATCTCAAAAACTAACCATTAAAAATGACAAAAAATTTAGTTAAATATTTTACAAAGGGTGGACATGGACAAATTTAAACTTGATAAATATTGGTTCAGAACTTTGAGTTATTAAGATTTGCATAATAACTTCAGACAGACTGTAGTTCTTATTTTAGTACTACTCAGTACTTGCTTGGCCAAGGGATTTAAATCAATTATGTCACTAAATTCACAAGCCAACACTTAATTGACTAACAAGTCTTGTTTGCACAAATACAATGGGGAAAAATATTTGAAGCATGTAACATACAACAGAAATTAAATACAAGGAATAGAACTGAACCGATAAATACTGGAAATATAAGTAATAGGCAAACCTATAACTACTGAACATCAATAGAGAAGTGGCACAAACTGAAACAGGATTTATCAAGAGAATTTTAATATCTAATTTTAAGAGACCAAGGAAAATGAAAGAAGTGGGGAGTGATGAAATACTCACGCGCATGCATGCTTGGGCAAATCCTTCATGTAAAATTGCTCTTCTTCATCTTCTTCGAAATTCAATTCACCCACACCTTGGTTAATGGCACCAACATTTTTATCAAGCCCATTCTGAAATGGTCCATCAAGCACATCAATCTAAAGTGGGGAAAAAAGAAAAAGAAATCTTAACACTGGACAATACTTCAAATTCTTGAAGAATGAAGAAATTTGTTCAAATTTTTGAAGAAAATGAAAAAAAAAAATTTAAAAACAAAAACAATGTAATTATTTTCCAGGTGAATGAAATCTATCAGAACTAGTTAACCATACAGAAAGGCTTTCACCAAAAATAAGTTTGTAATTATAATGGATGATTTTTTTTTTTTTTTAAGGTTAGTTAATTATTCACTTGTTTTAAAACCTGGTTACAATTTTAAGTCTTAGACCACTGTTGGTAATTAACTTGCTATCATCATTTTAACAGTAATTTTCTACCTTGAGTGATTCTGGCCTTGTCTTGTATAGAAGAGAAAAATGATCCTAGGCAGCATCATACAATGAGAATTATAACTAGGAAGTAAGGCATTTAAGCAGCTTTTTTAATAACAAAAATTGCAATACGAGTTCTGGTAAAAAAAAAAAAGTAGCTGAGACATTAGGTTTATAATACCCAGAAATTCATATACAGATGTCCTCAAGGACACATGGCACGTGTGGATAAAGGTGTTAGTTAGATTCAGTGACAGGACCCAAATAGTGTGAGTTCAATTCCCAGTTAAGGCAGTGGAGAACTTGGAGAGGGGAATTAACAGGAGATAACCGATAACTGACATCCATTAAACATGACATGTGGAACTAGAACAGTCTACCCCAGTGAGCGAAATTGCCAAAACGTTGTAATAAATATGGCAACAAAGATGAGGGCAATAATCCGAATAATGTAAATTCGGTAAATAATACCTCACCTCAGAAATATAGATCGATACAGCC
The DNA here is from genome assembly GCA_964036315.1 of Acanthosepion esculentum. NCBI lineage: Eukaryota > Metazoa > Mollusca > Cephalopoda > Sepiida > Sepiidae > Acanthosepion > Acanthosepion esculentum. Next base: position 16,129,310 of record OZ038480.1, read on the forward strand.
TTTTTAAATTTTACATTCTGAGTTTGTATGGCATTATAGGAAGAGATCATTTCTTATAGGGGATTTATGATACTATCAGATGAGAAAGTTACAAAAAAAAAAAAAAAAAAAAAAAAAAAGGACAATACTTCATAAGCAAAAAAGATAATTTTTTTACTTTTTAGATTTATAGAAATCTAAGCCTGGGAAGTTAAAACAAAGTATAAAGAGCCCAGTACTATGAGTAGTGGTAGGAATTTATTGCCACAGATACTATTGGCAAAAAAAAAAAAAAAAAAACAACCCAAACTTTTTTACTATGCAATCACTTCCTCCTTCAGACAAACTGGAGATTGCCTGAAGTGAAGGCAGTTACCATATGCATTTCATGTATCTTTAAATATTAGGATGTAAAACAGAAACTGTTTTGATACAAATTCAAAGCTAAAGAAAAAAAAAACTATGCTAAAATGTACTTATATTTAGAATTCAATCAAATACTAATATCTTGAAAAGAATGATTGTTAGACAATTGAAGCATAAAACTTAGCACCAAAAAGAGGAATAATGGAAAATAGCTTTTGGCTATAAAAGCAAAGTCATGATTAAACAACAAAACTGAATTTCTTTAAAAAAATTAAAAATGATTTAAGAAAACAGACTTGAATGAATATCAAATCCAGATTTAACAGATGAAACCATTAACCAGTATTTTGCTGTAATTACCTAAAGCATTGCCTACTACAAAAACAACTTACATAAGATAGTTATCAGAACAAAACAAAATAAAAATAGAACAGAGAGAGAGCTCACTGGAGCCCAACTATTGAAGGGGATAGGTAAGTGATGGTGCGTGCCTATGTAAAAGGCACGTAATGTAGAGCTGGCCAAATAGAGCAGGTGGTAAAATTATTGATATTACCAAGCCGAGAAGATTGGCAAAAAATCTTTCTGCAGATACAAACATCAAAACAAATATAAAAATGCTCACAAGTGAAACTGCTAAGAAGACTGATGGAAAATGGGTCACTGATACAAACAAACACGAAAAAAAATAAACCAAGACTTATATATATATATATATATATATATATATAAAAACAATGGTCAATTTGTGCTTGATGATTGCTACCTAATGGCAAAGAACAAATGTATAATTTTATTCTAATTATTAATTTTAGCTGTTATTTTACATCAAGCACAGTTTTATTATCACCAGCACTTTTTTTTTTTTTTAAATACAGAACTTTGTGTGTTTGTTTGGAGGGGGGATAAATTAATCATAAGCAAACAATTTCTCTCAAAATCTGAGTCTTGGTAAATGGGTCAAATTTCAATTTTTCAGCACCCTCATCATTACATTTCTCAAGTACAGCTAATTATTTTTTTTTGTAGCTACCTTGTGGAGGATCATGCTAAGATTCATTCATAGACAGAGGGAGGAAGAAAAAAAAAAACAAAAAAAAAACTTCACTTGCATTTAAAACTAAATTATTATGGTTGGCTAATTACCTCATATGTTCTGCAAAAGTTTAACTTGACTGAACAAAAATGAGTTTACTTTGGCAAGCAATGGCCAACCTAGCAGGAACCAGATGACAGCAATTTCCTGACAATTGAGTAATATTTATAGGAATGTACAAAGCCTAAGTGAAGCAACATAAGTAACAATTAGATGTCAATGACATGACAAATGGCACTTATAGAAAATAAGACTGGATAAACTTCTTCCTATAACTATTTAAGTAATGAAGAGACAAAAAAACAAAAAAAAAAACAACATTGCTTATCTATTAAAAAATAAATATATAGGGTTTATAGTAAAAAAAATATTTTAAAAATTGCATGTTCAACAATATTTGCTACACACACTTAATCTAGATATTAGAACTTTCCATAACAGACTCATTTGTGAATGCTTTTGTTCAAAGAAATAAAAGGACTTCAATCCAGCAGATGTTTTTAAGACTCACTCACATCCAAAATGTGATGGCACTGCATTCATTTTCATAACAGATAATACTAAGACTTTCCTATTTATTATTTTTCTTTGTCTTAGAAAAGAAGATGCTCAAAAAGGCCCTAAAAAGCTTAATGATTTTATAGTATCTATAAATTGAAATACAGTGTAAATGAATATAAGCTTCCCGAGTGGATATGCTACAAGAATTATATTACAAACAAGGTTTATCTGTAACTGGTTAATTGATTTTTTGGTCTGTCTTTCAAATTTAGTTTGTTTTTTTTGGTTTTTTTTTCATCATGGTTGTTTCAAGAGAGTTTAATGCATCAATATTTGAGAAAAAATTATTGGGAGGGGGGCAGCACTACACTAGCACCTTGATCTGTTTACTTAATACTTACCTCCAGATTTGAATCAAAGAAGACTACATTTAAATTTTAATCTGTTTACTTTAGCATGACAATGTCAGCAATCAAAAGTTGACTTGTACAAGATGACACTAAAGCTAGCAAATCCCTAATTTTTAGTATCAAATATAAAATATTTGAGCATGTTTATAAGGCGTTAAGTTGTATTTATTCTTGATGGAATACTTATTAAGGTTCCCAGTTTTTATCTTAAAACTTATTTGACTAAGCTATCAAGAGACCCAAGATGCAAAAGTAAAGAATTGTGGTGGATTCATTCAATAACCAGCAAGATGAGGTTTATTAACTCATTCATTAAGAATCTTAATCATTCATGTGTGTGCAAACCTATAGCACACTAACTTTTATTAGAACCCTTAATTTGGGGGAAAGGCCAAGTAAGAATGACATGTTTTAAGATCCAATCACTTTCCTAAAAATAGTCCTATACACATCATGCAGTATCAGATAATACCTACTAAATAATGGATCTGCAAAGCAAGTATACTAGATTTAGAGTAACAAATCCAATCCAACACTTGAAAGCATACTGAATTTAGAAATGTAACCATAAACTTTTTAAAGATACTTAAAAAAAAAAAAAAAAAAAAAAAAAAAAAAAAAAATCTGTTAAAAGGATTATTAAACATTGACAAGTTTCGTAAGTTTAATTTTAACCACCAATAAGCTTTGATTTTAAATATTCCCTTCCCAAATAAAACATTAAAACACACATAACAAATTACATAAGAGAAAAGTAAGTTTAATAAAACAGCTGCATTAGACAAATTTTAAGGTTATCAAAGGTTATTTTTTCTTTTTTTTGGCTGAATAGCCAACAAAAATAAATATCAGTGGACACTTTATTGCAGGAGCATCATCTTAAATACCATACAAATCACCAAGTAAAATAAGAATTAGACAATTTGTTTAACCAGAATATATTTTCCAAATTAATATTTAGATAAATAGGAAGGGAACGTATAAAATATAGTAAAAATTCATGTTCAATTCTCATATTTTTCAAATTGAAATGATCGGTGAATACAATGCATAAGCAGGAGGAAAAAAATAAAAATAAATAAAAATTTGATACTAAAAAATACAGGTGTTATTTCCCTACCTCTTGGCCACTAGAACTGAATGACATTTTCAAGCCATCAAAATAGGGGATGGAGGCAGGTAAATCAAGCTATCATAGTATTTCCAGAGGAATTTCATGATACCACCACTGTCTGAAAATCATTTCTCAATGATATGTCCCGGAAAGGGATATATTTGTTCGAAGTACCTAAGTGGTTTTGGCTACTGTAACCGGGTAGGACAATCTAGCAGGTAGCCGGAATTGACTGGTACCCGTCGCAGTCAATATGCTTAGGCTTATGCAATCGGCATAGGCCATGTACCTCCACATCAGTCTGTATTTATGGCTGACACCAGCCAATCATATTACTGTGAGGGATAACCCAGGTGTATGCATATTCATTACATCCCCACCACCCCCGAGCTAAATTTTCTTGTGAAATTTAGCTTCAATATTTTCTCTTTTTAGGGTCTGGACTTAATTGATTTTATTCCTGGCATTTGACACACTGGTACCTCTGGCCTTGAGGTCGAGGATACCTCCATTGGTGAATGTTGACTTACTGGAACAGGAATTTTAAATGCGTCATAGACAACTCCCATTGGAATCTCTTCGGTATTTTCCATGACCTCTGTAGTGTGTCTGGGTCTCAATTGATTTCAATGTCTTTTGCACTGAAATTTTTCCCCTTTTATGTTATATATGACCTGTCCAATTCTTTTGGTTATCATTCCTTCTTCCCAATACATTTTTCCAGCCCTCAAATTCTTGAAAAAAAACTGTCACCTGGCTTATACGCTTTAGTCATCTGGTTTTCTTTTTTTAGCAGTTTTCTTCGCCAGACTAGGAGTGCATTTTTCTCGCAAACATTAACTCTGCTGTCGTATTCGGGTTTGGCGTGATTCTATATACTGCCAAAAATTTCTGAATACTTCTTTCATTCGTGTCCATGCCTTGATTTTTCTTCAACGCTCGTTTAAAGGTGTCCACGAACCTTTCCGCCTGTCCATTCGATCTTGGATGATATACTGGCACTGTCACGTGATCAATGGACAATGTACAGAATTCCTTGAATTCTCTTCCCGTAAACTGCATTCCGTTGTCACTGACTAAAGTTTTAGGGTGTCCAAAGTGACTACAAATTTCATCAAGTGCATTTATTGTATTTGTTGCTGTCAGATGTCTGCACTTAACAATTTCTGGCCACTTAGTGAAACTGTCCATAATGATCAGGTAATAAGATTAAGTCTTTTTCCTGACAGTTTTTTGTCTGTACCAATTTTTTTCCATGTTAGCTCATTTATTACCGAGATGATATCACTTCCGGAATCAAGTAATAATTTTATGGTCTGCCCATTTTTTACATTGAGGTATTTTCTTTGACCCTCCTCAATTTCGTTTTTAGACAAAACTACGTTCACCTTTGTTTGAGACTTTGATTTTACTTTTCTCTGTTTTGCCTGAAAATGGGAACTTCTATGGCCTACATGGCCACAATTAAAACATTTTATCCCTAAAGAAAATCCTTCTTTATATGCTGTCCACTTCTGTTGTGTTACAGTTTGTACTCGCGAAATGCTTTTCTCCTCAATCCGAGTATTATCCTTTTTTATGTTTACAAGTCACTGACATTCTTCCATTACTTTTTGTAGCGTAATCTTCGGATCCTGTTCCATGATAGTGAGGCTTCTTGATCTAATTCCTTTGGTGTTGTTAGACCCTGCACAAAAATTAGACACTTGAACATGTCGCTTGACAATTCCTTTAATTTAAATGCCCTTCACTGTGCGCTAACCACACCTGCATACGTGACAAAAACCATCATCCTCTTGTTTTACGATATTTAGACATTTGTATTGTGTATGAAACAGACTATCTCTTATCGAAAATTTGACAATTCTGGCTTCTTTGGGAGGATTAAATTCGCATATTTTGTATTTTCTTCTGTTCCCAACTTCTGCAACAATAGAGTGATTTTTTCCTCGTGGGACCATTGTTCACATCTTTTCATAAATATTGTTTCAAACCTACGAAAATAAGCCAGAAATGTTGAACTACTGTCAGAGTCGTATTTAAATTCAGAGAGTGAATTTGAAATTCCTTCAGCAGAAAAAAATCTAGAACCCAGTTCTTTTGTTGTCCTAGATAATACATCTTCCCAAAGTGATTTATTGTCTTTTGCCTGTTGTTTGAATAACTTTTCAAACCTTTCTTGTTGAATAAATTGTTGTTGGAATTTTTCTGTAAAGTGACTTGTAGAACCTTAGTTAACTCTGCAATTTGTTCCATTCTATCCACAAGAAAAAATTTTGCTCCAATTTATATAGACAATAAAGTCCAAACAAGAGGTGGGGGCAATTTCTTACTTTTCCTTTTCTAACGTTCATCATTAATAAGCGTTGAAACAAAAATGAAAGAAAAATTACTTGCTTTCTGTAAGCGCCGAACAAATCTTTCTAACATTCTTCGTTAGTAAGTGTTGTCAACTGTATATTTTTTCTTTTGTTTTAACTTGTGAGGTAGTCTCGAATTTTGTCTCCAACTGATATATCCCGGAAAGGGATATATCTGTTCGAAGTAGCTAAGTGGTTTTTACTGTAACTGGGTAGGACAATCTAGCAGGTAGCCGGAATTGACTGGTACCCGTCGTAGTCGTAGGCAATATGCTTAGGTTTATGCAATCGGCGTAGGCCATGTACCTCCACGTCAGTCTGTATTTATGGCTGACACCAGCCAATCATATTACTGTGAGGGGGAACCCAGGTGTATGCATATTCATTACATCACTCATCTACACCTGTACTCAAATATTTTGAGGCTATTTCAGTGAAACATCACTCATTTTTAATTGGTTGTATTCTCTTGTCCAATCTGCCTGTGTTGTGCGAGACGAATCATGCAGCTGGTGTACTTGGGACAACACTAAGCTTATACTCAAGGAGATACCAAGTAAAGCACTGGACACATGCATGGTGGGCAATGTCACTTTGGTTGTGAAATCTCACCAAGTACCTGGATAATATGAGGGTAGCACCGAATGGTCTTTCACTTATTTTGACTTAGTCACCAACAAATTCTCATTTCTTCCATAGGAGCACTTCCAGCAAGAATATTGACCATTGTCAGTTCATGTAAATGCTTTAGAGACAACACATTTTTATCCCTTGTACATTCATCTTGTAAAATTTTAAATTAATAGTTGGGGATTCATAAATTAGAATCTACCTGAGTACCCATCATCAACTGTTTCTTTATTTGATGGGTTTTGGGGGAATAGGTCTCTGCAAGTTAGTTTTGCAGTCTGACCAAATACTAAAAATGAAAATAATGTCTCGCTGCTTCCCCATTTCATGTGTGTGTGTGGGAGGTCACATGTCACCTTTTTGGATGGTCCTAGTACGGCAACTACAGGTATACATATAGTTGTGGTCAGAACAGTTCTTGAAGCTGCTTAAAATATACAATTGTTCTTCAAACAATATGGAGCTTTTTATAGTGCCACCTTAACTTATTTGATTCTTTACATTGATTTCCTTCCCTTTATCTCAAAAAATATAGAAATGTTGGTATTTTACTACACATACCGACATGCTTTCAAAATTATACTAGACACAACCAAAGTACAAAACCAGATTTTGGTACCACCACATCTCCATCAATTCCATTTTATTTATCAGTTTCACAGATTTGTCAAATGAAGCCCACCCTGTTTAAGAATATGGATAACATCTATTTGCTCTTCATATGAAGCCATTTTGATATAGAGTTGACTGCAAAGAGTTCAATTCCAATTGTTGCTTCTGATGTAACATTGAAGTGCATCAATTTCACAAAAAAAAAAAAAAAGTGAAGATTATATGAAACTGCTCAAGTAGAGCCATGGCCAAAGACAGTTTGGAGAGCACATCTCACCATAACATCACCTAATCAGATGGGTTTTCTGTTCAGAATTTTTATTTCTCCTTTGTCAGAGAAAGGAAAAACAAAACACCACATGTAGACCAGCAACTATGAGATAGCACAAATAAAACCAGGCCAAGTTAATAAATGGAGGTAAATAGAAATGAAGATTATTTTCATTATTTTTGTCTACATTTGTTTATGGATGCAATCATACCTTTTAGATGATGCAGTGTGTGTGTGTGTGTCTCTCCAATTTCTTGTTAAAAAAAGAGCAAAGCATGATGAAAAAGTCATTGTCAAAATGTTTGTTATTGAAGCAATATTTTTTTTTTTTTTAATTATTTTATTAAGTTTTTAAATCCTTCTAGCATATTTAAAATTTTGGCTAAAAATTGTTTTTCTTGCATGGACAGTGGGACAAAGTTACTATGGGAAATTTACCTTTTTTTTTCTTTTTGCAGTAAAAAAGAAATTTTTTTAAAAAAAAACACGATTTTGGAAATTCTTACAAAAAAAAAAAAAAATCAAGTAATTGTTTGATTTTAACAGAATTTTAAGGGCTTATTCACAAATTATTTTTCAAATACTTTTATTTTAGAAAATCTTTGTAATTACGTGTTTTTTTAAAATGTTTTATTCTTTTTTAACTTATAAAGTTTTAAATCCTAAAATTTCAGCCCTTTAGATTAAGTGAAAACTATATTTACTAAATCATAAATGGAAAAGCTTAATACAAACCATCACACCAAGATCTTTTAAAAATACTTTTTTTTGTGTATAAACATGCCGATTTTTGTAAGTACAGTTGACCATACACTATCAGAAAATAAGAGTGATAACTATATTAACCCCTGCATAGACGTGTATACAGTTTTTACTGAAAGTGTCTTTTTTTCAGATACTGATTAATAAACATGTCCGAAACAACATTCAAGTATAAGCTACAGATGAGTTTATACATCAATTTTTTTATGCCCTTCTGAGTGAGAAACAAGTCCAATTGTCAACTCATACATCTGATAGGTGTTAGCCGCCACTCAGGTACTTCAAGGTGCCTCAGTTTCTTAGTTACTATATTAAAAGCAAATTTTTAAAAAATTTGTCTGAAAATGAAATGTTTTTCGCAAAATAATTGGCAGGGAAGAGGTTAAATTTAAAACCAAAATTGCTAAAATTCAATAAAACATTAGATTATGGTAAATATTTTACTAAATTAAGATTACTGAGTACTTAAAAAAAACAAAACTGGCACTGATGTTTTACAGATCAAGTCCCCATAGAACAAGAGAGCTGTTAACTCATCAGGTCAGTGTCAGGTTATAAAAAGAAAAAAGCTTTCTGTGATATTTTAAATTTAAAGTAAATAATATTTGTTTCAAATCAGCTTAATTAGTCATTAAAATCAACTAATATTCCTCAAATAAAGTTTCAGAAAATATATATTTTATTTTTGCAAGATTTTTAAAACCTGAGAACTAACTAGTGTTTCAAATGTCTCAAATATAGATGACTGCTGCTGATGTTACATTCCAATCAATATAAATTTGTTTGAAATATACCAGAGTATTTTGATTACTGGAAATTCCTCCTCAGCCTGCCTGCATTTGTTCTCATCTGTGGGGAAGAAATTGTCACCTACAAGGGTATGAAGATGCTTTTGGACCATCTAGAATAGAAAGTGAAGACTGGGCAGCTCCTGCCCATAAATGGCAGCAGTGCTCCATTTTTAGCCTGATCTGGCTCTTGTAAAAGTAGAGGATAGCAGCAACTTGTTGAAGCAGAACTGGGAACCAATGATTTTCTCAGCATCTTTAGCTATGGGTTGCACTTAAAGTGGATCATGTTTAATTCTCAATAGCTGCTCAAGGCAGAGGGTTTCCCTGAGGGAACAGCCATTAATCATGATTCATGGAAGGTCACTAGTTTGGTTTTCAAGGTATTGAATGTGACCAGCCAGTTATTCCCCCCACTGAGCTGTTAGAGCTAGGTCAGAGGAGAGATCAGTTGCAAAGTTCTGGTCATCAAGGTATCATCAGTGATCCAAGTATACTCTTAGGCAGATTATTTATGTAGAGTAGGAAGAACCTTGGAGGATGCCTGCATTGATTTCTTGAGATTAGATATGACAGAGCATTAACAATGATCTTCAGGAACCTACTCGTGAGGAAGGACTTTATAGTTGAGAAGACTCTTCCAGTGATTCCATAGCAAGAGAGCTGGAGCAGTAACCCTTTATGCCACACCTTGTCAAAAGCCTTTGAAATATCTAATGCAAATGTCCTTGAGATGTTTTTATTGCCAAGTGCCTGACTAATTCTGTAAGTAATCGCAATTAAGATTTTAGCAGTGGATTGGGTAGATAGAAATCCATACCATTTGACACTCAAGAGACTGTTCCTATTGAGGTGATCAACAAACTTCCTGTTGATTATAGTTTCAAAGAATTTTCCAATGACTCTGAGGAGACTGATGGTTCTATACTGTGAAGGGGATGAGTGCTCACCTACATTCTTGAAAATTGAGCATACACTTGATACCTTTCATAGACTTGGGAAAGATTTCTCTTCAAGCAGTGGTTAAGTAATTTCACTAAAACCAGGTTAATATTCTTAAGGACAACCACTAGGATTTTGTCTGGACCAGTGGCCTTCTTAGGGCCAAGACTTAATGAGTCTTGAGACTTCTTGGGTTGCAATGAAAATTTAACTGAGATTGTGCTCAGTGAGACAGGGTAAGTCAATGAATTTGAGATAAAGAGTGTTGCCATGTCTGACAAAGATGAGATGACCTTGGGACCATTTATAATAGTAGCTACTGATACCTGGTTTCTATTCAGAATTTGGTTAGGAGATATTCCAGAATTCTTGGGATCCAATTTGTTTGCTTTCATCCTTGGCCTGGAGCACTCAAGCATAGCTACACTTTGCATTTTCTAGAACTCTTGCAGCAATTGCAGGCAGTTCAGAATGTAATAGATGTCCTACTACACCAATCCCAGTGATAGGTATTGTAGTAGTGATTATGAGGCTAAGTTTACATATGGAAATATAAAAATGCATTCCTGAATCTCAGTTTAGTTATATAGTCAATTTGGTTTTTCATTTCTCCTGGACTTCTCTATGTCAATATAAGTCTTGCACATTCTTGAAACCAGGTGTTGGCCACCTCCTGATCATTAGCCAGTGACCACTGTACACACTTTTTTTTCAGCATTCATTAAGAGTTCCTACTTCAAATTTGCCAACTAATTTCACCATCGCTCTCTGTAGTAAACTATAATTAGTGAAAAGTATCAACTGTTATTAGTGAAGGTGTAGATTTGTATATGAATATAACATTCTCTCATTTTTTTTTTTGACAATGTAAATTTGAAGTACTTTATTTCGTCAAAAGAAAAGAATGCACCACAAAAAAAAAAAAAAAAAAAAATTCTTTGCTGCTGGTATGCTTAGAGCACCTTAGGCATATTTACAGGGGAAGTTGCAGGTTGGGCTAGGGTAGTTGCAGGTTCCTTGTTCAGCCCCTTCAGTTGAATTACTGGACACTGGTTGTGGTACAATATCTTCTGATTTAGTCATTTTATTTGCATCCAAATCCGGTATAGGATTATTTGAGACTATTTTAACTGATTGAGGTTCAAAGATTGTTGTACCTCTCCAGCAGGAGTGAGGCAACACAGAAACAGTACTTTCTTTTCCATTTTTGTAACCTAACAAAACTGTAATCGGGATTTGCCTGAATTGGCCCAACTTTTCATCAGTAGGCTCATACTTGTTCTCAACAGTTTCTCATAAGCACTTTCCCAGGAACCGTCAAGTGCAAAAGAACAGATCTTCCAGAGGTTGATTTCCTCAGATAACAAAACATCCATTTGTGAAGAGTACAATTCATGAATGAATCAAACGGAGCGCATCCCATAATTGTTTCCTATTGATGTACAGGTAAACCTCTCTATTTTAAATCTAATTTGATAGTCACCCAGAGTTCCGTTCAGCCTCTCCACTTGACAGTTTCCCCATGGCTTGTATGCAGTAGATCTACTAGTAACTATTCCTTTCTCTTGGAGAGGAGGGGGGGTCATAACTCCTGACATAAAACTAGGTCCTATGAGAGTGTATATAACTTAGCATACCAAATAATTTACTTAAGCAAGTCAATACAGTTATAGTGAGCATGTCTCTACATGCAAAGGCAAAAAGGAAACAACTATATACATCAATAAAAGTCAAATATTTGTTTCCTCCTCAATTTGAAGGAAGCAGCCCCTTGAAATCGATATTCAATCTTTCAAATAGTTGAGTGGCTTTGATTAATTTACCTCCTCTCACAAATCTTGGCTTTTCTATGGCACACACAGAATGACAGATGATCATGTAATTCTTTAAGGTCGATATTTATGACAGAAGCACAATGTACTCTCATTAAAACATCTGGACATGTGTTTTTCATGCCCAGTCGATATCTGATATTGTACTTGTAAGTGTAAAGTTCAATTTGCCAGTGACGAATTTTGTTGTTTTTAGTCTTTGAAGCTTTATGCTTATTGGAAATATAGGATAGAGCTTTGTAACAAGAATAAAATATTTACCTTTCAGGTAATGACTCCATTCCCCAATTGCTTTAGCTGCTTTCTTGACTGGGGAGTGGTTTCCTTCCAAGAGGTTCAGAATTCTGGACCAGAATGCAACAGACCTGCTCCTTGATTTAGTGCCACAGCTAAGTTCATGTAGCTAGCATCAGTTTCAAGGGTTTTTTTTCCTCATCTATAGTCTATACCACATCTCTTTCTAATTCCCTTTCAAATATTCAAAGGAATTCTTATTTTAGCAGGTAAGGAGAATATAGTTTTATTTAGCAAATAGTTTTGGATCCAACAACTGTAATAAGCGAACATTCAGACAATTCTTCTGAGCTTTTATATTGCCTGGAGGAGGAGTTCTTAGGACCCTGAAAGGTTGAAACCTCTAACAGCCTCTTTACTTCATAGCCCAGAAGTTATATTTTTGTTACTCCATAAACACATTTATTCTTATTTAAGGTGAGACTGTACTTTTCAGTCAGTTCTTTGAATATTGCCAAGTTAGTATCATGTTGTCTTTAATACTACAAAGGTTGCGTCATCTATATATGTGAATTTTTCTTTTCAATTATCTCATCCAAAATTCTTTAAAACCCAGCCACTCCATTTGTGATCTCAAATGTAAACTTTTAAAATTATACAATTCACCATTGGCTTGAACATTCTATTCATTAATATTTCTCTAGTAGTTTCATTAAGGTTAGGATTTGTTTAGCCTCCAGCTGTATCAACTGCTATTTATATAATGGAGATTTGCATATGAATACGACACTTTGCCTATTTTAGCATTCAGCTCTCTCTTGATCATTAATTTCTTGCGATTTGCATTGAGCTTTGGTATAGTTGAGCATACAGTAAAACTCTTCAATTTACTTTGGGCTGTCAGTGCATATTACTACCATTATTTCTCATTTATTGTTACACGACTTT
>OZ038480.1:16157843-16237843 GCA_964036315.1 Acanthosepion esculentum
ATAATATAATATATATATATATATATATATTATAATATAAATATATATATATATATATTATAATATAAATATATATATATATATATATTATAATATAAATATATATATATATATATATTATAATATAAATATATATATATATATATATTATAATATAAATATATATATATATATATATTATAATATAAATATATATATATATATATTATAATATAAATATATATATATATTATAATATAAATATATATATATATTATAATATAAATATATATATATATATTATAATATAAATATATATATATATATTATAATATAAATATATATATATATATTATAATATAAATATATATATATATATTATAATATAAATATATATATATATATTATAATATAAATATATATATATATATTATAATATAAATATATATATATATATTATAATATAAATATATATATATATATTATAATATAAATATATATATATATATTATAATATAAATATATATATATATATTATAATATAAATATATATATATATATATTATAATATAAATATATATATATATATATATTATAATATAAATATATATATATATATATATTATAATATAAATATATATATATATATATATTATAATATAAATATATATATATATATATATTATAATATAAATATATATATATATATATATTATAATATAAATATATATATATATATATATTATAATATAAATATATATATATATATATATTATAATATAAATATATATATATATATATATTATAATATAAATATATATATATATATATATTATAATATAAATATATATATATATATATATATTATAATATAAATATATATATATATATATATATTATAATATAAATATATATATATATATATATTATAATATAAATATATATATATATATATATTATAATATAAATATATATATATATATAATATAAATATATATATATATATATTATAATATAAATATATATATATATATATTATAATATAAATATATATATATATATATTATAATATAAATATATATATATATATATTATAATATAAATATATATATATATATATTATAATATAAATATATATATATATATATTATAATATAAATATATATATATATATATATTATAATATAAATATATATATATATATATTATAATATAAATATATATATATATATATTATAATATAAATATATATATATATATATTATAATATAAATATATATATATATATATTATAATATAAATATATATATATATATATTATAATATAAATATATATATATATATATTATAATATAAATATATATATATATATATTATAATATAAATATATATATATATATATTATAATATAAATATATATATATATATATTATAATATAAATATATATATATATATTATAATATAAATATATATATATATTATAATATAAATATATATATATAACATTCAAGGTTAGATGCCCGCCAACTATTGCCAAATTAGTTGAGACATTGTCCATGTAAAATGAACTTCTGTGTTAAATTATATCAGAGGCTAAGAGTTAGAAGTACAACAATTGTGATTAAGTGGGAGAAAAATCTAATTAAAATATTAATGATGATACGTAGAATTCAAATAACCTATTTAGATCTATAATCAGCCCTGATCCACATTTGGAGATACCGAAACAGAAACAAACATTAACAAAAGTAAAAATAACTGTTCATCTTCGTATTCATATACTGAAATATAACAGAATTTGAATTAGTTTAAATGAGAAAAATATTTGCTATTTATTGGGCTATTAAGAAAATTTATCAAAATTTACATTGTAAATTTTTAATATATGCTTTGTGTGTGCATAGGAGAAAATAAAATTACATGTATAAGAGAATGCATTGACGGATTTGTGTGAACTAGGTGTTTGATATAACAATCTGTCTTTGAAGGTCACAGAAACTTCACCTGCAGCACTACAGAAAACAACTTCAGGATACCCCCCCCCCACCAGGTGACAACCTGACAGTTTGATATAATAGAAACTAGTTTAATGACTAAAAGTTGGTTCAGACAATATTGCTTTAAAGTCTGCATATATAAAGCTGTTCCCAGAAGGCAGCCAGTCAATGCAGAAAAAAGGAAACACACCATACAACATTGAAAATCTAAATATATATGTAAAGGTTGTTTTTCCTCAAATGTGTTTATAAAATCTGTTAAATTCACAAGTTCAACTATAGATATCTCTACAGAAATTTAGACAACACACACAAGATATAAGTTGGGATCATATACAGATCACAATCTGACAATAAGATAAACAAATAGAAAACGTTTATCAACCTAACAGGTTTCACTTTTAGTAAAGCTTTGTCATAGAAGGAGATAGATAAAAGCAAAGTATTTCTAGTATTTTCAATTTTGTGTTTAATTTTCATTGATTAATCTGATTTTGTGTTGCTAAACAAATGTAAACATAATTTGTGGCATACCAATTTCAAGGAGACAACATGTCCATTTGAAGCCTAACTGAAAGGCAATAAATATTTATGTATGTAAAGAAATATTTAGTTTTTCAGTTAGGATTGGAATCCATTAATTTTTTTTTGAACTTTGAACGGAAACATTGTCTCCTTGAATCCGGAATGCCACAAATTGTACTAATGTTTAACAAGTTGAATACACATGAAACATTAACCAATGAAAAATGGAACACAAAAGTAAAAATACTACCATATCTCATTCGGTGACAAAGCTTGACTAAAAGTGAAACATGTTAGATTGAGATATATATTTTAAAAGAAAATATTACTGGAATTATGTCATGATGGACTTTAGTTTTTGGCATTATGCATATATCAGATTTTGTCATTTTTAGTCATTCCTATATTAATTGTTCTACAAGATGCTCATTAATGTTCAGGGGGCTTTTATTACATGAATTAGTACTCACTTGGACTGACACCTGTTATAAATATCTGATCATTTAATCAGTAAATCAGTTTTCATCAAATTCTATATTTCTGTAATAGTCGCTTTATTTTTGGTAGATTTGATTACAAAGTTGAAGTATTTCTGTAGGTAACACAAAACTTAATTTTAGATAAAATCTTATGACTAACTTTGTTATTTTCTTGTAACTAAAGCCAAAATTAAAACTTCAAGACATTTAAATTATTGTAATGAAGGAGTTTTTTTTTTTTTTTTTATAAAAGTCCATAAACAACAACACAATCCCCTACTTGCTGCATAAAGTCTAAAAACAGTCTGCTATAGATAATTTCATTTTGTACTATTTCATTCAAACATATTTGGGGATTTTATTTGAAAAGTATAAATTGTCTACCTGGTTTGTACTGAGAAACAAAAACAATATTTTGTACATTACAAAGCAACATCTATTGTCTTAAGCCATTTAAATATTAGCATAACATTCATGATCACAATGAATATTAATAAAAGTTTGATCAACATTAAAACCAACAGCCTAAAACCAGAACAGCAAAAATTTGTACAGTCAACAACGCCAAAAAAATACCAATGGGGAAGCAAGCAAACATTGATAAATTAAGTTTTAATAAAACATGGCCAATCAAATGCTAACCCAACAAATTATCTTCTGTCTATACAGGGTGTCTATAAAGTTTGTGTGCACTTTAAAAAAAATTTATAAATATTTGTATTTGCAATAGAAATAAAGTTATAAAATTTTTAAAGTGCACACAAATTTTATGGACACCCTGTATATTTCATGAAGAAACCACAAAATATCAAGTTGTGGAAAGAATCAATTACATCATTTTGTGAGCTTTAACAGAATACTATCTCATTTATTTATTAAAACTTGAAGAGATGAAAACATCACTAAAATCCACATTATTAAATAAAAAAACATTTTTAAAAATAAAGACCTTGATAAATTCTCTTGATCAAAAAATTGCATAGAGAAAAAAAGAAAAAAGACTGAATTCAAATTAGAAAATTTTTCATAAAATAGGAACTAAAAATAGCTTTGTATATGAAAGAAATTTCCTAGCATATTCACAAATGATACAATTATAAGGATTCAAATTTAGGAACAACTATCAGTTGAAAGCTGTGATTTAGCTATTGTAAACTCAAATTGGATAAGACAAACAAATATTTGTATTGACTAACAATTAGAGGCTTTAGGATGTAAACAACAATCTAGTACAGGTACTGCATATAAACCATTTTGAATCTTGTTTGTAACTACTTACGCACTTTGATGCAAGCCTTCTAATAACTTGAGATTCAAAAAAAAAAAAATCAGTCACTAGACATGATTTTTTTTTTTTTTTTTTTTTTACAAATGCAATTGAATATTAATATAAAGTCCAATATAACAATCCAAATACTACATAAAAAGAAATTTTACAAAATTCAATAAATTCATAAAATGTTTCAAACCTTTAGTTTTCCAAACAAATTAAAAGTGATACAAGTATTTAAAGAGCTAGGGGAGAAAAAAGAAAAAAAAAAAAAATCCATATCAAGAGAGGTAAAATTTAAAATTTTACGATAAATAACACAAAGAAAAGAAAAAAGACAAACAGTTAAGTAATTTTAATATCAATAAAAAGAAAATGCTAACTAGGAATTATTGACATCCAATAAATATTTTAAATCAACTGAACATAGTAAAAAAAAAAAATGTGCTAAATCCTGCCATTTTCAATTAGAATTATTTACAAAGTTAACCTTAAATTTGACTTTTTCTACATAATTTTCATTTACAAATGACAAACTGAAATCTTACTGTTCATTTAATAACTTTGTTCAAAACTTCTTATTTCTTTGTCACCATTATGACCCAATTTAATTTCAAACAAAATGCAAAGATCAAGAGTCAAATGATATACCATTACCTAAAACAATATTGTTAATGGAATGAGATTAAGCTTTTGACAAATAACATTTAAAAGCATTAAGAATAAAGTGAACAAATTGTTTCCATATTCATAGAAAGTAAAATAGAATTTCCCCATTAGATTATCATCACAAATAAATAGTAGTGACATATTCAAATAATTCACATACTTTAAATATTCAGAGTGAGAAAGTTTCAGCCTACATACCTTTATTTCAGGACTGATCAATATCTACTAAGTTTTATTTACTGTTCAACAATGCTCAGTTGACAAGAATTTAATAGCAAAACAGCCTCTATCATTATTCAACATCTTTAGCATTTGGATCTTATACAAAACATGTAGCATTACTAGATGAAACACCTTTATTTAATGCACAAAATAAAAGATTTAAGTTTTGCCAATTGACAAATTAGAATTTTGATGATTGAAATATTAGTTTAAAAGCATTTCCAATAAATTAAAAATAAAAGGCTCTTACTTTGGATCTTTTTCTTTATCAGTTTTCCATATTTTGAGTATATTATAGCTTTCTATACTATTTAAGTTTTTCATATCTGACAGGTATTTTTATTCATTGGAACGTCATATACTAATCTGTCATAAAATTTCAGTTGGCAAAACTTATTTTCAAAATTTAACTTGGAAACAAGTTCAGATAAAATCAGGTTTAGTGTCTTTCATAATTGTGTAAAATGAGTTTTATTAACATTAGCAAGATGTACATCAACTTCAAGAGAACAGAAGTTCACAAAATAGAATTAAAAAGGTTTCCATTACAATGACTAATACAGTTCAGGTAAATGCCAAAAGTATCTAAATACATGGAAAGTTTCTTGCAGATAAAGTTATATATTCACTTTTTTTTTTTTAAATAAATTTTGCAAAGTAATTTTCTCATGTTATCAATGGTCACTATCACTAGTAAAAAAAAAAAAAAAAAAAAAAAAAAAAGGCCACTACTTTTATTGAAGGAAAAAGAATTCATTCAAAAACCAAACTTAATGTGATACTTCTCATTATAAAGATAAAATGATTTTTAAAGCTATATTAAATAGCATTTAATAAATGGAAAAAGAATTGTTTAAATTTTCTTTCAAAAATGTTCAAACACTATCAGAGTGATAAGCTATCACTTTAATGCAAAACAAAAATATAAACAAAATTGTAATCAAACACTTAAGCTAATTTAGGCCATGGTGAGGAAACCATCTTGAAATATCAATAAAAATGCTCAAAGTCATATCAGTAAACCTTTAGAATTATTCAAAGTGTTTCATTTAAGACTAAAAATTACCTGTAGATGACAGGGTGCCACCTTGACAACTGGTTGTTAACTGTAGACAAGAGAAATATATTAGTCTACTATCTTCCACAAATAATTTAATGATTTTAACAATTGGCTCTAAAATAAAAAAAAATTAAAAAAAACAACTTCCCATAACTTATCCAAACCTGTTTTATAGAAGGCAACAAAAAGTTTAAAATTTTATAGAATGAATTGTGAGTAATGATAAATATTTTAAGGGTTGGGAATCAACAGGTTAATTAAAAATAAATATTACAGAATCTTATTGTTTTCAGTCATTGTAAAAAATGTTATCACCAAAACATCTTTGCTGAAACAATTCTATAAATTTGTGGGAAGATAAAAAGGAAATTAAAATACACACACTGACTGAATCCTTACAAAATATCATGGCTTCACCAGCACCCCTCTTCCAGCTTTTCATGCTTGTTGAAATCAAGGCTTCATTGTTAATTTAGGATGTCATTTTAAAAGCTATCTTTCACAAGTATTGTTTACCTAATGCATAACAGATGCACTCAAAAATGCATCTTCAAATTGTAAACAATGAACAACAATTGCTTGTAGTGACTGCTGATAAAAAGAGATCTATTTTGTTTTGTTTTATCAGTAACAGAAATAAAGCTTTGTCATTTAAAAAGCTTAAAAAAATGTTACTTTTAGTATTGATAGAATTTAGAAACAAACAGGACGCTATCTGAAATAAACAATTGAAATTTCTTAGCTAGGGCACATAATGAAGAAAAGTGCTTGGAGAATTTGACACGCACATATATTGAAGGCAAGAGGGACAGAGGAAAACCGTAAATAACCTACATAAGCCTGTTTAAATGGGTGGCAGAATAGGGATCAGGAGAGATAACAAAAAAAGACAAAACTTATTGAGAGCTACAAAGGACAGGAAGTTGTGGAGAATTATGATCGCCCACGTCCTGAAGGGATACGGCATAAATAATTTATACAAAATTCAATGTTGACGTGGAATATAGGCAGTTAGAGCAATAATAGAACTAAAAGACAAAAAAGAAACCGTGAAGAAGTAGCCATGGCTGTCTATCTTGATAGGGCATCGCATATTATAGTCAACAAATTCATGTTGTCGAATGTACAGGCACATTATTAAAATCTTAAACTAAAAAGAATCTAAATTTGAATTTTTTTAAAGTGGATTAAAAATTCAAATTTAGATTCTTTAAGTTTATTTTGACTTCCTTATTTTCCTGATTGCTTCAATTCAATGCTTACATTTTTTTAAAATATTTCATTAGAAGATCAAACATCAAATCGACACTAGCACAGCACCCGTCAAAAATGACATTTACACATGGATCGACAGCACATCTACCCAATTTCAGAGTATCTGTTGCACTCTGTGAAAAGGTGTTACTCACACTTCTAATCTCTGTATGTTGATCAAAGAATCACGAATTATCTGTTACATATCTATATTTACGACTGAGAAAAAAAAAACTTGTTCATAAGCAAACAAGTGCCCCAACGTGGAAAAAATCTGATTGTATTTAGCTGTACATTATACTTTGATAAAAAAAAACAAAAAACAAACAGAAAACTATCAAATATTTTTCGTTAAAAATCACGCTGAGTGTGAGTGTGATGAAACAAATTAAAAAAAAAAAAAAAAAAAAAAAAAAAAAGCTTCAGCGAAATCTTATTTTTCCGAGGGAAAAAAGAAAAAGAAAAAAGGAAAACAAACTCAATGATCAGCTATATACCCGTAGGATTTTATTTTTAAATTTATATTTTGATCATAGGTATCATTTTTAACACGACTTTGGATGCTGAAATAAAAATAAAAATTACCAAAATGAGAAATTCATTTTATTTTTAATTCTGAATCCATATCACTCATCATCTCTTATCCAAGATGAATAATGCTATGTTTTTTTTAAATATTGAAAAAAAGAGTGAAATCGTAGAAATATTTTTTCAGTGATTCTAGGTGTTTATTTTTTTTAACACCTTAGTCATCACAATTCCGATCCAAATATTAGAAATGCTCAAATATTCAGTTAATGCCGGGATCCCAACAGAAATTAAACATCTGAATTTTTAAAAATTCGCAATAACCTGAAAAATATTTGATCTAGTCAAGCACAATTAGTTAAAAAAAAAAAATGAAAATCTCGAAAGCCAAATATTTTATTTACATATAAAAGATTTTTAAATTTAAAAATGTAAACTTTTTTATTACGATCAAAAAAAAAAAAAAAAAGAAAGAAAAGAAAACCAAAAATAATCATAATTAAATCAACGCGAATGGTTAGACAGCTAATAATGATGATTAATTTTTCTAGTTTCCTTCAACAAATCAATTGTATCTTTTCCCGAGGTGAAAAAAAAAATATTTGAAAACGAAGTCAACATGACGGACGACGAGTTAAAATTATAAATACACACAGAGAGTCTCTTCTTTAGTGATGACGACATATTGAGACGACGACCACGACCATGATTATTATTTCTAGTTCTTTTTCCACGAAAGCATCGAATAAGAAGCGGAAATGAAAATTACATTCTTTTATTCAACTCTAGCCAATGATGAGCAAATAGTTTACAAATTCATATATTTAAAAATTAGTTTAAAATAATTTGTAAAAAAGAAAAAAAAAAGTAGAATTACTAACGAAAGATTTATCTCCACTTTTTCAGACAAACCCTTGTGGGCAAAATAAAAGGTTATTACTTTCAAATCATTTTTTTTAATAAATGACTTCCTAGTTGTCCGATGTGTTGCTTTTTTCATGCCTAGTAAAAACTGATGTAGATATTTTTATTTTTTCCGAAGAAAACGTGTAAAGAGGCGATGACATTTCGGTTAGAAAAGAGAATCAACCAATTCAAAAATCAAAATTAACGTATATCGTACAGATATACATTTACCTTCTCACTTTTAAATCCTCAAATTATTTACTAATTTTCAGTAATTTATTTAAGTGTAAGAAAATAATTTAAAACAAAAACAAAAAAAAGGCTGATTGATGCCACATGTTATCAATCGCTGTGTGCAGTGATGGCTGACTCTTCTTGAGGACACCTGCTCCATATTCTTCAACTTATTTTAAAAAAGCAGATTAAACTCGTCGCTACATATAGCTTGGCTCAAATACATGCCTATTTTAACTGTTTTCAAACGTCACGTTAGAATTATAAAAAATAAAATTGCAAATTTTTTATGGGTTTTTAAGGAAGACGACTAAAAAAGTCTAAGACAAAAAAAAAAAAAAAAAAAAGAGTAATAATTCCTCATATTTATTGTTTTTATTTAAATTGAAATCATTGTCCCAATCCTCATTTCTTCAACAATGGTGAAATTAAAATTATAAGCAGATCAAACCATAGACAAGTAAGAAACGAAAAGGTTAGTCTACTTAAAACTAAAAGTGAATAAGTACACATGTTATATGGCGAAAGCAACAACCTTCTGGGTTGTAAGTACAGAAATTTTAAATGCGTCTAAAAACGCTTTAATAGAAAATAAGTAAATAAATACAGGAATCCAGTCATCTACTTAACATTCATAGTTAAGTAATGTAGTAACAACGTGGTCAGATGTCCTAGGTTAAGATAAGAAGCTGCTTCAAGCTTACGACAGTCAATCAATATACATTTCAGAGTAACTTTTCTTATTATTAAATACTTTTTGTACAGAGGTGAAAACTCGTCTCCGTAGAAGTCAAGAAATGACGAGAGAAAATTTCTGAAAACGAAAAAGAAATTTTTCACATGCTTCACCTCATAACTAGAGAAAAATGAAATAAGACAGGAAGTGACCGATGCACAACATCTTTGATTTTAGATTTAGACCATTACAAAAGTCCAGCCTTGACCTAAGCTTTTGGGAAATGGATTTGAAGAGTGAGAAACAGTAGTAAGAGAAAAGTGAAAAAGATTCTTTTTCTTTGCTGATGGGATCACCAGTTTTTTTATTTTTTTGTTGTTGTTGTTTTCGTTCTTTTTATTTATTAGTGTTTCTTTGGATAGAATCCAGTACATAACCAAAGAAAAAAGTGATCAGGATTGTGAACAGTCTTCTAGCAAGACAGAGAATGTGCGATCTATGAAGAAAAAAAAAGGTAGAAGTGACTAGCTACCTATGATCAGTAAATCATGCACTAGTAATTGAAATATTATTGGGAAGAAAAAAAAAAAAGTAAATGAAGGTGGACATTTAATTATTGCAAGGTTTACTCCCCTACCACCACACACATTTGATTTACTTTTTTTTTCTTTTTTTAAAAAAAAGAAGCTTTAGTTGTTTCATATCAATACGGAATTCCTAGAACAAGTTCATCATTTCAGGTTCTGGGGCCCTAGGTTAAAAAGGAATTTACGCACATGGGCAAAAAAAATTATTATCCCAAATGAGTTTAAAAGCGAAGTCTACTGTTTTGGCCTTTGAAATTGATTAGTATGCAGTCTGTAAAATCTTTTTTTTAGAGCCTTATTTTAAAGTTTAACACTAGAAGTGCTAAATTACTTACATTTTAGAAACATACATGATCATTTCGCATTTCCACCCCGCCCTTTAATAGGTAATCACTGGAAATCTGTTTTTATACTTTAGAAAAAAATGTTTTTAAAGGCAAGGAGAAAAAGAATGGCTTAGTTTAACCATGTATTGTAGTGAAACTAGTGAATATTTTTAATCACTGTTAAATTATTCGTTTATAAAAAGAAAAGATTCATTCTTGTCTTACCTTTAAAAAAAATAAACATAACAGAAAGATTCTATGCATTTCTAACAAAAAGACTTGCTTATATTAATTAAAAACTAAAAAGTCAAGTCCAATTCCAGGTAAAATACAAAATATTTTTATAAAACACAAAATTCTATTTTCCTAGTTATTTAAAAAGAGCAGAGAAATAATGTCTATAAAATGGGGGAAGAGAAAAAGCTTGTTGTGGCTTGCTTTTATTATACATGCAAGCAAATTAACAGTACAAAGCAGTTGAGTATATTATGCATGTAGAATTATAGATAAAACTTTTACGTATGTGTTGTATTTAGGCTAGACAATTTTTAACTCCTCTCTATGATCAGCATACACTCTCACCCATACTTCTCCCTAAATTACTCCCTATAATCCATGTACCTACTCTCACTCCTTCTCCATACTTTTTTTTTATTACTTACCTGGCTTTGACTCTGTCCTCCATCAATCTGCGACGCCTGAGTTTGCGACTGGGTTTGAGACGGTAAAGTAAAGTCGGTGAAGTAAAAGTCTGATCCCTGGGTGTCCGCACCTAGGTGGTCAGTCTCTTCGGTGTCCAGAAAGGAGAGAGTTTGTGAATTTGGTCCGTACGTGTCAACACTCATGGCGACTGCCGTCTCTAGTTAGGCATAGACCAAAAAGAGGAGGGGGAGTACGTAATAAAATAAAGCGAGGGGGGAAGAAAGAGCGAATGCAAAAAGAAAAAAAGAAGAAATTGATAGATAGATATGTGTATGCGTGTATATGTATATAAAGATTTGTATTATTAACACAAGAACAAGTGTTGTTCAAGGTTTTTGGTGTCACTGGCCAAAAGGGATCGCTTTGGGTGAATGTGGACTGCACCAGCGGGTTGTAGCTTCTCGAATGGCCTTTACTGGTTCGTTTTCTGTTTGAATTGAATCCAGTTGCAAACGAATCTCTTAGCGTTTAGTAGCCAGGACTGTGTTTTCTGCACACGCCATTTCGACGGCTGGATATGTTGACGTCATAATGCACAGAGATTGGTGACGTATGAAAACTTTGGTATACTCAAAGCGGTGACGTATTAAGCAAACTTCCGCTGATATTGACCACGAGGTTGGCCAGTAAGAAGAAGAAGCAGCAGCAGCAGGAGCGACTAAATTCAAGCCAGAAAAAAAGAAATGTAAGTAAAACAAAAACAAAAAAAAAGAATAAAATTAAGAAGTTTTAATTAAACGAAAAAAAGCTCTAAAAAATTAAGTGTAGCCACGTGAATTATTATAGTCGTTATTAAGAAAATAAGTTAATAGGTAGAGATCCTGGTTTTCAAATTTTAGGTTACCTGTCTGTTAGTGTTTCTGTTTATAACTTTCTTCTTACGCAAAAATTACTTTCCAGCTAAAAATTGAAACCAATTCCAAGAATTTTTACTATTTCCAGGTACTTTGTATTCAGAATTGATATATTTGGGTAACTGAAAATGTCATAAACCTGAAGTCGTTTTTTGTATTTCGCGAAAAGTGAAAATTTTTAAATGCCTGAACAATTTTCAATTTAAAAAATAGGAATTTGTTAATGAAATGTTACTTCGTTTGGCTCCATGTGGAGCATGTTTTATTTTTTAGAAATATTAAAAGTATTTCGTAGAGTTGTGTTGTGAGGTTTTATTTTTCAATTAGACGTCAATGGATTTAAAATGGTTCCTTTAAAAATAAATTGGACTACTAAAAATGTTTCACATACTTATTCGAAATAAAAAATTCGTTTTTAATTTTTAAATTCCACTCAAAGAATAAGATTAACTTTCTTGCCTAATTTTGTTTAAATGCTCAAAAGAAAATGATGCAACAGGCTCAGCACGTTTGCTCCACATTTCAAAAATTTGTCACCGGTTATTATTATTATTCTGGAGACCTTCTTGGCATCACAAGCCTAAGGCATGTCTGAGAACGAAACTAAAGTTTTTGGTGGGGTTTTTTTTTTTTTGCTTAAAAATAGTGAAATATCTTTGCTTATTCACGTTTTGTTTTTCTTTTCTTTTTAATGGAAATGACCACACGTCCTTAAGTTAATTTTTAGTTGATATATTAAAAAAAAAAAAGAAATTGATAATTTTTTTTTCAAAAACATTTAGTTAGTTGGTGGGCTTTCCTTTTTTACTCAATCTATAGTCCTCTAAGAATCTTTCTTCGTTCTATTACAATTACATCGCATTTAAATTTCTTTCTTATTTCTATTCCAAGTTTAAATCTGGAACTGCTTTTTGAAATCTTTAAAGAAACTTAAATAGTGTTTTTAAGGTGGTTTACAGTCCCATTGCATTGGATAAAAATTAATAAAATAGTTTTAAAAAAATTACCTAACATAACATTAACATTAACAATGATGTATTGGAACAACTTTTCTTTTTCTTTCAATCAGTGGAAAATTTAAGGAAAAATTTAAAAGAATAAAGGCGCTTTTTATACTTAAGAATTGTTTATTTTTCTACAATTCAATTAGAAAAAAAGCATTTTTAATCTCAAACCATTCATTCCGATATAATAAATAAATCTTAGAACAAAGTTTGTTACTTCATTTTTGTGCTTTTTTTCAAAAGACAAGTTCTCAAACAAAATGAAACTTCCAGTTGAATTAGTGTGGGAGGTTAAGTGATGTGCCTTAGGATGGGCATTAACAGATTTATCTTTAAGTTTGCAATTCTCTTAACAACTGGTTTAAAAACCAAAACACTGTCTTGATGGCGTTTTCATAAACTTTTTATAATTAAAAAAAAAAAATTGTTAAAAAAACCCACTGAAATTGTTTATTGAAACTTTTAAAACTTCCGCTATTATAAGGAAGTTCCCCTTACGCTCCTAACTTTGAATAGCATGGAAGTGTTTAGTTACTCCTGACTCAATAATAGATTGTTCGTATTATAGTCCGTTACCAAACAAAACTGGCAAAATGACAATCTTGTAAACATGCGAATAGATGAAGAAAAGTTTCCTCTGGAAATGGTAACGCGGTTGGGCACTTGTCAATCCTCCTCCTCGCCGATATAATTTTTTTTTTTTAAGGAAATAAAAACAAATCATAAATGCTTTAGTTTTTTTAGTTGGCATTCACTTGAAAAATTTATTTTAAAAAATGAACTATAATTCACGTATATTTTTTTCTAGTTACATTTTCATATTGAAATTATCTCTCATTTAGAGACATGTTAGTCAGGACATCAGATAATGCTTTAAAAAAAAATCAGTTACTTTGGACATCATCTTTAAGCATCATTCATTTATTTTTGTATTTGAAAAAAAGAGGCTTGTAAAAGTGAATTTATTTTTAACCTCCCCATTCTTTTCCAAATGATAAGTATTTAAAACTGACTTTTTTCAGTTCTTATATATTGCTAATTCCACAAAAAAAATCACCTTTTTATTTCAGATTTTTATGAGCTATAAACAGTCATTATACATGCTTGTCATATAATTTTGTGAATGTCTCTGTTCACCTCCAAACTTTCAATCCAAATGAGACAACAATGAAGGATACTTTTTATTTAGTTGTTTCAGATGGTTATTTTATCTTCAGATTACCTGGTAAATATGAAAATTCTTAAATTTATTTATATATTCTCAGTACCTATTGCAGAAGTTTTTTTTCTTTGGCGGGGGTCTCTATTTCACCTGATCATTTAAGAGCCAAGAGTAAGACTCATGAAGGACCTTGGTCTTCTAAGAATAGAATGAATGGGGAGAAGCAGATTCCTGGGTTAATCTTATCAATTTTCTTAAAAGTACTAATTCAGAACCACTTAAATTCAAGTCTGAAGAAAAAAATTTTTTTTTTTTTTTTTTTTTTTTACAATAGATAAAAAAAAAGTTGTGCCAAAAGTACATGCAATTCCATAACAAAAATTAAAACATTTATGACATGCATTGATTACTCAGTTGGTACTCACTAATTTTATTACAGAGATTAACCAACAAAAATGAATGGATAATTATTAGAATGAACTTAAATCCTATGTCCAAGATTCTTAAGGCAGTAACATAAGAAACAAGGATGACTAATTCATTGACAAAAGGTTAGTGCAGCCCTAATTTGAATATATAAGGTTGTTTTGGTTCTACTTTCTGTAGTAGAAATGTATTTACTAAAACATTTCCAGTACTAAAGGTAATTTTTTTATTTTTCATATCGAAAAAAAAAAAGTGCAAACTTTAATAAAGTTCACAAGCATCTTTGCATTTTAAGGAAGACTAAAATGCATTTAAATAGTCTTTTGTAGATATGGAATCACTTCCTTGTCTGTTTTTTATATATAAAAAATACTCAATTCTCACATGCTTTATTTTTCAGTCTGTTTGCTTTAAAATATTTGATCTTTTTAAGTGTACAGATTGGTATAAATACTGACAAAGCTAAACATTAAGTTGGGTGCACACATGCTGGTCTTAGTTTAAGAATTTCAGTCTTGAAGTCTTTTTTTTTTTTTTTTTCTTCAAATAACTCTTGACATGGGATGTAAATTTCCTTCCTTAATTATTTATTTTAAAATTAAAATAATTAAATATATTTGTGTTTATATCACATATTATATTTAAGATATCACTTCATTATTAAATAACTTTTTTCTTTCTCTTCCTTTTTATCCTTTACAAGAATAATTTGCATATTTGTTGAACAAAACCTATTTTTCTTTTCTGTGGGTGGTTTATTATGGCATATGCAAAATCAAAATACTGGTCACACAATTTTTATCTTCCAGAAGCCATGCTTAATAGGCTTTTAAATGCTATTTTGAGTAATTTAATTTTGGCATTCCTATCATGGCAATGGAGCATGTTGAGTGTATTTAGGTACCTCTAAAAAAATTTGCTTAAAAAAAAAAGCATAGCATGAAAGAAGGCTTTGAAAAAATTTTTTTACTGTCTAAATGTTATCAAGTGAAAAGATCAAAGTTTTTTTTGTTTTTTTTTTTTTTACAAGTTTTAATCATTCCTAGCACATCCAAAATTTTTGTTAACAATTTTGTTTTGTCAACTTTTTGACAGAAAAATCAATTATGTTAACCACTTTTCCATTTTGTAAACAAAATGAAATTCTCCATTTTTAAAATTCTTCTAAAAATAAATTATTTTTTTCAAAATTAAGAAAATTAGAAATTATAAAGTTTATTTAAAATATTTTGAAACAAACCTTACTTTCTGCACAAAAAAAAATGTAGTTTCAAATGAAGATAAAGCAGATCTTAACATTTGGTGTCAAGTGACAACTGATGATTTCATCACGTATTGACAGCTTATGTGAAGGAAAGTTATTGTACAGAAGGACAGAAGTGACATAATTATTTAGATTTAAGTGAACCAATTATTTACCTCGTTATTTTTTAAGGGAAACTTTCAGTGCTCTAATTTGCTTTTTATTTTTTTTTATATTTGGCTTTCACCTTTATATTTATGATGCTTTATGGAAAATATATTTTAAAAAAAAATTCAAGTAAGACTGTTGAAAGTGAGATAAAATTTCATAAGATGGGTAACCTTTCTCTTGAAATTTTATCAGAAGTGTACATAAAATACTATAATTTTATGTACATTTATTACATTTTACTGTGTTATTTGTATTTCTATTAATTTTGATATTTCATTTATGGAAAAATGTCATAATTGAGATGATATAAGAATAAGATCATATACATTTCTGTAGGTACCCTTCTCAGTTGAAATTGAAAAATCAAATTAACTTCTCCACGTGTGTTTCACACAATTATTTTTATTTTTTCGAGATTTTCCAAATTAATGTCTCATACAAAAAAGTATGCTAAAATTTTGTTATTTTAGTAGTGCTGCTGATACAAAGAGAAACAAGGTTTTTTGCGCGGGGGGTTTAATCAAATGCTAAAATATTCTAGTAAGAAGGAAAAGATTTTTTTAAATAATTGAAAAATACTTTCTTTCCTCTTAATAATAACTAACATTTTGATGATAAAATTTTGTTTTTGAAAAGTTTGGCATCTTTTTCATCATGCTGTGCTTTTTTTTTTTTTTTTTTTTTTTTTTTTTTTAAGTGATCTCATTGTGCTACCTAAGTGTATTGGTTAAAATATGTTCATTTGATCCTGGAATCTTTTCCTGACTTTACCTTCCAAGAATGTAGGTAAATACCTCCAGCTAGTATCTGGTGACCTGTAACTAGTGATCTTCAAATCTCAGTCAAGACATTTTAGTCACTTTTTAAAAATTGCTTTATTTTTTGTTATTACTATGCACAATCATTAGTGTTAGATTATATGCTGTACTTGGAATTCCTTTCTGTTCATTGTCAGTGATTTGTAATATACTAAATCTTTCTTCCTTTAATTTTGACATTCAAGGTGATACTTATGCGTTACAAAAAAAAAAAAATCTCAGGGTTCAGTTTTTTTGCCATTTATTTTGGAAAGTGGAAATCTGTATTCTAGACTCATATGTAAACTGCCTCAAGCATTTTATTTTGATTATGAGAATTGCAAACTGCAGCTCAAAAATGAAAATAGAAAGTTATATCTCAAAATATCATGATGTTCCATTTTGAATTTGACTAAAAAATCTCTATACAGCATACATACTATGAATCTCTTGCTTGTTCAGTACCCACAGTCATGGGAAAACTGCTGACTTGACAGTTTTCCAGAAAACCATTTACACTCTCCTTGTGGTGGGTAAGCCACCAGAAATGTAGACTAATTTTTTTTTTTTTTTTTTTTTTTTTTTTCAGGATTTACTAAATTTTTTTAATGCAAATGACACCCCATACTTTTGGTACACTAGTTATCATTTCATCAATCTGTCATAGTGTTTTTATTTATATTTTGTATCTAGAGATTGATAAAATCCAAAGAATCTTCACTGTTATCAGTCTTGATCTGATATCTCAGCTTCAGTCACTTTCCTGTCACCATAACATAGCTTCCCTGTGCCTTTTCTAGAAATATTTTCATGGTAATTGTTCTGTTTTGATGAGCTTTCTTTTTACACATTTAAGCACAGTATTAAATTACCAGCTAGATCTCATTTTACAGTTGAAATTGCTAGATGTAACCATAAGTTCTATGCTGAGAGTTTCTTCTCTTGCACTCCTCACTTGTGAAACTCTCTTCCAGCTTCTTGGCTTCTAGTTAACTTTGCATTTACATTTTTGAAGATCAATCATTCTTCTTAATTCTCTCTCCTTGATAATGTTGTTCTTGTTTTCATATTCTTTCATACTCAGTAACTCCTTGTGGCTTTGTCTTGTTTGGGAGAAATGATTAAAAAAAATTCTTCATGTCCATTGCATGTCTACATCAGCAAGCTGGGTGGGAGGAGGGGTAACCAGAATTTACAGGAATCCTTGCTGTTGTAACTTTTTTTTACTGAAAACTAATTCCAAGGTACAAACCAACAAACTCTGTTGGTATCTAACAATGGGGGGAATAACAAATTGAAGAATTTAAAAGTATATTAGGATTAAAGAATTATTAATCTAGAAAGCAGGAAAATTATTCCAGTAATTCATAATAGATGAAGATATCTTGGAGCAGCAACTGTAGCAGTGAGCATGAAATCTAGGCATTGCCGATATTGTCATGTGGTCTCTCTGTATCCCTGTTTGCGTGTCACTTCTAACATTGTTTTATTGCATCTTTTACAATAAGATATTAATGACCTTTCTTTGTCTTTAAAAAAACAAACAAAAAAAAAACTAGATGGCCTCTCATGGAATGCATTAATTCCCAAAGCTCCTAACATTGGACTTGGTAAGCTATAAACATTTGTGGGGTTTGATAGCATTTACACATTTTAAGATGAATAATACAAATATCTAAATTAAAGTTCTTCATTTTTCATTCACCATTTCAAAAAGTGCTTACATATTTCAAGAAATTTGCTGGTTTTGGAATAAATATAACAGATTTTTAATTAAAACTGTTATATTGTCTCAAGAAAATCTAAGTAGTCATGCCAAATTAACATCCTATTCATGCAATGATATGACATTAAAGGGTTTGCCGATGTCAGCACTGAATCAAAGTATATTCCAAGAAAGTCAATTGGAAGAGAAAAGATAGATGACTGCAACCTTGAAAAGATTGCTTGGCTAAGGTTCATAGGGATTGAACCGAGGCTGGAGCAAGTACATCAAAGCCCCACTATACATAAACATATCCAAGAAATGTGCTACAAGTGTCACATTCCTAGTGTCAATCCACTCCTGAGTCGGAGACACTCTCAGAATTCTCTCTTGGGTTAAAAGTGCATTTCATTTGGAAATCAAGGTTCTAATGTCAGGAGGAAGAGTGGAGGGGGGCAAAAGTTCTTTGAGGTCAAATTTTCAGTCAGTGATGATTTTGAGCACCATGTTATCTGCTGTGGTAGTTCACTGTTATCAAATCTAAATTAAATGAAATCATCCATCTGGAGATTTTAGAACACTGGCAAACTTTATGGAGATGATGATTTCCTTTACTAGCAGCATTTTGCACCTGCCAAAATTACCAGTAATTGGTTTGCTGGCTATGGTAATGTTGTGATTGTTTGGCCAGCTGACTTGTCTAACACAAACCTTGTAGAGGATCTGTACATTAAACTCAGCAATACAGGTGAGTTGAAGGATGCTATGAAAGCAACCTTGGCTCCTATGACATCACAGCAGTGCCACAGGCTAATTGCCTTTATGCCACATTGCATTGTCGCAGTAATTAATGCCAAAGGAGCTCCAACCAAGAAGCGAATGTATAAATGAACCTACGTTTGGAAGGCTTTGCATTTCTATATTTCTTTTATTGATCTTATTGAATATTCTGAATGAATTTTTGGTTTTATTTTATGAGTTTTGAGAAATCAAAATTAAAGCAAAAAGGTTTGAGACATTTAACTTTGCAATGACTCTACAATACTGCCTGCAGGGGATGAACTTTTTCATGGTATTCTAAGCTTTTGAAGATTAAGGAAATCTCACCTTGTCTCTCTGTGTAGTGATTTTTTTATTAAGATTTAACCTATTATTTATAATGAAGTAATTCAAGTTATCCTATTATTGATAATGATTTTAATCGGTTCACCCTCTTTGTTCCTAAAAGTTATTGTCATTGTTACATTTTACCATCAGATTGAGTGTTAAAAAGAAATATTCAAAGGGTTTTTTGTTTTTTTGCAACAAAGCCATGCTCCCAATTTATGTTTCTGTTTTTATCTTTCCTTTTTTACTATTGCTCACCCAATATGAGGCTTAAAAGCCATTCAAGGTAGAGGTTTTCTAAATGGGGGTATCGTAAATGTGTACTGGAGGGAGCATATTGTGAAGATATATAGGGTAACAGGTGACCCTTGGCTTGAAAAAATTAAGATTGTAATGAACAGGGAAGCATCGTTTCAGGAATCTATTCTTCATTGGAATAGTTCTGGAGAAGGTGTCTGGGTGGAACTTGCTCATCACCAGTGGAATATGAAAGGAATGAGGATGAGTCTACTTGATGTAGATGAGAAGACGGGTTCAAGCTATGAAGGTCTGGATTGGTGGAGCCAAAAAATGTAGTTCGCCCAAACGGCTACCATGAAAATAGCAATAATAATGAGATTAGCAACATTGCCTGTGTGAAAGGAGTTGAAGGGATGAAAACAATTCATCACCCACAAGATTGTGCAAATGCTTTGGAAATCTGTTGAGGCTGGAAGGTGAGGATTGTGCAGCTTTGTTCATTTTTGGTCTGTTTTGGCTCTTGTAAAGATATAGCAGGAGGTATCTGGTACTTTTTGGTGTATGGTAATTTTATTGCGACAATTTTATCTCTTAATTTTGATTTTGTAAAATTAATAAACCAACTAATTTTTCTTTTTCAGATGCTCTTGTTTTTAGACAAAACTCACTGATATCAAGTGTATTCTCTGGATTAGACAAGAAAAGGATTATCCATCACACTATGAGGCAGGTCAGCATATGATTGCTGCAATGTCTAATTCCATGAATGGTGCCTTCTGGCTAAATATGCAGCACCCGCGGGGAAGTGCTCCGCCTAGCCCTATGTTACCTTATGCCACACCTTACCCACAGCGGCATTTAGCTGTTCATGTTGGCAATCAAGCTTCCCCTCAGGTTCCATGGAATATGGCAAACTCCGTGATGAGATTTGCTGGTCGTGGTAGGGGTAATGTTGGGGCTGTTGGTGGTGGTGCTATATCCCCAATGTCAAATCAATATAATCATGCAGTTCACATATCACCTCAGTTGAGGACACCAGAAAACTTTTACAATGTTGGAGCCGGTGTTGAAATTCTCCATCAAATCCCGAAAGGTCCAGATCCGGCCCAAGACAATGCAAGTGGGAAAAGACCAAAGTAAGAAAGGTTTACTGTGTGTGCATGTGCACTAAATCTAATCTTTTCTCACCTGGAAGACTAAAACATTTTTTAGTGATTTAAAGTTCCCAGAATTTTTCAGTTTTTAGTCATATAAATTCTTAACATCAGTGTGTCTTGTCATCTAACACTTTTCTTTGCCTCTCAAAAACATTATGCCACCTTTCAACTAAATTGTGTTTTCTGCCTTTTAAAAAATGGTTCCATTCTTGATTCATTGAATTTTTAAAGATATTTTGAAATTATTTAAACTACTGATCAAAATGGGAAATTTTACATGAATTAAAACAAAGGTGAGAGAGAATTAGGAAGTGTATTCATTGATCAGTGGCTCTGTTGCATTTGATGTTTGAAGGCAGGTATTAGCATCCAGAAAGATTGGTAGTCAAGTTCTTTGCTTAAAGGAATTTTTTTCTTTTTTCTTTGCAATGCAGCCTTGAATTGACTTTAGTTGACTTATTTGCCATTAAGTTTCAAGCTTTCTAGTGTATTAGTACTTCCTAAATTTGACTTTGTTTAAACTTGACAAAACTGTTCCTACTGCTTGATTGCATCATTACTTCAATAATTCATTGTTTGACTACTGCAATTTCCCCAGATTAAACATGAATAACTGACATGAATTTTATATTTCTGTAAATGCTTCAGGAGCATTTTGAATGTGCTAGCAATGACGAGCAGAATAAACTGAAAATGATTCTAAAGTTTCTGTGATAAAAATGATGCTGGGAATTTTTGTGTGAATTTAATAAATGCAAACATTTATTCCTAATAGTAGTTTTACTATTATTTGCAAAGTAATTTATGATTTTTGAATTTTCCTGATTCGGGGAAATATTAGTTTGTAGTGCAGATTTGCCGATTGACTTTCATAAATTACTGATAGGAAATTGTGTGTGACAGGGCTTAAATAACTTTAACAAAAACACACACATTTTAATATTTTAAAAATTTTCAATCCTATTGTGGTTTTCATTGGGAGTCAGGCTATGCAAAATTTACTGTACATACATTCATGAAATTATGTAAGTGAACATAGCAAAAATATGTCAGCCATATTTGTGAATTGTCACAAATTCCAAAATTGGCAGTTTTTCTCAAAACTCTTGGGCGTTCTTTCTTACTATTTGTAAATTTACATTAAAGACATGTCTTCTGTTAATGCAATTCCATTGTTTCTCGTGCGTTAGATTTGTTTTGCTAATGATATTACTTCGATATGAATTGGCTCTGTGTTTATTTTCCACACAGATTTTATTTTAGATGTAAACGAAGGAAAATCTCCCATCTTGTTGCTAAGGATAAAGTGGACTTAATATATAAATAACATCTAAGAAGTTTTTAGAAGTTGTTCTGGTAACAAATGAATAATTTCCATTATATAAATTATTTATATTTAAATATGCATAACTCTGAGACACAAATCTACAGGAAGGATATATCACTTGTACTAATATACATTACCAACTTGTGGGTTTTATCTCGTAATGGTTTTTCAGTATGTTTTTTTTTTTTTTTTTTTTAATTCAGTAACCGCCATGTTGCAGACATCTGATTTTCTCTTGTGCTTGATTACTCACTCAAATATGCATGTACACGTACACACAGCAATCATTCTGTAGAAGAATGTGTATTTAAGTTTAATTTTTTGAGGTTATTTTTATCCTGTGTAATGATTTGTAATCAAATGTTAACCTTACTTTCCTTGAAAACCAATTCTAATCTTTACTTTGAAACCAAGCTTATTACTATCATACATTAAGTTGACAGGTGAAAAAATTAGCTCTAAATTGCCTGCCTGTTCTCTGAACACACTACACCTTTTACATTTGGCAGTAGTATTTGCCTTAGGCAAGTGAGAAGATTGTCTTCTATAACTTTTTCCGTCATAGATATGAAGACTTTCCATTACTGTGTTTATATGCTTCTACCATTTTTTAAAATCTTTTAATTTTATTAAAACTGTAACAACCTTGGGTATTGCAGAATGGGTATGTGCTGAAAGGTCACACGTGATTTGAATGCTGGATGATTTAATGAACCATGAATTTAATGTATAATGTGATTTTCTTCCTGTTATAATTATGCACATATTGTCTAGTTTGAAATTAGATATTCTTTCATCTCTTTATTTAAACTTTGACAAGAATTTGAAACAGTATTTCTTTATAAGGATGTGTGGTTGTTTTTTTCTTTTCTTTTTTCTCTCTCTCTCTCTCTTTCTCCTGCTCGTCTTTCTCCATTTGTCTTGTCTATTTAAAGAAGACAGTTAGACGGAGGGAATATGAGCAATTTCAAGCGGCAACGGCTTAACAATCAATCTGAAGCAGTTTCACCGGGCCCATTGCTTGAAATAACTGGATATGACAAGGTAAGTTACTGATTGAAGGATTTTCATCTGTTTAAGACTACAATTTGCCACCTTATGGCAACAAATACATAAATAGTTGGAAAATCATTCCAGAATCTGCCTTGAATGAATTGGTAAAAGCAAAATTGCATTTAGTAATTTTATCAATTACTAACCTTCAGATCATATGACTGTTTTTATATATATATATATATATATATATATATATATATATTATGAAATGGACAAAGTCCGACAATTATTTTAAGACATTTTTATGTTTATACATTCTTTTTATAGATACAAGTATTTAAGTAAATGCTCTGTTTATAATAAACAGTATTAAACATTCAGGCCGGTAAATGTTGTTTAATACTGTTTATTATAAACAGAGCCTTTACTTAAATATTTGTGTCTATG
Organism: Acanthosepion esculentum; assembly: GCA_964036315.1. Taxonomy (NCBI): domain Eukaryota; kingdom Metazoa; phylum Mollusca; class Cephalopoda; order Sepiida; family Sepiidae; genus Acanthosepion; species Acanthosepion esculentum. The sequence goes on from OZ038480.1 coordinate 16,181,895, forward strand.
AAAAGAATGCATAAATATAAAAATGTGTCTGCCTGCATGCAAGCATATTAAACTGAGATTACTGAATAGATATTTGGCTTCTGTTTCTATTTTGATTAAGGAATTTTGTTTAAAAAATTAAGTTAGGCTTGCTTAAATTAACTTTTACACACATTGTCAACGTGAAATTCACTGTTTGTTTAAGAGTATTTCCATTTTCTTCATCAAAAAATAGTCAAATTGAACTGGTTACAGTTATTTAGTGTCAATACTGCTATTTACCCAGAAACTTTATTCACAAAATTAATTAATAGTGAAGTTATCAATCTTAAAGAAAAAAAAATAGTAAAGCAATTCCTGTGTTCTCGGCTTCAAACATGCAAAGAAATTGCAAACCTGTGAGATTAGAAGGCTTAATAGAAACTCATATTATTGAAAATAAGGACTGATGGCTTTTATCTCAGCTTAATATAAATTTTGGGTAGAATCTTTGCTCTAGTATCGGAAACTGTTGCATGCAGTCAACTTACAGTTATTTCAATTAAGTGAAATCATTTTAGATGTATATACACATTGCACTATTAAGAGACAAGGAATAAGCAAATCTTTTTTCTTTCCCTATGAAAATTACTTTTTTTGTACCCTGATTATTGAATGGAGCTTTAGATCTAAAACTGCAAAACAGATGGGAAGTGAACTTGTAGAGTGCAGAGCATTTGTTTGGATTAGAGTACATAAAAGTTTCACAAGGGCAAGAGTTTAACCATGTTGATATGTTGTGGCCTGTGCATTTATATCCCTAAATCTTGATCATTTACACCCACCCCCACATTGACTTAAAGTCATTTCATACAGAGTGGTAACTTGGCTGAAGTTGACGTACTGGTAGTGTGGGAAAAGCCCCCTCGGCTACCACCTATTGAGTGGCATCAATGCAATAATGGCCTAGGAAATGTTGAAATCATGCCCAGCTATCTCTATTGGGGAACCAGGCTTTTGTGTCATGTTTGACCACAAAGAGAGGGTCTGAACCAACATGTGGATGCCTTCACCACAAATGTAGATGTGTGCGCTGACAGATTGAGGGAGTGCTGCCAGCCAGGGGTTTATGTAGCCCTGCTGGACTTGCAGAGGGCCTATCTGCAGATAAGAGTTCATGAATCACTGTGGCCATTTCAGACAGTATTAATTAAAGGAACAAGATATTGCCTGACACACTTGGGGTTTGGCCTCAATCTGGTGCCCCTGACAAACCAATTAACACTGGAGCAGATCTGTGCCATACACTGGCATTTGATGCACCACCTGCTTTGAAAAGTGTGTCCCTCAACTGCGAAGGCGATCATCAAATCAGCCCTATGAGCTTGTGAAGAGTGTCAGATAGTGAACCCAGCCCCAGTCCATTGAAAGGTTAGTGGGTACAGCAACTGGTGCCAGTTGGGTATAGGTGTAACACTTTGGGATGACAGTCACTTTTTGACATTAACAGATTGTGGCCTGACATGTTTCACTATATGGTACCCATTGGTGCGTCAGGATGCATTCACTATCATATGACAACTAAGATCTGTTGATCGGCAAGTTAAGTGTATTCTCTTGCTACACTTCTCACTGGTATCACTATCATGTTCTGGCAGCAATTCTTTTGACAGTGCAGTGGCATCACTCCGCTATACCATTACTCTGTGGGGTGTAGACACCAGTATCGCATTCAAGAGGCAGCATACTGGTATAAGGATAATGCAACACCATCAACTGCGCCAGCCAACAGAATCTACTGGTACAAGGAGTAGGTAAAAGGGATAGATGTGGCGTCATTGCCTATTGAAAGTGTAGATGCTCTGTATCAAGTGGGAGACGGTGTCTCAGTTAAAACACTGAACATCCAATACACTAACAGATTTGGCAAGGGACAAATCCATAAAATAGCCCTCAAACAGTAAAGATCTTTGCCCTTGTTGTGGATCAGACCTCCTTCCAGAGGAATATGAAGGTATTAGTTCATTATCTGAGAGTGACTTTGGAAATCTACTGCCTCTACTGGCAATCCACCTACAGACCCAGAAATGAATGTAACAGTTGTCAGGTAATGATGGCAATGATAGTGAGGCAACTGTGAATGAGGGAGATCCTATCGGCACCAACACTCGAGGAATGCAGGCAGATGACCCCCCCCCCCTCTAAAGAAGCACTCATGTTGAGGTTATCTGCTTGGGTACATTTTGGCTTCTGAATCATCAATGTAACCATCTAAGAGTTTTTTTTTTTTAATTTTGCATTTATTTTCATTAGACAAAATAAGTATCTAATCTGTAAAAAAAAAAAAAAAAAAATTGGGAAGTGGGTACATTTTAAGTTATTTGTGCTGAGCTTTTTTTTCTTTCTTTCTTTCTTTATTTTTTTTTTTTTTAACTTCCTCTTTTCCCCTCTGCAGATATCTACTGCCATGATGAATTATTTCTCTAAACATCACCAAGCAGAGGAAGTATACAGAAAAAAGATGAAACTGAGAGATGCTCTTTATGGTATTATTCAAGGTGTCTTTCCTTGTGAGTTGACTTTCTTTTTAAATAAACCACTTGTTTCATTTTTTTTTTTTTTTTTTTCCTCCCCTCTTGACTTAAAATTGTTTCTGCTCATAGCCAGGACTTAGTCTCATTTTTAGAGATGTGTTCATTGTTTAGACAAAACAGGAATCATTGTCACAAATGATACATCTTGGTCCCACCCTTATCATGCTTCCTTCCCATTTTTTCCCCCTCTCTCTCTCTCTCTCTCTTATTGGTTGGTGCCACTCCTAAATTCTAGAAATCTGAAACTATTTTAGTTGTACTTTTATTTCAATATGCTTGACATTTTCCTCTTCCATTTATAAAACTTGTTCTGCCATTGTACTGAGTGTCATAAGATTGGCTGGTATTTACAGCTAATTTCTAGGTTAGCAAAATAAACACCATTCATATATAAGCATGCTACATTATATTTGAAACTTTAGTTATTTCATATTGAAAATACTAAAATTCAAGAGCAATGACTGTGCATACAATTTTAATAACTAATTGCTACAGTGAACTTCTCTTGCTATGTGCGACCAGGATATATTTGTGACATCACATGGCCAGAATTTTAACACCTGTTTCAGGCCAATGATTGCTTTTATCTTGTAAACTATCTACGGGCTATTTTTAATAACTTCATAATTTACAGCTTGAGTAGGAAGACCAAGAATAAATAAATTACCATATTTATCTCTTCTACTCCTTAGGGGTTAAAATTTTAGATTTTGGTACTTGCTACATTGTACTAAATGAAATACATCTAATTTTGTTTTATCATAGAACCATTGTGTGTATGTATATATATATATATATAAAGAAATACCTAAATGTTTTGTTTTTTTTTGTTTAGACTGTGGTCTGTATGCTGTGGGATCTTCCATGAGTGGTTTTGGTACCAACAAAAGTGATATGGACCTGTGTCTGATGCTTACTCATGAACAGGTTAAATAATTTTTAAATTGATATTCCTGTATGAAATTGCTAAAAATGGCATTTGGATTTTTTGATTGCATGATTAAATTTCAATTGTGTTGAATGATATGGCTTTTTTTTTTTTTTTTTTTTTTTTTGTCCAATATTCTCAGTATGTATTTTACCAACAGATTGAATATTTGACTTCCTGGTGAAATAGTTATAACAGTACTTGAAATAAAAAGCTTGGTTTCAAGAGGGAATAAATTGGAACCTTTTTCCAGAAGGGTATTGGCCGAGTGTTAGGTAATCTTGTTACTGCAGTGATGTTCTTATTTACAAATCACTATGATAAAGTAAATGTTTGTACATTTGTCAAAAAACAAGAGCGCAGTTTGCTTAGCAGATAGTTTGAAATTGACTTTGAACTGTAATTTAAGATGTCAATAGAAATTTTACTACTTTATGTGGCCAGGATTATTAATAAATATCTCAAAGACAACACTAGAAACTTTACAAGCCACTTTTGATATGTTTGATCATTCACAATAACATTACCACGTCCATGGGTACGGCGGTAAACTGCATCCGCGTCCTGGGTACGACGATAAACTACATCCACATGCTGGGTATGGTGATAAACTACGTCCAACAGAAAGGCCATGCTTGAAAAAATAAGGTTATCGGCTATACGTTTTTGGAAAAATAGTATTACCAGGTATACATTTTCAAAGGAATAATGTTGCCAGCAGTACGTCTTTGAAAAAATATTATTACCAGCTATACGTCTTTGGAAAAATAATATTACCAGCTGTACATTTTTGAAAAATATTGCCAGCTATATGTTTTAAAAAAAGAAAAATATTACCAGCTACACGTTTTTTAACAAAACCTTATTCAATGGAATTGTAACTGGGGTCAAAACACTATGAAAGTGTAAAAATAGGTTTTAATACTAGAAATTCTTTGTAAAAAAAAAAAAAAAAAAAAAAACCATCAATACATTTTTGAAAACTAAATGTTGCCAGCAATGCATTTTTGGAAAAAGAGAAATATATATTACCAGCTATACATTTTTTTGAAAAAAAGGAAAAATATTACCAGCAATACATATTTGAAAGGAAAAAATATTACCAGCAATACGTTTTTGAAAAGATATGCCAGCTATACGTTTTTGAAAATACTATTACCAGCTATACGTTCTTGAAAAAATACTATTACCAGTTATATATTTTTGAGGAAAGAAATATTGACAGAAATGGATTTCTAACAAAAATATTATCGGGGGGGGGGTGAGTTGTTGGCATTAAATGACCCATTGAGGTTGATATGCTGTAAAACAAATCAAATAATATTGCCTCCTTAAAGTGGGAAGACCGGGGTTTTTTTTTGGAGGGGGGGATCACATTTTTAACTAAAGTACCAAAAATGTTGTTTGCTTTCTTCAATCTGCACTTGTTAGTGCATATTTGTTTCAAATTTCTAAGAATTTTTATTTAAATGCGTCGCAACACACTCAAAAATGATCTTGAATGAATTAAAGTTAAATGCTCCTAACACCCTTTTTTTTCCCTTTGTCATCTGAAATATCCTATCACTTTCGTTTCTAGCGTTAAAAAAAACTCTCACCTATTTTTTTTTTTTTTTTTTTTTTTTTTCATTTAATTAGTACTCTTGGGGAAAAGTATGGATCAGTCTTCTTCCCTCCACTATGGGTTAAATAGGACTTGTATATGGGGGGGGGCGTTATTCTCAAAAAATTGATAATGCAATATTTGCTTGCGAATCATAATCCAAAATTTGTTTCAACTTTAATAACCCACATAGGGTTAAGCCATAAAAAAAATTGTTCAATCAGCCTTCTGATTAGATCACAGTATTCGGTAAATATAAAAGATTACTGAAAACTTCAGTTTTTTCATGTTAGTCTATTTAAAAAAAAAAAAAAAAAATGTTAATTTCCAACTGGTTAGTAAATAAAATAATTGTGCACTTCATTGCCATTAACCAGGATTCTAATGAATGCATTAAAATTCTCTTAAAATTACAAGGTATCTTGGGTTCATTTGAGAAGTTTCTGTAGGACCTGTAAATAATTACAAAGGTTGACTTTTCGCTTTATTATTATAGGCTTTGCAGTTGTTTAATCTTGTCTTGTCTGTTAACATATCTGGATTTTGTATTTTCTAGATTGACCAAAAACGAGAAGCCACAGAAATACTGAATCTTGTACACAGAGGTTTGAAAAAATGCTGTAAGTAAGACTTTATATATTTTTCCATTACAAAAATAAAATCCTGCATCTCTGATGTGTTTATTGCTTTTATAAGCTTCAGTATTTGAAATCATTGCTAATTTCAAATAATGAATAAAGAAAGATTTGAACAGAGGCCTTAAACCCTAAATGAAAAGAATATATTGATATTTTTACCTAAGCATGAAGCAAAGCTTAAATGTTTTTTGCTGTAGATGGCTTTAAGCTTTTGCTATGCAAAGGTTGATTTTTTAATTATAATTACATGATAGATATTTGTATATATTTAATACTCTGTTGACCATTATTTTGGTCAGTCAAACATCAAAACTGAATTCTTTAATTTATGAAACTTTAAGAGAATATAAATTGAACATGTAAATTTGAAATAAAAACATTTGTAAATGGTAGAAAATTATTTACAAAATAAGATGAAATATGTTAAGTTTATCAACTTTTGGGATTTAAAATCACAAATTTGGGTGACAAATATTGAAATTGAATTGGGATAACTTGGGTTTAATTTATTATGTGGTATTTACAGTTGAGAGTTTAGATGTTGTGAAATGATTGGTAAATGCAGTGCATATGGAGGAAAGAGTAGGAACAGTGGTAAATATATACAGTGTAACCCGGATATAAGAGAGTTGTCGGGACCGGAGAAGAAGTCTCTTATATCCGGGTTTGGTCTATTTTGTTTTATTAACACAGGCTCTAATTTGGGACCAGAGAAAATCTCTCTTATATACGGGTTACACTGTAAGTGAATAGGCAGTGAACTTAAAAACTAAAAATCTGATACAGTGTGGTTGGCTTTTCAGTGTATCAAAATTGTTTCCCCTTTCTCTTTTTATCTTTTAATGAAATTGTTGTTGACAAAAATCTGTTGGTTTTAAAAATGTCTTTTGTTGTCTATTTATTGCGTGCACAATTTGAGTGATTCTGACTCTGTGGAGACAAACTGCTTATATCCAGGATTTGGGTTTTTCTATTTAACTAAAAGCTCTCGGTTTGTAAGTGCTATAACTCGGGATTAGTAGGGAGATAGCTTTGTGGCAAAATAGGCTTCATCATGTGTCTAAAGATACACAATATGGTAACCTTTCTACCTTTGTATCTTGCGATGGGGTACCTTAGATTTGTATTTGAAATTGGACAATGTGGCTCAAATGAGGGGGAAGTAGATTAAATCAGAAGAGGCTTTTTACAGAAGGGAGGATGAAATGGACTGGAGAACAAGTGGATATATAAGCTAATGGGATGAGATAATTGGCTAAATTTATCGGAGAGAGACGCTAATAAGAACAATCAAGCTTTCATTTATGATTGGTTTCCCTGGTCATATTTTTGTTGCCAGACATTGAAAGTGTCTATATATGTTATATAGAAATAAAGTGTCGCTGCCAACACTGGAGTTTGAACATGGATCACCAGAGAGCAAACACAGGCGAGTGTTATTCAAAGGTGTCTGACACCAGTGTTGTTCAATGGCATTACTATAGTTGTATCTGCGATTACAAAGTCTCTACTACAACAAGCATTACTGTGATGAAAGACATGACTTACCTCAGAATTCGAAACGAGTGCAAACATGTCTTGCCTGCAAAGTGATGACAAAAAGAAATATGGCCACTATTGAAGACGCAATTTATGCGCGCATATCTCGTCCAAAACAAGACGATATTTGCACACATGCAAATTTTGGCCGTATTGGAATAGCATAAAAAGCCGGGTGCCAGCAGCACAACAAAACCAAAGTGATTTGGCAGACAGCGTGCAATAGAGCTGGACGTATGGATTGACATACGGACAAAGAAGTCGTCGAAGTAGGTGCAGCTGAGCTGGTGTCTGTTTCACAACTGCCCAGTGTAACGGCTGAGAAAAGGAGCCACGCAATCCATTTTCTTGAGGCAACCGAAGAAGAAAAAATAGCTGGCCTGCCGGCGAGCACCACACTTTTTGCCACACCCCTATCCCATCCCCTCCTCACCATTTTTCTCTACAATTACGAAAGTGACGAGTGTTCGTTGACATCACAAAACTATAATAGATTTGGTAGCCAGGGACAGTGGGTGTTAGCATTGATCAAAACCCAGCATTTAGCAGTAGGGAATCTAATATATGACAAACCATGAATAATAGGGAATTTATAGGGAGGGGTTAATGAGTATGAATGGGTAGCACAGTGGAGTAATGGATAGCGGCTTGGATTGAGGAATCTGGGAATTGAATTCTAGTTGGATCCATTACATTCACTTACATGCTAATACCCTTGGGAAAGGTATGACTCTTCTTCTTCTACCCTCAGCTATGGGTAAATAGCAGGACAGATTGGGTTCTATAACCTTGGATGGTAACTGGTCTAGGAGAAGGAAAAACTCTGAATTCAAAACTGTCCTGAAGGGGGTTGGGCTCTATCGGGCTATCTTGCTCAAGAAACACCACTTCTGCTGTTGCTGCAGTACTACATATGGTGCCCCTACGAGTCTACAGGTTATGGGATATATAATTAAAAAAAAAAAAAAAAAAAATGAATGATATTCAATGGGTTGTGTTTTATTTGTCTGTGTCTGCATATGGTCAAGGACTGTAAAAAACCCAATCCTGCTTTGACATGATAACTTATCTGACTGTGTAGGTTATCTAATTAGCCAGGCACCTTTACATTCATTCAAACCTGTTTGTAAGGAGCAAGACAAAAACCAGTGTTGATAATAGTTGCATGACTACCTTCAAAGCTGGTGAACAGTAGGAGTGGAATGAGCAGATTTTAATATCAAGCAATGGCCAGAAGCAGAATGGTTCTGTAAGGTAGTTTTCTATGTTGTATAAGGTCAGCTGTTATGAGTGCTCTCTAGTACAGAAAAGTTAAATTTGAGAAAGTGAAAGGGTTAAAGGTGTCCTCATGACTGAGATTGAGTGGTGGGGGTGGGGGGTATCGTTGCTTCAATCAATGAAAATAAGACCAAGCTAGTGTTGAACTTTGAGGAATTGAATAGCTGTGTGGCATAAGAGGAGGAACAAATGCCATGGGCGTGGACTTTTTGATTTGGAAACGGCCTTACATGAGAAACTGGTATTGGTGAGGAGGGGGTTGCTAGCAGGTGAATTACAAAAACAGAAAGCACAATTAAATAGGTTGGGATTTGGGTAGAATTTTGCATAGAAAATCATGGTAACCATCCTCAAGACTATATTGGGAAAGATATATAATGAAAAGGGGGCCTCCATCTCTGACATAGATGGTTTATTTATGGATAGAACAGGTAATTTGGGTTGAATGCAAAATAGCTGAGATCATTGGGAAGAGCAGCTTTGGGGTGGGTAAATAAGGTCCCTGAATTGAAAGCCCATTTGATGATGCATGAAAAGGTACTTCTATATGTGGAAGGCTGGTAAGTCACTACGCTATCAAATGGCTTTGAACTGCATATGCCACTTATTAGTGGCAGTAAGTGCGCGCGCACACACACACACGTGTGTGTGTGCATGTATGTATGTATATATATATATATATATATATATATATATATATATATATATATATTAGTTGATCAAAATTGCTTAATATTTCTTGTATTTTATTTTTCAGCTTTTATCAAAACCTCACAAGTGATTAAAGCAAAAGTTCCAATCCTTAAATTCTGGGATGACATCAGGTAACATGTCTACTTTGTGTGTGTGTCTTGGAATTAGACTTGTTTTACTCTTTATAGCTTTTAGGAAAATTGTTTGATAAACTTTTCACTTTTTCAGCCGGGTTGAGTGTGATCTGAACATCAATAATTCAGTTGGAATCAGGAATACCCACTTACTGAAAGCCTATGCTAGATGTAAGGAACTGTTTTTATTACTTGGATTTATGATTTTACAAAATTCCTCCCCCTTTTTTTTTTTTTTTTTTTTTTTTTTTCCCAATGACCTTTTGGTCAAAGTTCTTATGAAATAACTGCAAGTTAGCAGAAATGATTTGATCATAGCATAATAATGTATTTGTGATTTGCTTGTTTTTATTTTATTTCTCTGTAGTGGATTGGAGAGTTATGCCTTTGGTTCTGTTCATCAAATACTGGTCTCGTTTTCATGACATCAACGATGCACGGAAACAAACCATCTCAAGTTATTCATTAGGCCTCATGGCTATTCATTATCTTCAATGTGAGTAATTCTTCTAATTTCTTTTGTTTTTATGTTGGTAATTACAAACCAGGGCCATCCTGGGTATGGCGATAAACTATTTAACTTTAAGTGTTTAATCATATCAAGTCAAATGGTATGGCGTTTTAAGTGGTATTTGGCTCTCAAATTTCATAGATTCTGTCTCTTGAAGGTGAGCTAAAAATTTCACATCAAGGGCCATCATTTGCCCTTGTACGACATATGGTACCAAAATTGTAATTTTGTGCTGGTTTACAATTCCCAGTTGTCATGGTGCTGAGAATCAAGCTAGAATGCAAAACTGGTTTAAAACTTAATTTTTTTTAAAAAATGCCAGTGTTTATGAAGGGGTGCATAGATTCATTTAACATGCAGATGTGACACTATGGTTCGGACACTTAGATAAACATCAGACCTTCCTTTTATATATCTCGAGCGTTTCATGGCCAGGATAACGGTCTTTGAATTTGGGTGTTCTAAGCAGTACCCACTTGACTAAAGGGGGAACAAAAAATAAGTAAATTGGAGCTTTTAAGGTCAAGTAACAACCAAGCTGGATGTAGAGAATTTCCAGTCAGGCATCTGTTAAGTCACATTTGTTCTGGTCTGCCCTTAGATTGTTCTTTGGATAGTTAGATGCTGATCATTTGTGTTGCCAACCATCTATTGTGATGAGAAGAGAGTTAAGTATCAAAAGAAAGAGTTGAGTTGTTAACCCAACATGGCAGAAATTGTCTCGAGTATCAACTTACCTACAAAAAGACCAAGAAAGCAAAGCCCTGAATCAAATTATCTAAATATGTTGAAAATGGGGTTAGTCCATTTCTCGCCATGACATCTTGTGAATGTGCAATGGGCCCATATCGATCCTCCAAGTCTACAAGTCGACCATTCGCCCTTGCATGGAGTATTGCTGCCATATATGGTCTGGGGCTCCTGCTGTTTGCCTCAGGGTTCTTGATAAGATCCAGAGATGGATAGGCAACGTGATTGGCCCTGATCTGTCATCTCGTCTGCAGTCGCTCTCTCACAGACGCGATGTTGCCTCACTCTGCCTTTTTTACAAGTACTTTCACGGTAATTGCTCTGAGGAGCTGCTTTCGCTTGTCCCTAGGCCTCGTGAATTTAAACGCCCCACGAGGCTGGCATTCCGCTCCCACCCCTACACCGTGGAAACTGTTAGATGCAGACGTCTCTTCTACTCCAATAGCTTCATGTCTCGCACATCTCGCCTATGGAACTTCCTTCCCTATTACCGTTTCCCTGACAATTACAATCTCCAACGGTTTAAGTGTAGTGTCAATCGACATCTCCAGTTGCCTTGAGCTATCCACTTCCCTTCTCCACATCCTTTCATTTTTCATTCCTATCTGCTCTCGCTCCAAATCTTCTGTAACCCCCTTGCCTTGATCGACCCACTGTCTTTCTCCACATCCTCTCCTATCTGCTCTTCCTCCAACCCTTCTTTAACCCCTTGCGTGATAGTGGCTTCCAGCCTTGCTTGGGGTGATACGCTTAAAAAAAAAAAACACTGACTTAAATGAGATGCAATCTGGAGTAATCGTTGGCCAGTTAGTGAGCGGCTAAGTGAGAGCTATGTTGTATGGTTACACAGGCACATGTGGTCACTTAAAAGACTGCTTGATTAAAACTCTTGTATAAGGTATTACAGTAAATGAGATATTTTAAAGACAGGTGAAACAATTTCTGGGATGAGAAGTTATTGTTTACATTTGTATTAATTTCCTCATCATTGTTATTATCACAACATTCAAATATTATGCTTTCTGGCCTTCTTCGGGTAACCTTTTTAAGGAATTTCAGACTGAAACCTTTAATCTACACTGGTGCATTGCTCTTGTCATGATATCTCATCTTGTTCTTATTTAGTACTGGTCATTGTTCATTTCGTTTCCACAGTCTGAATTGAACTCACAATTGCAATGCCTGCCAATTACTGTTGTTGTGTGGGGGCCTGGTTCTAGTAAATAAAAATAAATTTGTAAATTGGATGGCCTAGTAGTCATGAGTTCAATCCATGCTCTAGGTAGTTCAGACTTTGTGGAAATAGAGGAAGCAATAACTGAACAGTATTTAAAAAATATAACATATTGGGCAAAATATTTCCAGGAAAATTGACTTGAAAGCAAACTCTAGCTACTGCATTCAAACAGTATTGGCATGCTGAACACTTGCAAACTCTTTCCGTTTTGACTTGTTTAAAATTATCAAAACAAAAATTGTCACAGGAGTTGGTTGCACTTCTGTAGAGTAATGGCAAGTAGAGAAAAGAGTCTGCCAGGCATGAACCTGATCATTTGGTGTGTTTGTCAACTATACATTTACACAGCTCTAATGTTTTGCACTTTGGAAACAAAGATATTTCTCAAATGAATGTCTACATCTGATAGCGAAACTATATCAGTCCACAAAATCACACCTCTAATGAGGACCTCAATAAAGAAACATTTCGAATCTCATCAGGAGCATCACAAGGAGGAAATGAGATCCCCAGTCTATGCCCTGCAGATATACAATCACAGAAGGGAAGAGATCATTCACATTACAAACAAAGCTACTAATAGAAAACAACATTCCTACTCTCCCTCTCATGGCCAATGTACTGATGATAGGTGTATGCTGATGATATAGGGCAGGGGTGTCCAAACTTTTTTTCAAAGCTGGTCAGATTTGATGAGGTAAATATGCATGAGGCGAGGGCCAACTATTCTGCTTGGCATTCTTTGAACCATTAAAATTAAATGCAAATGAACTATCTTGATAAAAATTTTATTGCAAATAGCATATTTTCATTTCTTCACATAGATGACAAATTTAAACGGGCATTACCAAAATCACTCAGCCTGTCATATTTGAAGCCCATATAAGATGAAGTAAAATATGTCTGGAAGTGATCATATATCTCTGGTTAATCTTAAACATTACATATTATTAGTAATTAATATTGTCTGTCAACTGCTAAGTTAAAAACATGATATAACACCAACATTCATCTTATTAAGAAGTAGAAAACAGTGACACAAGTCCAAGTGTCTAAATATATTCATAACTGATTTTGATCAACAAAAAACATTTAATTCACAAAGATTTTAGAATTTATTAATCTCGGATAACAAATAATTTGCCTGTACTAATGTGAAGGGTGATACTGAGATCTGGACTGTAGTATGTAGCCCAGGTCTGATTCAAAGGCGGTGATTTTAGAAATTGTCTGGAAAAGGCCATGGTCAGGGTCACACTGCCAGAGGGCAGCCACACAATGCTGCTGTTATCTTTTGGTAAAACATGAAATTGCATTTCTTAGGTGTGTACTTTGATTGACAATACTGGCAGGCTGTAAGTGATACATTCTATGACAGGATGGGGGAGGGGGCATATGAAATTTGACAATGGACCCGAGTTTGGACATGCCTGATATAGGTATTCAGTGTTGGGATAAGAATGTTCCAAGAAATATGACCCGCACATTTCCAAAACGGAAACTATGATCTGTAATTGGAATGAAAGCAGTGATGGCACTTGAATTGAACCCGTAATAAAAATTCAAAATGTGGAATTAGTAAATACTAAACATTTTAGATACTTTGGTGTATGGATCAGTTATAACAAATTTAGTATAGGAGAAAAGGAAATTGAAAATAGTATCAGCTGTGCTAAATGTAGTTTCAAACAACACTGCAAACTGCTACAAAACCAAAATATTAACTTAAAAACTAGCCATGATGTTAAATAGTCTCTTCAGATTGAGAATTTGATATGAATGTTATGCGTGGTACCAAACTCATTCAGAAATCTCTAAAACTGTCAGCTGTATACAACTACTTTCTCAGATCAATGGTTAATGGCTTTAAGTGATTGAAGTCAAGCTCTTAGTGAGGACCTTTCATTTGAACTTATTAGACCAGTATTACAGAATCACAAAGAACTCTACCAAATAACAGAAATCACGTCACATGAGGGCTTGCGACAACTAAAAAAACAAACAATCAATCAATTAAGATACTGATGTTCCACCTTACTCCAAAGTAAAGCTTAGGAAGGAAAGCACCCATTAATAGTGGAAAGAGTGATAACAGCTAGTGGACATGAGAAAAATTATTTTCCTGACATTGTTTTAAGCTGAAAGATAAATTTCAACTGACAATAAAACTGGCTGTTTAGTCAATGAGTGCCAAATTTTTCCTTATGGAAATGGTTAAAATTACCTTTACCTGTGACATATGCCCAGCCAGTCCATTCGATGTTTGATCCCTGTTGCTGACTGTTGAATGGATCACTTCAATCCAAGCCTTGTCCCACATTGTGTTTGATTTAGATCACAAGGCTGGCAAGGATCAATTGTCAACAGGAATCGTTGAAATGGTTTGGTCCGGACAAAGTGAAGCCACAAGTCATAGGACAAATTGTAATAAAGAAAATGTTTTGTATAACATTTCTTGTACAAAGCTGATGATACAATATCAGTTCTTCAGGTAGAAATATGTTCTTCATGCAGGAATATATTGTCATGCAAAGTTATTTGACCCTTCCCTTCTTCAAAAATTTCATGACACTTTGTTCATCGTGACTAAGTCTGAACAAGGCTTCTGGAACACAGCACAAAGTCAGGGGTCTTCTTGTCACTTTGATCTTCTGTTCATATGGATCTTTGTTCAAAACTGGCCTGGGGTCTGACATGATTTGGGATTTTGGTGATTCCCCTAATTTCTTTGACTCTGGGAAATTAATTGTATGCCCAATTTTGGAGAGGCCCCTCCAGGGTGTAGTGGCAGCAGAATATCAATCCATCCTAACACCTTCCTTCTCGTATTTGTACCTCATACCAATACTTCCCAATTCCTTCACCTCCCTTGGTTCTATCTAGACCTTTCACTTTGGTTGTCTTATCTCCAATTATTAATTTTAATTAATGTCCAAAATTTTTATCAATGGAATTCAACCCCTTTCACCTTCCCAATCAGGCAATCACCAGCAGCTCCCTCGACAGCCTCCTCTTGTAGCATTTTGACTCTTATCTAAAGAAATTTTACTGCCCCACTGATTTATGCCTTCCCTTCCTTTTTTTTGACAAGTGATTAAAAAAACAAAAAAACAATTCTCCAACTTTGCCTTTGCTTCCAAAAAACCCTAAGTATCACCTTTCAACCTACTTTCCTTACTGGGTTATGGCCAGCAGATAATTCCATAACACGAATTTTTAGAAATAATAGTGTCTCCATTTTGGTTTTTACATCACCTCTCTATTTTTCTTCTTTTGACAAGTGATAAGGAAAGAAAAACAATTTTTTTTATGCATGCCTTTGTTTCCAGAACACCTTAATTTTTATCTTGACTGACTTTTCCCTGCCAGGTTTTGGCAAGCAGATAATTCCATAGCCTGGATTTTAAAAACAATGGTGTCTCTATTTCAGCTTTTACATCACCTCTTCCCTAAACCCTCCGGGTTTAAATTTCTTGTTTTACCCAAGCAAGAAGGGGGTGAAAAAAAGACAACCCCCCCTGAATTTAATAAAATCTAGTCTCAATTCTGTATATTTATCGATCTATCTTTCAACCATTAAAGTGTCACATCTGTCTCTCTCTAACCATCAAGCTATCTATTCAACCCTTAAAGTGTCACATATCAAGTGGACCCTAAAGACAGATGTGTCTGCATTTAGATAAGATAATGCTGCAGTATCACCCTTAGTAATGGGATACAGTCTTTAAATAATATTACCAAAGATAATTTAAAGTACACTATTTACATTATTCGGACTATTGTCCTCATCTTTGTAACCATATTTATCACAACATTTCGGCTGTTGTCCGCTCCAGTCTTCTTCAGGTGGTTGGAATGTCAAACTCAACCTTTTATTTCGCTCGCTGGGGTAAACTGTTCTAGTTCCACGTGCCATGTCTAATGTATGTTGGTTATCTCCTGTTAATTCCCCTCCCCAAGTTCTCCACCACCTTAACCAGGTATTGAACTCACTCCCTGGGTCCGGTGACTGGGTCTAACCAACATCTTTATCCACTGTGCCATGTGTCCTTAAGTCTACCCCAGTGAGCGAAATAAAAGGTTCAGTTCAACATTCCAACCACCTGAAGTAGGCTGGAGCATACAACGGCCGAAACGTTGTGATAAATATAGCAACAAAGATTCGGACAATAGTCCGAATAATGTAAATGGTGTACATAATACCTCATCTCAGAAATATAGACAAATAATTTAAAGTTTTTAGAAAAGATGACATCAGCTTAAGTGATGCACCACAAAGTTTCATCTGTTGATTTCAATGATGACTTTTGTCTGAACTCTCAAGAAATAATTGGACAGGCTCAAAATTCAAGCCATTCAACAGTTTATTCATTGGCAACAACTGAGAAAGTACCTAAACTTGGGGAATGGGTTCCCAATGATTTGACAAATAGCAACCATAAAGTGAATCGATATAGGTACTCTTATGGCTACATCTAGCTCCTTTTTATATATATATATATATATATATATATATATATATATATATATATATATATATATATAAATAAAAAAACTGGTAATGAAAAATGTCTTTTTACAAGAATATATACCAGTGCAAACAATAGCTTAATAGAAGTGCAACTTTTCATGGATTTCTCAAGGAATGTTTTGGTGATTCTGTTGATATGACTCACTTTGAGTTGCTACCAGTTAATGCTATGATCACAATAGACATTTAAACATTGCTTTGAAAGGAGGGATGTCCAGTTTGATCAACTGTGAAAGTGCTGTTTTCCATCATAATGTCTGGTTGGATACATCAAAGATCACATTTGAAAAGAATTGAAGACCTTTACTCAGAACAAATTTCATATTGTTTTTCTCCAACTCTTACTCCATCTATTTGCCACCTCCATTTTTTTTTTTTTTCTCTCTCTCTCACTCACACACACACACACACACACACACACACACACACACACACACACACATATATATGACTTTTTTAAAAACAGCTTTAGGAAGCTTGTAAATTGTTTGGGCGTTATTAATGGTGATGAAACTTATGTTAATGAATAAATTCTGTCAAAACCTGAATCTTTTCTTTTCCCCGACCCTAAATTTGTACACAACTAATGTGATGTCTTGAGTTTGGAAAATGGAATCATTTACTTTATCTGAACAAATTGTTAATTAACTGAAATTTGAATCATTAATGAAATAGGTTAATGGCTGTGTATGATTTTAAAACAATGTTGCTTTTTATTTTGTAATTAACTGATGACTCTACTAAAGACTGTTTCTGAGAGATCCTATATGTATTACATTTTTAATTATTTATTTTTCAGGTGGCACCAAACCTCCAGTTTTACCGTCCCTCCAAAAACTCTACCCGGTAATTTTTTTTTTTCCTAATAGCCAAGAAGAGTGATGATAATGGCAGTTTTTTTTTTTTTTTTTTTTTTTTTTTGTTTCTTCTCCCACTCTATGAATAAAAGTATCCAATGTACTGATCTTGAATTTTCTTAGATAAAATATGCTGAGCAGAAAATTGTCCCATACAATTTTATTTTGAAAACGGAATTTTTCCATACGGATTTTAGAATTCATGGCTTATGTTTAAAGGATGTGATATGGTTGTGATTTAGAACCTATTCTTAAATACAATAGATTTCCTTTCTATTTGATGTCAAGCCATATTTTCATTTGTACAAGGATATAAATCACTTTAAAATTGGTTAATTTGTTACTTCCTTTTGGTTTTGCTTGTTCTTTGTCTTATATCATATCTTTTTCTACTTAAGGACGTTTTCAGTATCAGCAATGACATCAGCTCTCTGCGTTTGGATGAGGAACTGCCTCCATACAAATCTGAAAATGAAGAAAGTCTAGGTGACCTTTTTCTAGGATTTCTCAAGTACTATGCTACAAATTTTGAGTGAGTATTACAACTTCATTGCATTGTTCTTTGTCTTATTACCAGAATAAATATATATATATATATATATATATATATATATTTTAGAATTGGACATTGTCCGACAATTTATTTAAAGACATTTATATTATGTTTAACGTTCTTTTTATAGATACAAGTATTTAAGCAAATGCTCTGTTTTATAATAAACAGTATTAAATAACATTTACTGGCCTGAATGTCCGAGAAATTTTCATAGAAAATTTTTGCTCTCCGACAGGAATCGAACCTGTATCCTATACGGAACCATCATTTCGCGTGATGTGCCTTAACCTTTCGGCCACAGAGCGGCGTCTGGTTAGCAAGGTCGATTTTACTATCTTTAAACTTAAATCTTCCATGAATCTCTTCTATTCATATCTGCTCTAGCGTATCAAATGTAAACAAATGACGTCATATATTTTAGAATTGGACATTGTCCGACAATTTATTTAAAGACATTTATATTATGTTTAACGTTCTTTTTATAGATACAAAATTTCTATGAAAATTTCTCTGACATTCAGGCCGGTAAATGTTATTTAATACTGTTTATTATAAAACAGAGCATTTGCTTAAATACATGTATCTATAAAAAGAACGTTAAACATAATATAAATGTCTTTAAATAAATTGTCGGACAATGTCCAATTCTAAAATTGCTTAAATACTTGTATCTATAAAAAGAACGTTAAACATAATATAAATGTCTTTATATATATATATATATATATATTAAAACCCATTTCTGATATTGGCAGACATCTCTGTAATATCACACAGCATTGGTTTGGTTCTTTTGTTACTGCCTTTCAGTTTCAAACGCTCTGCTATTTCTATACGCACTGGGACCAAGTTACCAATTGAAATAGTGAAACACAAGGTAGGCACTCCTGGTCAATGGAAGTGCCTCTGTATTGAAGGTAAGTCAATACCTTTCACATTAAATTCCATTCTCAAAACCACAAATCTAGCTGGAGGCCAACAAAGCCAGTAAAGCTTTGGTTTACCATTGTGAATGTCACAAGTTAGAACAAAACCATGATTCCATTTTCTAAATATTCAAAATTGTATTATGTTAGATCATAATATCTTAAAGATTATCTATTATCATATGTTCCCGTTGTATGTAGAATGTAAATTAAACGTGTTTGATCAATTCACTCACTTCCACTTTTAAAGTTTCTCTCAAATGTTAATATTCCAGAAGCATAAATTTGATTCAATGAAGCGATACATACATACATACATACATACATATACACACACACACACACACACACACACACACACACACACACACACACACACACACACACACACACTATTTGTTTAGGAAAACATGAATTTTCCTTAAAAAATTCTTCAAATTTTTTTTCTTTCTTTCCTTAATTGTAAATGATGTAATTCTTGCTGCTATTGACAACATCTTACTAATAATTTTTATATATGAATCCTACCTAGTTGTATGTAATAAACACTGGCACTTTCATTATTGAAGTTTGTTTTAGGTTCAATTCAATCAAAGATTTTTTTCTCTTTTTTCACTTTGAGATTTGATTGGTTGCAGAACAATTATAAATAGGAAACATATTTTGTTTAAAATCATTTGGTTCTCTCTGCTGATTGGTGTTTTATTATTTCAGAGCCATTTGACCTCTCCAATACAGCACGTGCAGTATTTGATGAGGACACTTTCACACGGGTCTATCGTGTGTTTCAGACCAGCTACAAAAGACTGGATAAGAGGAAAGATGTCAATGACATTCTGACCCGGCCATTCTAAGCCAAGAGCTCATCTACACAATTTTTTTTTTTTTCTTTCTCTCCCCACCCCCTCCATTACCTCCATATACAAAGAGGCTGCACACAGGCTGATGAGTCATCACCAAGTTCAGCCTTGTTCCAGTGGCAGATAGGAGGGTGGGTGGATGGATGGCAAAACTCAGGGTTTTTTTTTTCTTTTTTTCTTTTTTTTTTTTTTTTTCTAAACTCTCTCTTATTCTTTCATTGGGCCTTACAATACAGAACACATTCTGATGTTCAGCAATCTTCAGAAGTTACAGATGATATATGGAAACCAGCATATGTTGTCATTCCTTGATATTTTTCCTCTTCCAAAAAAAAAAAAAAAAAAAAAAAAAACTTTTCTTAACAAGGTGGGAAAGAAAAAGAAAAACATTGAAAGGTTCATCTCAGAGGGTGGTACCAAGAGAACAAGAATTTAACCCTACCCCCCACTTCTATCTTTCTCCAATCTCTATCAAGAAAATTTTAAGTGGAGTTTTCCATTCTCTCTTTCTCTGTCAGAGGATTGTGCTGGTCAATATAAAATAGTTGTATGTCGGGTTAGACATGAAAAGGTGGTACATGTTTCAAGTAGTCCAAAATGGACCTGGCCAGCCTTCATTGTATTTGAACAGCCACTGGTGCCAAGTTAAAATACCTCAGAATTCGGTGGGGAAGGGGAACGGGGACTATCAATCCTCCACCTCTGCAAAAAACCTCTTCTGTCACTCTTCTCCATGTTACTACCACCACCACCCTCCTCCTTCTCCTCCTGCTGCTACTACACTGTAATGTGTGTGTGTGTTTTGTTTTTTGTTCTTTTTTTTTTTTTTTGTATGTGTGCGTAAGATTTCCATCCCTTAAAAGGGCGGAAAGATCGGCAACTAAAACAATAAAAATGTAAATATTTTTTGTAAAATGATTTTTTTTTTTTTTTTTTTTTTTCTTTCACAACAGTTTGTTTTTTGTTGGTTTGTTTTTGTCCTCCCCCTCTTTCAAGTGCAATTTTTCTGGTGACTGCATTTCAAGATCCGAGTCAGAATTTTTTTTGCTACCTACTTCAATCCTGGTTTTCTCTTTGCTTATCATCCACAGTTGATAGTTTAAGAAAAACTTTTTCGCTGCCTTGTTCTTAGTACAAGGCCATTTTATTTCACTACTTCTGATGCTGCACTCCCTCTTTCTCATCATAAGTAAAAAAAAAAATAAAGGCAAAGTTCAATTTACAATACTGACCAATATTATGAAAAGAGCAACAGTTAGTATTATGAGCCAATATGGCATTTTTATTGTCATACTCCCTGATAGATATCCACAGCTATGAGTGTTTAAGTATACAGGAAGGATTGCATTTCTGTTTTGATGAAAATCTACAGGAAAACTGTTCTCTATGGTGAAAATAGGCATTGAAACTAACATTTTTAATGAGTGAATCTCTGATTTTAATCAATGGAGAACATTTTCCTTGTTTGAGATTGGAGAGTACAGATTGAAGCTGGAATGAAATTTTACCTTAGGATGAGTCTAGTCTGAACATTATCACAAAATCCTACCATAGGTGAGCTATAAAAGAAAGGAATATTCTCCTAGTTGCATTTCCCCCATTATGGGCATTATTATATTCATGATATAACACCTTATTTCACAAAAGGAATGACAAACCTGCTGCTCAGTTTTATACCACTGCATCGTACAGAAAATTATATACATATATTTACACTTGTCTCACACAGAAACTATACTACGTTTACAAAATAAGCAGTGTGAAAAGGTAACAAAAAGTAGGGTCTTACTTGTAATAATTCCCAACAGGAACTGGAGAAACCATATTTAGGACTCAAGTTGAGCAGACCAGATTTCTGATATCATTAGACATATTCCTCTCAAAAAAAGATCACAAGTCATGGGTTTTTCCATGCTGGAGTTTCTATATCGGGGGGGGGGAATATATTCCAAAGGAAAATGGCACCTTGTAAGCTGCAGCACATGGGAGGTAGATTTAACCTCAACCCAGACTAAAAAAGCAAATGCTCGGCTTGACTCCTGAAAAATAAATGAGTAGCCACTTTGTCACTCTATGAAGTGATGTCACTAAGCAGTCATTATATGGCTTCCTCTCAACCAAAGGGAGATAATTGCTTTTTGTATGCCTACAGTACTCCCTCCTTTAACAGGTTTTAGAACTTATGAGGGCTTACTTGTATTCTGCTTGTTCTTGATATAATAGAAATGTAGGAACATACTTTTTTTTATTTTACATTGTAGTTTGATAAAGTATGTGCATGCAATATATATTAAAAAGTACTAGTTTAAACAATGTCCATTTAACAGCACAGAAAGTTCTTACTGTGTTAGTGGGGAAGCTGTATTTAGGATTCCAGATTCAAGTAGGCTGGATTTGTTTGCTATGTCACAAGTGAAGATCTATTTCTCAAATGAGGAAGAGGCACACCAGAGATGGTTTCTATAACTGGGGAAATATATTCTCAAAGGAAAAATTGGTCATGGGCTTGTTACCTGCATCATGTGGTAGTTGGCTAGGGAGAGGCAGCTTTAGACTCAGCTTGGGATTAATTTTTTAAAAAAATGCAAAGGCTCAGCTTGACACTTGGAAGTTGGTGAACTGATTAGCCACTTTCATTATTCTATGAAGTGATGTCGCTAAGCAGTAGTAACATGAGTTCATTTCAAACAAAGGGAAATAATTGCCTTTTGTATCCTAGCAAAATCAATTTTTAATGTTAGGTGATACATTAAACCATATCCTATCGGATGCAAGAAAACAACTTTCCTTATTTTTAATAGAATAAAGTTTTCATTCCAATCAATAACCTAATTGGAACTGTTTATGAAGATAATTTTGAATTCTGTTGGAAAGAAATGGCTAATATAGCAAATACCTGGAAAAAGTTGGAAACAGTATTTCTATTATATTGAGTTGCAGAAAATATATTTAGGGTTGGTGATTGATATCAAAGCTAAAAAAAAGTTCTTACTTATAGCAGAGTTATTGTGGGGGGTGCTTTCCTTCTCCCCTCAATTTCCCCAAGTCAAAATACAACTGTACTAGTGAAACTAAAAATTTAATTTGATTCAACCTGTAAAATCATTTACACTATTTACATCATTTGGGCTGTTGTCCTCATCTTTATTGCCATATTCATGACGTTTCAGCCGTTGTACACTTCTTCAGCTGGTATACATCAGAATTTTGAACCAAACCATTTATTTAGCCAAGAAGTGGGGGTAGATTGTTCTAATTCCACATGCCGTGGTAAAAAAAAAAAATGGTTACTGAGACATTAGACTAAGTCCCAAAAATTCACTTATGTCCCTAGTAGATAAGTGTTGGTTGAAGTACTCCAAAAAGTAACTGAACTCAGAGTTGTGAGTTCAATACCTGGCCAAAATCTGGAGAGTTTAATTACTAAAAGGAATTGAGATATCAAAAAAAAAATACATTTGCAATGATCTAATATATAAAATATTACGAATTATAACTTGGGAAAAGAAGCTAAATGTTGCTCTCGGCTAAAACTAAGAATGGCAAATTGGTCAGGCTTTTGAAATTCAAGAGTTCATGTCATAGACAGCTACAAATTCATTCAGATAACATTTAAATGTCAACTCGATCAAGAACGAGCAGGGAGCATTAAAAAGATTACTTTTTCTTTCTCCTGGTACATCATCCAATTTGACACAATAATTTTAGGCTTGATCAGCCATCATCCCCTCTACATCCTTCAAGTATTTGTGGAAAACAAGAATTCTGAATTGTAGGATACTTTTTTTAAATACTATAGAAAAAATATAACTGCATATGTTATCCAAAATTAATGTTCATTGTAATGAAAGAAATGGAACAGTATTAAAGTTTTTGTTTTTTGTGGGGGGGGGGTTCCTAAATAAGGGAATTTTGGGATTGGAATCAATTTTTGTGTTGAGGAAAACAGAAAAAATATGCTTGAAAAAAATTTATTTTACTTCCAAATTAATTTGATAAAATTTTCAATGGTAAATTCTTAGTTCTCATAAACTTTTTTTCTTTTCTTTTAAATGAAAAATTAAATCAAAAATCCATTCAGCAAATCATTTGTTAAAAACTTCAAAAATCAAAATCTTGGCTTTTAATCCTGGCCATCATCCAAATTTGGAAGCTTAAAATTTCCATTTTTTCTTCTTTTTATCTTCTCTTCAGTTGAATCTTATGCACTGTCTTCTGTTTTAGAAATTTTTTTCTCCAACATCTTGTATCTAGCACACAGTTGTGTATACATCTGGAAAAAAAAAAATCAGTCAAAACTCGTTTAATTATTAATTATCTATTTAATGTCACAAAGCATTTCAAAGAAAATTCATATAGGGTTGTCTGCAACAAAAAAAAAAAAAAGCTTTTTTTGAAAGCTTTTTTTTTTTAATCTTATCATATACTTGTGGCTAGAAATTTTGGAACTAAAAAGCCTAAAATACTCTTACCCAAGGATCAGCTCATTGTGGTGTCTAATAATGTTAATATGCCATAACCTTATGGAAAGTTTCATTATGGGGCTTTTAGGATCACTTTACATTGAAAGAGGATCTAATTGCTTTAAAAGTAATGCCTGTCTCTTATTTTATATTGACTTACTAGCAGTATGACCCATCTTTGACCCAGTGTTTCATTACTTGGAATTTTGGCCGTTCAGTTGGAGCAGTTTAAGTTTAAAGTCAGCCCACCCAAAAATCAATATTAGTAACAATTGGGTGCAACTGAAGGGGGTCCTGAAAAGGGCTGTTTTTGTGTTCTAAATCTTGTTTCAGCAATAGCAGTAGAAGTGTTTCTCCTCAGCCGTTGCATTCTTTGATCATCGTTTTCAGCTTTGCACACAGAACCTTTCAGGTATGCTCTTCTGGAAAGCCAATGGCTATGTTGATCTTTGGATTAAATGGCTCTGCTTGAGGCAAGCAGACTGAATGTTCTAAAGACGATTTGTTATCCCTTATTCGCATGGTGGACCTGGCGGCAGCGGTTTTGCAACCTAGGCACGTCCTTCTCTTTGGTGGCATGTCTTAGTAAGTATGAATTCTCAAATAGAATGCATGAGCAAAAACCAGAAGAGAATGCTGTAAGGAATCTCTAAGCTTAAATAACTTTAGGAAAGGTTGGAAAAATAAATGTTAATTAATAAAAAAAGCAAGCAAGCTTATTACTACGGTGAATGCAATGCAAAAACTGGTGGGACAATAAAAATTAAATAGGGAATGGCTATAAACGACAAAGAAAGCAACACCTTAGAACTGTATTAGTCTTTATGCAATGGAAAAGGTAACCTCACTTAAGAGAGAGTGAAGCTTGGCCAAGAAAAGGGAATGTGTAAGCAGGGATGGACATACAGAAGTAGAAGCAGAGTGAACGTGTAAAGGGGCTTCGAACAGGTGAGACATTGCATGTTGCAGGGCCACACATGCTAATTAACAAGGTCAATAGCAACCGATGGGCTACATGTGGAACTGTGAATCACGCCCACACAGCATGAAAGTAATATTAGGCAAATGAAACTGAGAGAAGATGAACAAACAAAACTTAGTAAATGGACACACAGAGTTGCAGAATGAGTGAGTTTACTCGTATGCAAGCAGAATTGTGGTGATGGGACACATCACTGATGTCTTGCACCTGTAAAACTTGGGTTCGCTACAATTTAGCGGTTGTTTCACAGGAAAAATGACGAATATAGGATGTCCCTGACAGAAGTTATTTTGCTTAAGGCATCATTAACCCCAATGTTATTTAGCATGTCTGTTGCCTTGTACAGCCGCACACTGAACACCCCTGCAGATGCTACATGACCGTCTCTTCATTGTGCATCCTTTGCGTTAGATTTCAACTCTCTAAATTGATTGTACACTATTTTTTTACAGATATTAATTTTTGCACAAAGTGTAAAAAATCAGTTTTTTCACCTTCAAGGTTCTAATTTTTCCAACCAATTTGGACTTAAACTCACACTGAAGAATTATCTATCAGACAAAAAAAATTTCAGCGAAAACTGGAAACACATAAACAACATCCAATATCTGTCTATATTTCTGAGATGAGGTATTATGTACATTATTTACATTATTCGGACTATTGTCCTCATCTTTGTCGCCATATTTATTATGTTTCAGCCGTTGTAAGCTCTCCCTTCAAAAAAAAATAAAGGGTTCAGTTCGACATTCCAAACACCTGAAGAAGGCTGGAGTGTACAACAGCCGAAACGTAATAAATATGGCAACAAAGATGAGGACAATAGTCCGAATAATGTAAACAACATCCAATCGCATTTTGAGAATTATAGATACAGATTACATTTTAGGTTCTCTTCACAGATATGTTAATTATTAATATTATAATTAATTATTATTTATAATTTATATAATTAATTATATAAATTTAACTAGGTAATAATTTAAACTATGGAAATAGGTGGTATTGCTTTCAGAGCAGCTTTTATGTATGAAATGGAAAAAAGAAAATCTACACCATTCGGCTTCCTTTTATCAAGTTATTTTAAAAGGAAAATGGTTTAAGATGTTACTGATATATGAAATGCTGAAAAGTTCTCAACTCAACCCACTTCCCATAAGAAACACCAGAATACTTTGTTTTTTTTTCTCTTTCTCTGTGCTTGAGTTGGGAACTTTTTTCAACACTCATAATAAATAACTTTTTAGAAATTTCCATCTACACATAAAAAGTCTTCTTTTCATTATAACTTACATCTTTCCAGTTGGGATCCGGTTCAGCAATACAAGTCATGGCTGAAAGATTTTCAAGCAGTTCATTGAACTCTCCATTGCCCATCAATCCTAAAAATGAAAAAGATTTGTAGCAAAAAATTTACTAAAAGTGCAGACACTGGGGGCGGGGAGTGATAATCCTATTTTAAAAGTTCAGCTAATGCTGTTTAGTTTGCATTAATACTTTCCCAATGGCATGATAATTGTTTGAGAAAAGAGTTAGGGGGGCAAACACTTGAGAAAATCACTCTCCTATAATGATTCTCAGCAGAAATGGTTCTTGCTACAAGTCCATGGATATTAACTTTCCACACTCCTGCCAAATCCTTTTGTTTAAAATAAACACGCATCAATTCAAGAAAGAGTGATAACTGAACTTGAAGTTTAATTTCCTGAAAAACTATTTTAAGAAAAAGATTTTAGGAATTTTGACTAACATTAACACTAGTCAGTGGATGCTCTCTTTATGGAAATGGTTAATTGCACAATTACAATGGTGAAAATAATGAGGGAGATATATACATATAATGGACTCACCTGTTGTTGATCGATGCAGGCTGTTGAACCACACCTACTGGGGACCCTTTTATGACATGAGGATCAGACACTCAGTTCTTAGGAACCGACAGCCAGGCAACCTGCACATATTTGATTATAGTGGTGAAGGCTTTGTGCAGAACCAACCACACTTTTTGAAGGGCTGAATACAGAGAGACCTGGTGCACCACAGGTTTTGAATTCAGAGTTGTCCTAGACCAGTTGCTATCCAAGGCTATAGAACCCTGTCTGTCCTACTATTTACCCATGGTTGGGAGGAGAAGAAGAGGATTCATACTGTTCCCAAGGGTATTAGCACATAAGTGAATGTAATGGATTCAACTGGAATTCAAACTCGGCTCTCCGATTCCTCAATCTGAGGAGGCACAGTGGAGTAATATATAGCAGCTTGGACATGTGTGTGCATAATATATATATATAATATACACAGATGGTGTATCAAAAATATTTTTACAAACTTTAGGGGCAACAAAACAAGGACAAAAGTCCATATAAACATATGTCCACAACGACTTTGTTTTTGAGTTAAGTTTAACATTTATGGTACATGCTGTTATATGAACAATCCAAAAATACTTTACAAATTTTGGTGACGGGTTCCTGATACCAAAAACCAAAACAAGGCAAAATGTCCATATAAGGATATGTCCAAAAGACCATCATTATGCAGACAGCAACTGAACAAATGTACAAAATGTCCTCTGCTTGCTTCTACACGTGCATACACATGTTAGATCATTGACGTGCAGACCCTTTCCAATACTCCCACACTGTGTCAAATGATTTCATAGGCCCCTATGACACATTAATGTATCATCTCTGCATTATTAATGTTTGCTGCATGAACCACTTCTTTTGGGTGGCCTCATGGATAAAAATCCAGAGGCTAGAAGTCAGGGGAACGTGCAGGCCATGAAACCAGTCCTCCTCTACCGATCCATCTTTCATGGTAGCTGTCAGCCAGTACATCACAATGTGACTAAAATGTGCTGGAGCCCCATCTTGCATGAAACATGCATCTTCATATTTGCAGGGGTACATCCTCTAGCAGGTCTGGAAGTGTGTTTAAAATAAAGCCCCTGTAAGACATGTTGGGAGAACATACCTACCAGCCCACATTAATCAGTAAACTGATGCTGGTGTCTAGCCTGTATTGTGTCATGGGGATTTGGATCCACCCACAAATCTTGGTTGTGTAAATTTGTTATTCCATCTCTTCCAAATGTTGCCTCATTCATAAACAAGACTGAAGAGACAAACAACAGATTGGCAGTTTGTGCAATAAATCATCAGCCAAAGTTCTCCTGTGATGATTGATCAGAGGATGAAAGACACTGCACATGTTGCAAATGATACGGATACAGGAGCTTGAAGTACTCTGCATGTGGTACAATGACATGTACAACATGCTAGGACCACTCGATGTGGGATGATACCTGAATCATCTCCAACAGTCTATAAAATGTGTTCTTTGTGGTCAGACATATGAACAGATCTCTCTCCATAGTTTGTTTTGCCACAGATCCTGTCTCAGCAATGTGACAATAAACAGCAGCAAAGGTTGGATGACTCCGTTACATTCCATCGGGAAACACAATCTCATACAACAGTGCAGCTTCACATCCATTAACATTCGTGCAACCTTATGTAAAAATCATATCTGCAGGCTCATAATATGAATATCCTGCCACTGTTAAACGAAACACTTCTCAGTACTATACATGTTAAACATTGAAGACAGACTAGCCATAAATGTACATGAATGACAAATGTAACCTAGTCTACATGGCAACAGCACCATCTACCATAAACTTCCTTTTTGTGGACATGTTTATATGGACTTCTTATCTTTGTTTTGGTGTGAGAACACTGCCCCCAAAGTTTGTAAAGATATTTTTGATACACCCCATATATATATATATATATATATATATATATATATATATATATATATATATATATATGTGTATGTGGGGAAATTGTATGACAAAGTGGGAAAAGTTTACTTGTGACACATTACATCCTTCAGGACTTCATCGAACTAAATTTGTTATGTTGGTAGAACGGCATATGCGCACGACAGGGGTGCTGGGAATTTTATTTTTTTTATCTACAGTAAATTAAAGACTTAATGAATTTGGTGGAATTCCCACCACCCCTCTGTTGTGCGGATCCTACCAACATAACAAATTTAGTTCAATGAAGTCCTGAAGGATGAAACACGTCACAAATAAACTTTTTCCACTTTGTTGTACAATTTCTCCAATACTGTTCTTGAGATTATATATATATATATATATATATATATATATATATAAAGTGAACACTCAAAGGCAACAGATTGTTTCATGCTAAATGCAATCATCAGGCTTGCTTGCCACATGTCAGAGGGTATCCCCCAGACAAGGCTCTGCCTGAAGGGCAGAGTCTTTTCTTGGGAAACTGACTCCGTTTTTATGTAGTCTATAGGGAATTTTTGCCCAAGCCTATGGGCTCAGATACCCCACTTTAAAACTCGGCCTTGTGCCATATCTTGCTGTGTGGGGCAGTCAGTAAATAATCAAGCCATATGTTTCATTAAAAGTTACACAAGTTTTGTCGACTTATTTTTAATAGGATCCTCTTGTAATTACAGGCAAGTTTCTTAGTATCCTTATTAAAGGAAGAAAGAAAATTATCATGTTGATGAATATTCATTCTATTACAAGTACTTCCGATGTAAACTGCTGGGCAAAGTATTAGCAATTTTTAATACATCAATTCCAAATTAAAGCAGTACTCTGCCTTGATGGTCTATCCAAGTTGTAAGAGGCTGTTTTGAATTACTCCATTACACCCAATAGTCATGATGATCTTAGGATGAAGATATCATTAAATGCCCCTTAAACCAAGTTAATAACATTTCATCATTATGAAGCAGACCCTAAATTTATTCCAGTCCTGATAAATGGTTGTCCTCTCAATGATGGTCTTTGCCTCTACCGTCTATTATGACTCGAAAGCACACTGCAGACGTCAATTGGAGCTTGTATCTGTCTATATTCCTGAGATGAGGTATTATGTACACTATTTACATTATTTGGACTATTGTCCTCATCTTTGTTGCCATATTTATTACAACGTTTCAGCCTTTCAGTATTTGTCTATATTCCTGAGATGAGGTATTATGTACACTATTTACATTATTCGGACTATTGTCCTCATCTTTGTCACCATATTTATTACAACGTACGCTCCAGCCTTCTTCAGGTGGTTGGAATGTCAAACTGGACCCTTTATTTCACTCACTGGTGTAGACTGTTCTAGTTCCACATGGCATGTTTAATGGATGTCAGTTATCTCGCAAGGACACATGGCACAATGGATAAAGGTGTTTAGTTAGATCCAGTGACAGGACCCAAAGAGTGTGAGTTCAATACCCAGTTAAGGTAGTGGGGAATTAACAGGAGATAACTGTCAACTGACATCCATTAAACATGGCACGTGGAACTAGAACAGTCTACTCCAGTATGTGAAATTGATCAAAGGGTTCAGTTCGACATTCCAACCACCTGAAGAAGACCAGAGCATACAACAGCTGAAATGTTGTAATAAATATGGCGACAAAGGTGAGAACAGTGGTCTGAATAATGTAAATAGTGGAACTTATATATTTGTACCATTGCTAAAGATGCTGGAAGAAGGGTCAGTTCCTTGTAGCACTCTGGAAAGTACCTGATGCCATCTGGCATGCTCTATCTCTCCAAGAGCCAGATCAAACCAAACATTCCTGCCATGTCTGGACTGGTGCTACCCAGAGTTCACTTTCCAACTTTGATGGGAGTTCACCAGTTCAAACTTTTAGAGCTAGGACCTGCCATGTCACATACATGGTGCCAATTCATCCTCATTCCCTTTGTATTCCATTAGTAAGGATGAAGCTCCACTCGGATAACTTCTTCCCAAAACTCTCATATTGTGGAACACTCCTGTAAGAATGCTTCCCTGACCACTATAATCTTAATGTTTTCCAGCATTATCTATCCTACATAATATGCACTTCTTACCTCCCCCTTCACACCCCTACAACAGCCTCATTCAGTAACCCTCTACTTTGAGTGGCTCTTGAGCATTGTGTTGGATGAAGAATAGTATTTTTAAAAAAAGTTTGCCTTGGAGATCTAGATTGCAAGAAACAGACACTCGATGAGGATCAAACTCATTGGTAACAATAAATAAGCTCATTAACCATTACCCTCCTCTAAGACGGCCTCAAACACTGTTGACATTACAGGTGGCAATGGTTTAGTTTGAACTTGTGGAGTATGACACAAAATGGCATCTTTTGATTTGATACCTTATAAAATAAAACTATAAATGTAATCAAAAGCTAACACCCAAAAGGAGAGACTTACCATAATTCCCCATGTATAATACACCTCCATCCATAATACGCACCCCAAAACTTGTGCTGAAAGTGTGGGAAATTGCTTCTACTCATACATAATATGCACCCCTTGTCTGGTAATCAAACCCTATAAATTGTACCTCTCCAATTTCATTACAGCCAGCGTTTCCTACTCCTATTCAAGCTGTAATTGAAGATATTTATCAAAATTTCTGATCATCATGATTCTAAAACTTAATGGAAATACCTATATTGTACCTACTGTGCAGACAAATTAACCTGTTTGATAAAATGTGCAATCCACCAGATCTGTATGTAATTTTTCACAAAAAATGGTTTTAAACATAAAACTAAATTAGAATAATATTATTCTATGATAATTCTTATTTTATTTTACATTTTTAAGTATTGAAATTATGATAGGAATGTCCCCACTTAAGCCAAACATGTTGCTTAGATATGTAAATGACCCCTTCAAACTGCACCAGGAAAATGCTGGGCCATGTGAACTCAATATGACCTTGGATATAGTTCACAATAGAAAACAAAGTAGATTATCAATTGGTCTTCATGGATGTACTTATATTTTAACACATTGACTGCCAACCATGAGATAACTCGTAGTCAGCATCTATCTCTATCTCTCTCCCCATATATATATATAGATTTTGTGACTTCTATCACTCCCACTAAAATAGCCATACATTGACTAATCAAAACCAAATTTGGGGGAGAAGTGCAAAAAGGTAAGTGGGTACAAAGTACAGTTGTTTTACTAGGGTATGTATCTTAGCACAATAAATTTTAATTAATTTTGGGGGGAAATTTAAAAGTTTTTATTTAACATACAAAATACTCCTATTTTAAAAACAATTTAATGATTAAAATAACAAATACTTATTCAATAAAAATGCAATATTGCTTTTCACATATATTTTTGCTAAGTTTTTATATAAACAATAATCCAGTTTCCAGTTCACCCTGCATTTGTGATAACTATGAACAAATCATTAGGCCAGATGCTTCAAAAAGTTGTAATTTGGCATCAGAAATAAATATTTACACATGGCCAGTTGTATGTTGCATGCTCAAGAGTAAGAAATCCTAAGAATTTATTCTTCAGTGTTAAAAAGGAAAAAAGAAATTTTCTTAAGAAATATTGTTTACCATGAAATCCTATAGGATTAAATTAAAGAAATTATTAAACTGCAACGTAGGGTTCTTGTCAAAGTATATAAACAAATCAATTTATTCAAATTTCATCAAATGGTTTGCAAAATTGAATGAAATGTGAAGTTTGTAAATCTTGAGAAAAATGTTTTCAATAACT
The DNA here is from genome assembly GCA_964036315.1 of Acanthosepion esculentum. Classification (NCBI taxonomy): domain Eukaryota; kingdom Metazoa; phylum Mollusca; class Cephalopoda; order Sepiida; family Sepiidae; genus Acanthosepion; species Acanthosepion esculentum. The sequence goes on from OZ038480.1 coordinate 16,214,521, forward strand.
TCAACAATACTAAATATTGTGAGGGTTTCAAGATGCGTTAGCATATTGCAAAAAATTCTAGTTATAACAAAAATTGCTGACTGAGTTATATCATGCTTTTCATTTTCTGATACATTTTCATTTGCAGGCACAAGCAACAAGTTTATTCATACTGATATTTTCTGTATGAAAACAATGTTAAGACTTCAGTTGAAGCTGGAAATCAACTCCTAAAAATATTTTGTTAGCTATTATAAAGTTGGTGTTTGAAGTCAAATTTCGTAATGGACGTCTGGCAGTCAATGTGCTAAAAAATTCATGACATTGTATATTGTAAGCCTCTGGACAATACCTGAACTTCAATTCCCACTATCCATAGTGTTAAGAAAAGAATTGTTTGTTGCCTACAAAATCTGTCAAAACCCATAAATGGTCACCTAGACACATACCTACAGGTGATTAGCATTCAAAATACCTTTCAATGTAACTACTAATCACAAAAGTAACAAACAAGTCAAAAATCTGCTCTTTTTGTGTACTATATGTAAGGAGTATATATGAAAAGTTTCAGAAGGTCTGCAATCCATTGTAATGATATTCAAAAGTTGTTCAACTCTTCAGAAATATGTCACCTCTGAATCAAGAGCTGTGTATTCCATCCAATGTAGTTACTGCAAGATATACAATGGTGAGAACAGCTACACCTTAAAAGTAAAATAGGATGAATTTCAAAAGGCTATAGTCTTGAGACGGAGAGACTGAAATGAGGAATGTTTGATCATATATGGAGAGAAAAGGATGGTTATCAAGCCCTGTGGAATTAAGTCAAAATAGTATAAAACAGCACTGAATAATAATAACACAACTAAAAGAATCAGTGCACATGTTAGACACTGGCAACCTGCTCAGTAGACCTAGCATAGAGATAAATACAATCTCTGTTTATGAAAGAAGGATACTCAAAAAAATTCCACACTTGAGCCTCCAAAATTAAATGGATTCAAACATTGGTTTGTTACATTTTTCTTTTTATTATGTTATTAGCTGTTCAATCCTGTAGATGTTAAACTGAACTTCAGTTCATTATTTTATGGGTGATGCCTTCATTGATATCGAGAAATATTTACATTATTATAAAGCAAAAGTTTCTACCCAAGAAAAATCATAAATTTTATAAATAATAGACTAACCGCAGAAGAGATGGATCCAGTGCTCTGATTTGGAATCAAGTACTACGACTTCTATTTGCTATGTCCGTTCAGAACATTGACAATCATGGCTTTCCATAATTTCCTGTCTTTTTGCAGTTCTTAGTAAATTTTGTCTTTTCACTATCTCTCTGTTCTGTCCAATATTTACCCAAGTTTGTTAGGTAGGTTATGTGCAGCTGGTCTTCTTACCTTCAATATTTTGCTGGAAGAGTATCAAAATTTTCAAGTTCTCTTTCCTTATTATGTGCCCTAGAAATTTCAAATCTCTTTCTGATTCTAAGTATAAGTATCCTTTTTGTTTCCATTTTCTCTAAAACTTTGTCATTACTCGCATGTTCAGTCCATGATTTTATCTGCATCCTTCTGTAGAACTACAGTTCAGTATCCTTCTCAAGTCTCTTCATCATCTGTAAGGAGATTGTCAATCATTTACTGCCATATAGGAGGACTGATATTGCATAACAGTTCAGTACATTTTTCTTTGTTTCTACCAAATTTTTCCTATTTCTTAATACTTTGCTTAGCTTTTGGAAGGCATCTTTCGCTACCCCATTGCACCTTCGGATTTCAATGTCACACTTTCCGTCCACTGTTAAAATGCTTCCCAGATATTTAAATTGTTGTACTTGCTTGATTTTGGTATCTCCAATTTGTAATTTGCATGCTGGGATGTGTCCCTTTTGCTGACAACCAGACATTTTATCTTCTTGCAATTGAGGTTTAGTCCTTTCATCTCACTTTCCTTCACTACCTTCTGTAGGAGTTCTTGTAGTTTCCTTTCTATGTCATCTGCATATCTTATGTTGCTAAGACTGTGTCTGTCAGTAATGAATTCTGGTAGCACTTCTAATTCTCTTAGAACCACCTCGCCGTATAGATTGAATAAGTCCAGTGAGAAGATACACCCTTGTCTTACATATACCTCTTTTCTAATTTTTTTTTTTTTTTATCTGGGCACCTCCAGGTGGTGTAATTGTTAGCATCCTTGTCTCGCTAGAACAATTACAACTGAGTAGTGAGTTCGATCCTCAATGGGTGCCTCATACTTTCAGCCTTGTGCCACATTTAAGCTACGCTTGGAAAATAACTATACCTCTTTCTATTTTTGTATATTTACTGAATTCATTTTCAGGCAGTTTTCCCCCAGTATAGGTCCTGCATTATTCTATTATTCTTCCCAAATATGTCAAGGTTACCTCGCAGTTCTTATAAATAAAATTTAAAATTAGCTACCGATTTAATAATTACCAAGCAAACTAGTTTGTGTTCACTTGTGAAAGACTCAATTTCACTGTCTTTTCTCATTGGTTCTTTGATGTTTGCTTTGGCAACAATAAATCTATTCTTCCTTTGTCTTCATGTTCTCTTCTCTATCTCTTATGCTTTTACCATTCATCCACTGTAAAAAAACAAAATCACTCTCAACTATGCAAAAATTATAGGATCTAAAACAATTTTCCCCTTCCCCCATCGGTAATGTGATTTTTATATTCTTTTTCGTGGTTGGAAATTTGCATATTACCAGCAAAATCTCATATTTGCAAAAATGTAACATTCTTAAATGACCTTATGAGTAGCCATCTTTTTTTTCTCTTGGTTTCTTTACATTTGGTGTAGCAAGTCGTTTTTTGCTTCATTTGCTTTTTCCTTCAGTTCTCCAATCATACAAATCATTGCTTAATTTTGTCAATGAAACAGAAAAGGTTGTTAGAAAAGAAGTAAATCATTAAAATCATGTATTTGTTCCTTAGTAAAACTGAAAATCAGGTCCTACCTCTAGCTGCTTGGTAGGCTGCACCAAGACTTGCAGAGTTGGCAACATCTTGTGTATAAACAGGAGCATTTAAGATATCCGACATAATCTGAATGGGAAAACAGAGATTTTATTAATAAGAGCCATACATTATCTTGACGATATTTTGACAGTTTCAAGAAAAACTTTTCTAATCAAGATAGCATTTTGTTTTATAAAAAAGATTTTAGTAAAGGCTATAATAAATATATATGTCAATACAAGATTGTAGCAAAGACTATGGTAAATACATTATATATGTCGATACAAATTTCACAAACAAAAACGTCAGTTACTTTAACTAGAAACAAATAGTTTGAATTAAACATAATACTTGGCAGTTAAGATTAATTACCAACTTGTCAGGTCAGATTTAGGCCTGCTCCTGGTAACATGTAATACAATACAACCTGTGACATGGATGGATGAATGATGTCTAAACCAGCTCTCCCACTAGCTTTTATGTTTGTGAGGGGGGTGATATGTCACCCCCACAGAATGAAAAATGATATCTGTTAAAGGTGAATGGCCAAAATGTGGATAAGTGCCTGAAGAAGCCTTCATTGGTAGAAACCGTGGTAGCAGAAAAGGTTAGTGTTTGTAATATTTTTGACCTTGTATTAATAAATATATATATATGCCAACGTTTGTAGTGCAACTTAATTATTTGGTTTTTAAATATATATATATATATATATATATATATATATATATATCTATATATATGCCCCTGAAAAATTTATTTCGGTTGAGCTCTCTAGGGAGAAAGTGTGTTTATCTAAAAATAAATATGCTTAAATTCACCTTCTTCCCTCTGGGTTTCGAACTAGCTAGAGGCAACCGGACATCTAGCCACACTGATGAGCTGTGATACAGCGAAACAGTCTGTTGATGACTATATATATATATATATATATAAAGGTTAGGATGGAGTCTGAAGTCTTGAATGGCAAGTTTCCTAGAGATGGTGTCTCAATAAAAACAATCAGTGTACTTGGACTATGCTGAGTGTCTGAGTTTGGCATCAGGAAGAGCATCCAGCCTTGTAAAGCTTTGCCTCAGTTCATTGACAAAAGATCCTTTGTCAGGCAGCAGCCGCCTTATTTTGAGCCAGATTAAGCCCGGTTCTGCCTCAATAGAAAACATGACTATGTATTGCCAAGAGCAGTCACAGGGACAAACTTCAAAAGTTACGCCTGGCCATTCCCTCCTGATAATTATATCATATGTACACCTTGTGGAGAAAAGAGTCCACAAAATAAATATGTATAAAATTAATGATACAGTAGATTCTAACCTATTATAGATATATATGTATGCATGAAAAGACAAAAAAAAATACATATATTTTTTTATATATATTTACCTTCAAGATGATTTTGTTTTGAGATGCACCACCTGTGGCTAAAACTCTGGTTTTTGGTACTAGAAAGAAACACAAGAAATGATTCATCTTTACAAATATCTCTGTATATAAAATAGATGAGTTAGTAATTCTAAGAATTGTATTTCTTAGCCATTAATAAACAATCATAACTAAAAATTCTTGTTAAAATTTGTTCATATCTCAATATTTATTTTTATCCTCAAAATAATGTGGATGGGAGATTTTCTGTTAATTAAATATTGATCCCATAAACCATTTTTTTTCAAAGGAATAATAGAGACATGTATCCAGATATATTGAACAAGAAACTCCTCTTATTAGTCAAGTCTTCAAAAATGAAGTACAATAGGGTATTTTAGAAGACCGATGATTCTAATCATGTTGTCAATGCAATTAAACAGTGGTTTGTAAACTAACCTATTGAAGACATCTTGAACTTGATTGAAAATCTGTGCCCATGTGTCTCATCAGCCAAGTAATTTGAATGAACTGAAGAAGATCTGCCAGGAAAAAGTAGCCCAAAATACCAGCAGATAAGTGAAGCTAGTGGCAAGTAGAGTTCATCATTACAAGAAGAGGCTATTCCACAAAATATTAGGCTTAGCCTGTTACATCTTTGTATTTAACACTTTTTTGCCATGTCTTTTCTTAAATGAATCTCTTATAATGTAAAGATGAAATCTATATGTGTAATCTTGAGGAAAATACTTAGTGTACAGGTAGGTAAGTAATACAATACACTGGTTTTGTGACATGTACTGAATACTTATTTTCCCTACTGTATACAATGGACCAGAATGTCGTAATATACAAGATCTGATCAAAAAGTAAAACTACAACACACATCAATTCAGCATTTAATCTCCTTCAAATTAGTTCCCTTCTGAAGCCACACACTTTATCCAGAGTCATTTCCGTTGATGGGAGTATTCCTGGAACTCCATTTTTGGGATAGCAAGCATCGTATTCCCTTGATTTTTTTTTTTGACATCTTGAAATCGTGATCCTTTCAAGTGGGATTTGATTTTTGAATTTGAAAAATTGTAAGGGGTGAGAGCTGCAGTATATAGTGGTTGTACAACTTGCAAAATGTTGCACTTGACAAAAAACTGCTGCATAAGTTATGATCACTGATGAAACCTCTGTTGTGTTGTGAGTTGACCACACTCTGCACACTTTCCTTCCAAGCACTGCTATAAAAAACATAAGGGAGAATGTTATAACGTAGTGTATATCTGCAACAGAGTTCAAGGTCAATCTGTGCCAAGCAGCTTCACTTAGCATAATTTAACAATATTTTTTGATCAAACTTTATATTCTCAACGTACTGGGTACGACGTTAAACTGCATCCAACAGCAAGGCCTCTGATCAGGAGGTTTTGAGGAAGCATGGAACCACCTCTTAATTGCTAGTGTTCCCAGGTCCACCCTGACCTGGGGTGGTAGCACCTGTTGGGGTCCCAGCTATGGGAAAATAGTGAACTTTCAGGTCTTTTCCAGCACATTGAAACAATGATGTTGCCAGCTATTTTGAAACAATAATGTTGCTAGCTATTTTGAAACAATGATGTTGCCAGCTATACATTTTTGATATATTTAGTAAATACTGGATCTGGTATTAAATAACCCATAGTGGTTGATATGCCATAAAACCCCAAACAACAACAACATATTCTCAAGTCAGCCCCTTGAATTCAGATATTATATTAATTCTGCTGAAAGTCAAACACTTTTAGCTAAACTCTGTTGGTATCATTGAAACTTGTAAATGGTTATGGGTGATTTTTTGCTAGTCTATAATTATCATAAATATATGACAGGAAAGCCAGAGTTTATTTGTGGCTTCCAGGCTTTTATTCAGTGTTTGGTTTTATTGTACTTATTCTGGATGCATTTTTTCTTGTTTTAACTTTAATACATTCTGTTAGTGGCATTTATATTTTTTAAATTTAAATGCAACGTCAATCACTATTTTCTGTCTTCCTGAAACGCATTCTTTTATTGTCCTTTCTCCTAATTAAAGTCCGTCCTAGGTATGACGATAAACTGCATCCGTGTCCTGGGTAAGACGATAAACTACGTCCAACGGCAAGGCCTCTGATCCGGAGGTTTTGAGGAGCGTGGAACCACTTCTTAATTGCTGGTGTTCCCAGGTCCACCCTGACCCGGAATGATAGCACCTGTTAGGGTCGCAACTATGGGCAAATAGTTAACCCCAAAACTGAGGCAAAAAGCATTATAAAAGTGTAAAAATAGGTTTTAATACCAGAAATACTTTGTAAAAAATTATTACCAGAAATAAATTTTTGAAGAAAAAAACTATTAAGAGCAATATATTTTTGAAAAAAATATTACCAGCAATATATTTTTGAAAAAAAAAAAAAATATTACCAGCAATACGTTTTTGAAAAAATAAATAAATATTACCAGCTATACATTTTTGAGGAAAAAAATATTACCAGAAATAGATTTTTTGACAAAACAAAATATTACTAGAAAAAAAAAAGTTGTCGGCATTAAATAACCCATTGAGGTTGATATCCCATAAAGCACAACAAACCAACCAAACTCATTAAAGCCTTCTCATTCCCTTTCATTCCCAGTAACTCCTTGCATCTTAGTAGCATTATCGCCTTGCTTGGGGTGGAATGATTAAAACATTTTGAGAGGGTACGACAGGTAAATAACATTGCTTTTAATACAGACCATCTATGACAGTCTGTTATATACAAGTGTCAGAAATACATGACTCTCTTCATAAAGAAAATATTATCCTAACATTCTATTCTATAGAGAAACAATAATACTGATAACTTTCAGATTGAATTTGTTTGCGATCTTTTGCAAAGTATTCACCAAATACCTCCAAAATATTGGATATCATCTTTTCCATTTTCTATCTTCAGGTGGGAAAAAAAAATTCATCCATTTTTTTTATATGAAACTAATAATGTGGATTTGATACACTACAAGCAAATAAAATAATAAAACTAATGAAAATTTGAAACATTACTTACAAATCTTGAATCCTAATGTTTCTGCATGAACCCTTCGAGACATTACTTGACCTTCAATAACAGCTCGTACTTCTTCATCGTTTTTAAATGAAGAGGAAACCTTAAAACGGCAAAGAAAAATAGATTGTTATGTTTTAATTACATTAAATGCCTTTCTGAGATACTTGAAATTTCTGGGGCATATGAGGAAAGAGGGCTTGACAAATTTGATACTCCCAGGACATTGAAGGAAAGAGAGACAGAGGAAAAGAACACATAACCTACCTAGCAAGCTTGAGTAAACAGAATACAAAGTTTAGGAGAGATAACAAAAAGACAAAATTTATTAAGAGCTACAAAGGACAGGATATTGTGGAGAGCCATGATTGCCAACATCCTAAAGGGACATGACATATAGAAGAATGTTGTTAATTTTCTATTTTTAATTCATTAAGGATTATTTATTCTCTCAATGTAACCTATATGAAGAAACAGGAAAAATAATTATTACACACTGATTTATTTGGACTGTTATAGTCATAAACGTTTCAGTTATCATGCCCTCTGCCTTTCTTCAGGTGACTGCCGTATTCAGTTAAAACGGTTAAAACATTGTTACTATAACAACCGAGATCAACAGTTTAAATCAGTGTGTAATCTATGTGTAATGCAAATTATTTATCTCAGAAATTTAGACAGAAAAGAAAAAATCAACTACGTTAAATTTATTTTAAATGTCCATCTGGTAATTTTAAAACCTAAAAGAGGAAAGTGACTAACATTAATTAATATTTGGGCTATTTTTCTTTCAAACGTATTTATAGAAATGCGTGATAAATGATATTTCATGTAAATTTCTCCAATTCAAACTTTTATCATATACATTCTCAAATTTGTTCACTACAAATTTCTCTCAAATTTGTTCAGTCCAGTTCTGTCCTGAAACTCCATTCAAAAAGGAAAGCCTTTCACTAATTTCTTTGGACTAATTAAAATGGAGGGACTGAACAAGACAAGATGACATTGTTCTTTTTCTGATCTTTATCCAGTTGTTAAGTTATTATTGAAAGTGCCACATCTGCAGTCTATAATCATGTCTGGCAACAATGATCAATCAATGTATTGCATCATCAAGTCTGGCTTTCAATAAGCAATTCAAAATGTAGGTCACAAGAAATTATCATAAAGGAAAAGGAAAATTCAAGATGTTTGCTTCGTTTTTGGATAATTTTGAGTAAGAAGTTTCTTTTTAAATGGTCATATGGTTATTTATTAAAAAGAAAACATTCTAGTGTACGCCTGTATATTCACACATCTCATATTTGGATGTGTCTGTAGCAGAGGGGTTATTAGAGCAAAAACTGCAATTGAGGTGCTGAGTTCAATTTCCAGCAGAGATTATTGTATTCAATTTTGCAAAAATATCCTCAGAAAGATATGAACCCATCTCTTCTTCCTCCAGCTAGAGGTTAGTAGCAGGACAGATTGGGCTCTCTAGCCTTGGTTGGCAACCAATCTAGAAGGATAACTCTGAATTCCAGAGTTGTTGGGCATGGGGCTAACAATGCTACCCTGCAAAAAACTACTTATTACATAAACCACAGCAACAAATCCTAGCATAGTGAAGCTCCACAGTGGAGTTAACATACATAATACATATTTGGCTGTTCGTCCAAAGAAGGTAATTTTTCTGACTACTCACTAACCAGGTACACTTTTCCTCCAAGAATTATAAAGAATGTTCATCCCTTTTTCACATTTTAAACCATATCAACTTGTGGTCATGTTTTCATGATGTATTTTTCTATTACATGATACCCATTATGAATTAAAATCTTCCATCTTTATTTTAGCTGAGATGTGAGTCGTGTAACAGTTAGCAATTTTGAATGAGAAATCAGCAGGCTAAGTTCAAATTCCAGCCAAGATTGTTATGTTCACTTTAAGAAAAATAACCTGAATCCATCTTTTCTCCCACCAGCTATATGTTAAATAGCAGGGCAAACTGGGCTTTCTAGCCATGGTTGGCAACCAGTCTAAAAGAAGAACAACTCTGAATTCAAAACTATGTTATGGTAAGATGTTGTTGTTGCACCTGAAGCTGTACAAAGATGGTTAGACATGGAGTGCAGATGTTTGTAAAATAAAATATAATAATTTCAACAGTAATAATATTCAATTGGAGAGAAATTATCCAGAAGGCTGTTGACACCAATGGACATTGGGAAACAAAGAAATTAATGAATACCTTTTTATTCACCCTATTAGTTGTAGTAGTAATATTATTCTGATTTGAACTTTTATTGGAGGAAGCATTGTCATCTATTGCTAATTTTTTACTCATATTTCCCACTTTTTAATTTTAGTTGCTTTTCAGTGAAACTATTTCGACTGGCAATCTATGTCCATCAGTAAACAAAATAAAAATAGAAAAAGCTCTTGATGAAAATTGAACTTGTACCTCTTGGCCTTGGGAAGCCTAGTTAACAGTATCAGCTGCTCTGTTGATTGAGCTAAACGGAACTGTATTGGTTGCAAAAAATAAAAAATAATCATATAGATTTATTTATTTTATTTTTCTCCAATGGCTACTGGCATTATGTAAAAACAATAAGAAATATGGCATTGAATGATTAGTTTAGTATGTTTTATAATGGATTAAATGACAGTTGGATTAAAGGATTTGAACCAGTAAAATGGATTGATAGAAACACAAATAGTAAAAGTGAATAAAATGTTTTGGTCAAATGTTGGTTGGATTATGAGACGGTCAAACTACAGGACTTAGAAGGTCAGTAGAATGGATTGATAGAAACACAAATAGTAAAATTGAATAAAATGTTTTGGTCAAATGTTGGTTGGATTATGAGACGGTCAAACTACAGGACTTAGAAGGTCAGTAGAATGAATTGATAAAAACACAAATAGTAAAAGTGAATAAAAACAATTCAACCAACTTTTGACCAAAATATTTGATTCAGTTAGTATGAGACGGTCAGTAGAACAAATTTGTAGAAATGCAAATGCTAAAATTGGATAAAATTATTTTATTGAATCTACTGTAAATTAAGTAATTTCCTGCTTTTCTAGAAATCTTAATTTTCTTTTAGAAGAACAGATCTGTTGGCGTTATTGCATGTAAATAAACTAAACAAAGAAGATTATTTTTAAAATTTTGATTCCTTGATGACTCTTTCTAATTTTCTATTTGGCATTTAAATTTGTGAAGCTAAATCTTTTATGGTTGCTTTGTGCAATTTTCTTGCTTTAGTTTTCATTTTTGCTTTTTGGTTTTAACTGAACATCTAACTTTTAAGATTTTTACTTTCCAGGGTATTTGGCAAAAATTCCAAGTTGAGATCAGAAGGAGAAAGACTGAGGCCAATTGAGTAGAAACATGAAATGTGATTAAACTTGCACAGAGAAATGATTTGTGGGGTCATGTCAAATATTATCAGGTGTCATTCATTCTAATTATCTCGTTAAACAGAAAATGTATTATTTACACTATTTACCTTTAGACTAATGTCCTTATATTTGTTGTTATTATCACAACATTTTGACTATTGTGCTCAGGTGTTTGTCAATCTATGGAATCTTTAATGAATTTCGAACTGGGCCCTTTATTTAATGTATGGGGGCAAATTATTCTTGTTCCACTGTTTATATCGAGGAACATTAAATGTGAATAAAACATTTTGATCAAAATTTGGTCAGATCAAAAGATTACATTAGAGAACTTATACCTGCCGAACTGATTAACACTTTCACTGCTAAATTGTCATAGCATTGTTGCCTGGCTGTGCCAGCTCATTTTAGGAAAAATATAAAATTGTCATTTACTAGAAATAAATGACTAAGGATGTTCATGGCAATTTCTCATGAGTGCTGCCATTTTGGTTTCAAATGGATACTCTTCAGTATAAACTAAAAGAAGATGGATATGTCTAATATCAAAAATAGACCTTTTATGTAGGCATGATCCATATGTACTCATGTCCACAGCTCCATTTCCTTTGGCCTTGAGTGAATTTTAGTTTGCCTAAATTTCTTTTATTTCTGCACATTTTGGGCATTTTTTAACATATTTCCATGTCTCTCGAATATCCTGGACTCCATGCTTGCAATTTTAACCTCATTTGTGTTATACTCCATGGCAATTAGATCTCTTTTTGATTCACTCTGCATGCTGGCCGGATGTGAAAGCCATGAAGGCAGAGAACGAAATAACAAAAATCGTTTTTTGCACATTAGGCTTCATGCATCACATCCAATCTATGAAGCAAGCTCCAGTAGTGGCCATTTGTGAACGTTCCTGCAAGAAAAAGAGATGCCTCTGGTGACTGCCAGATCTGCTGAAAAGCAGGTCTCTGAGAACGACCATCAGCAGTTGCAGCCCGACATGCCGCTGGCCATCACACAGAGCAATACTGCTGTTGCTGCTGCCGCCACCACCACCTCCATCGCCGTGACCTTTGCTGCCACGACTCAACACGACCGCATCTCTCAATGACTTTTTACCACTCCCAGGTCTGACTAACCACCTTGGCTATCCAGCTTTGACTTGAAAACATCTCAACTTTGACTCCACAAACCTTCATTGTAAATGATGCTGTCAGCTCAGAAAATACCAACTTGATAACATGTCAACATCGACACCACCAAGGTACCACCACAAGCAGCAACTCTGACTCTACAACCAAGCAACTCCAACTCTGCATGCAGTGACTCCAACTCTGCAACCAAGCTACCACTGCAATCAGCAATTCTGATGCTGCAACCAAGTGACATTAACTCTGCAAGGAAGCAACGCCGACTCCACAAGCAAGTAATCCACTCAACTCACCAATGTGACACCAATCAACCAAACATGCACCGACCATATCCTGTGACCTTGGCTAAGCACAAGAAATAGGTCAACTCCCAGTGCATCACTTGCACCAGATCGCTATCCTGACAATCACCCACTGAAACTGACATTCCCCTAGCGTCAAAGTATCTGTACAATATACAACATTCCACCATGACCTTGATCAACCAACACAGGCACCAACCATACCCTGTGATCTCACACCAAACCCACACAAGAATTGGGTCAACACTCGGTGCTATCCTTACACCTGACCGCCATCCTGAAGACCAACCACTGAAATGGACATTCCACCAATCCCTCAACATCTCTGTACGACACGCCAATAATAACCATTGTTCAAATCTAATCCTCGTTATTCCTTTCTCTCAATACAAACTGCTTAATATAACATTTGTGTAACCAATATACCTCCATTTATATCATCATGCATGGCTTTAATTACTTTTTTTCTCAGAGACAGTTGAGGCACTATGATATCTCCATTACAATTAATTACTTTTTCTATTGTTAATTTGTGTCTTGACTTTTTATAAGGCCTCTCAGCCTTAGAGCAATTACTCAATGTATTTCTCTTTATTCTGTCCACAATTCTATTCAACACTGGATCCTGCCTGGTTCCCAACCTTAGCTGATTAAAGGGTAATACGTCCGTTTCTATCCAGTGCAAAATCATATCCTCACAATTTTCACTTGCCTCAACATTTTTCTCTCAAAATTTAACCGAGATAATGCATCCACATGCAGAATAGTATTTCCTTTAATATATACAATGTCAGAGTCAAGCGCCATAAGCTTAATCGCCCTACTTAATATCCTGGCAGATGTGACCTCTGGCGATTCTCTTCTGGGGTTGAATATAAATTCCAAAGGCTTATGACCAGATTTTAATATAAATTTCATTCCCAGCAAAAAATTTCTAGCCCTTTCTGTGCTCCACACAATTGTCAATGTCTCCTACTCAATATTCAAATAATTCGCCTCCACCGATGTTAGTTTTCTAGATAAGTACATTATAGGGTGATACTCCTGTGACAATATTGCAGCTATAGCACAGTCACTGGCATCAGTTAACATCAATTCTTTCAAAAATTTATTTTTATTTCTGGGTGCAGCTATCTCTGATATCTTATTAATGAGTTTATTATACTGTCTTTGGATATTTGATATCCTAGGTATGAAAATTTTTCACAATTAAACTCACATTTATCCTGATTAATTGTCATACCTATGCTATTTAATTGTCTCAAAACTTGCTCTGTTTTACTTTTGAGCTCTTCTTTACTGCATGAACCAGTGCAAATATCGTCCTGATATACAATTATATTTTTAATACCCTCTAAAACTTTTTTGATGACTTTTTGGAAAATGTGACAACGTTTTTACACCAAATGGTAGACAAGTCCATCTTATTAACCCAATAGGAGTGTTCATTGTCGTAACTTCTTGAAACTTGCTATAATTTTCATCCGATTATATGCTGACTTATGGTCAACTTTAGCAAAGTAATTCATACAAGCAAACTCATGGCATGCTGTTTGAATATTTGGCAATGGGTATGAATCCAAAGAGATCTGATGATTCACACCCACCCTTATAATCACCACCTTAAATCTCCATTGGGCTTGCGTATCGCCACAATGGTTGAAGCCGAATTGCTACCACCCTGACTGACTTTTTCTAATATTCCTTGTTCCACCATTTTGTTCAGTTTAGCAACCACCAAAGATAGCATGTGAACAGGGACATTTTGCACGTGAAAATACATGGGTTGACGGCTTTCTTTAAGCCAAATACTCACCTCGTATCACTTTAACAATCCAATATCCAGTTCTACAGACTTCATGGAACATATTTTCATTTGGAGGATCTATATTTTCCACTTACTTTTCATATGTGCTTACCATCTGGAAATGATTCCTATTTTTACACTTAAACACCATTTCCAAAAGACTGGACACTTATTTTTACTTTTTTCATGTTCGTTATTGCAATATCTGCATACAAGTAAGCTTTTAGAAGCACTATAAGTTTCCATACTGCCCTCAGAGGCATTAAATTTTTTAATCAATTCCAATTGTTGTAAAGACTGCACACATGCTTCCAGATTCATATTATGAGATTGAAGCTGCTCTAGAATTTTACGCTTGTATGAGATGTCAAACATTCCTTCAATCAGTTTTAGCAAAATAAGCTCATCTTTGATAGACATTTGTTCCAAAGCCATTCTTTCAAACTCACAATATCTTGATGCTTCTTTCAAATGCTGTACATATTGGATAATAATTTTGTCCTGTCTCTGTCTACTTTTGAGAAATTTAGTTCTTTCTGCTATGACCAATCTTTTTGTTGGTTGTATATTTGTTTTTATGATGGCAGCAATTTCTTCATCTTCTAACACTTTGGGATAGACCATGATGGAGATTTTTTTGTGGCCTCACATCCCACTGAGGCCAAAAACAAATCTGTAACTTCATTTTCTCCTCCACTAGCTTTGGTTTCCTTTAACTTTTTCACTCTTGCCGATGCTGTGAAACACCTAGGCGAGATTTCAATATATTCAGGATCCTTCATCGTGGTTAAGTAACCAATCAGTGACGCCATATTGTTATGATAGATATTCTCTCAGACAGATCTAGTCTCATCAAGAGAAGATAACTCTCCTGTAGGCATAGTGATATAGTGTATTTTTTCACACTTCTCACAAGTGGGTTTCTATTCTGGTTTCTTGTTTACCCTGCCTCCTACAACTTTCAAAAATTTAAATGCAACATCAATTGCCATTTTCTGTCATCCTGGATCCTGTTCTTTTATTGTCCTTTCTTGTCACTAAAGTCTTCACATTCACTTTCACTCCTAGTAACTACTTGTGTCTTAGTGGCATTAATGCCTTTCATAGAGTGAAATGATTTAAAAAAAAATATTGTTAAGTTTGTGTCTGCTGATAATCTGGTAAGTCATCTCATGGTGTATGAATGTTGAAACAATCATGCAAAACTGTAGGTAGGTAGGCATGAACATGAGCTTGCCTTGTGGATGAGATAGTTGTTTACTTCCTACTAAAACCAGGAATAAGCAATAGGTTTAAAAATGCTGATTTTCAAGAAAAGCCATCCACACTTGGAAGATTGGTATAATATACTTTTCTTTGCCTTGTTGTTCTTTGGCTGTCTTCAGCTAAGCAGCATAAATCTTGAAAACACAGGTGACAAAATGTTTAAACGTAGCTTAAAAAAACAGCATATTTCTTGATTCCAATCTCTCTGGAAATGACTGCAAAATACTTCCCCCTCTCCTTTTTATAAGCAGAAGCACATAAATGCATGCAGGGATTTTTTCATAGCCAATAAAATTTGATATATCTTATTAGAGTTAGGTATGTGAACTTAAACAAAAATTAGTTCTCTTTGAAATCAAAACACTATGTTTGCTTGTCCAAATTTTTTTTTGTGTGTCAACCCCAATTCTTAGTATGTAAACTTTTTGCCATATTACTGTTGCTTTGCCTTATATGTTAATTTGTCTTGTATATATTGTTTGCATGCTTTATATTATATTTTTCTTTGTTCTTTTCTTTTTCTTGTTATTGCTTATTGCAAACTTTGTCAATTCTGTTTGTTGGACATTTCTGTTACATTTTTTGCATTTGACAATGGCTACTCACTCCACAGGTTATCAGGAATAGACTCTGTTTCAACGGTGACAAATCAAATTATGAACTATGGGAGATAAAGATTTTAGGATAAATGCAAATCCAAAGATTATGCAAAACAATCTTGGCATCATTTGATTGTTCCAATGATGAAGACGACTGTGAAAAGAATGCAAACATGTTTTTTGAATTAATCCAATTTCTCGATGATCAAAGTCGGTCTCTTATTCACAATATTCTGTCACAATATTTCAACTTTGTCTCCAAAGAGTTGTTAATGAATATAATTTAATTCTGCCTGCCTTGTGGCTGAGATAGCTGCATATTGTTCATTGGAGCAAGAGGTTTGATTTGGAATGTTTATAAGGCAGGCAGCCCCTCTACACAACATTGACATAAATTCTTTTCACTCTCATTTGGCTTTTTACCATACCTAGTTGATAAATATCTGTATTACAAACAAAATCTATTTATGACAGTTCTCTTAATGTTGATTAGAACTTGGCCAGTGTGCAATCTCATTAAATATTTATTTAGTTACTTATTTATATCAGCCATTTTCTCAATGCCCTGATGTTGGCAGGGCTTTGAATTCAGAATTGTTTTTCTCCTAGACTGGGAAATTCTACCAAGGTTAAAGAGTTCAGTTTGGACTATTATTTTACACAGAGCTAGAGAAAGAAAAAAAAAGGGATAGGTTCATACCTTTCTCAAGAGAATTTTACCCAGAGCTTGAAAGAAGAAAGAACAGACAGGTTCATCCCTTTCCTAAGAGCATTAATGCAAAGTGAACACAACAACAATAGCTGGAAATGAACTCAGCCTGCTGATTCCATTTTCTGTAGTGATAACCATTTTATCACCAACACATCTACACACACACACACACACACACACACACACACACACACATGCACTCTCTCTCTCTCTGTATATATATATATATATATATATATATATATATATATATAAGTGGACATTGAGATCAACACCCAACAGCCACAATCAGTTTCATGCTTAAAAGCAATTGTCAGTCTATGTGTGTTGTGTTTTCGTTTGACTATTTATATATGCTAGCTAGTGATGCATTATAGGTAGGTCTATTGTTCTAACGGTTATTGGGTGGGCAGTAATAGCTATGTTTCAAATTATTCTAGAGGCTATTAAGTGGAAATAATTGTGGATCTGAATGCAGTTTTGTATTTATTAGTGTTGTTTGTTAACTTTATTATTGATTGCCTTGTTATTGCTTTGTTGCTGCTTTTTATTAATATGTTTACTTGTGTTTATGTGTGCATTTGCATTTTGTTAATTTGTTTATTATTTACTTAATTTATTTACTTATTCATTGTTTTGGATTAATTTATTATACTTATTTATTTATTCTTCATTTATTTATTTTTATTTTTGTTTTTTTTTGTTTCAGATTTTTAAGTAAAGTAATAAAAAATTTGTTTTCATGTTTGCATTTGTCTTGGTCTTGGAAAGACTCCTTTTCTCCTCCAGACAGAGTTTACAGTTTTTGGATTTATTGTTGTAGGTTGATGCTATTTTCCTTATTTTCTATTATATTTTTAGTGTGATTTGGATTTTTTAAAAATTTCCCATACATGTTTAGAAAGCATTATGCTGTTCATGTATTTACTATTTGTAAAGAATGTTTTATGTGCATAGTTACTTTATTTCCAGGTTCCTTCAGTTACTCTTATGTATTTTTTGTTATCTTCTGATTTTACAGTGGCTTGGTATATTGCATTGTTCTGTAAGCAATTGTTGTTTAAGGGACATTCATTCTTTGTTCTGCAGTTAAATATGGGTTTGATTTTTGTGGGTGTTTTTTTTTGTTGTGTTTTTTTAATTATTTGTGTCATGTTCTCTGTAGCTGATTTATACTGTGTTTTTTTATTGAATATCTTGTGGAGAGTGTTTGATGAAGGGAAATGTTTCTGAGTTTAATAAATATTTTTCCTCTATTTAATTTTATGTTTTTGTTATACAATGGGTTGAACCATATGATGTTTCTTTTCCTTTTAGCATTTTTGTGCTGTGTGTATGTGAGTGTTGCTGAAAAACCACTATCTTTTAAGGCTGGTTCATAATCTTTCTTGTTTTTGTTGAAGATGCTTTCATTGGAAGAATTATTTGATAATCAGCAGCTAATTCATTGTGCCTGATTATTGATGGTAGATAGTTGAAAGATGTGTGTATATAGAATAGTTTGTCATTAGATTTTCGATATGGATATCCACCAGTCTCCTCCATCTGTCATGGTCAAATATGGTAACCTGGGCTGCAACTGATCTGGTATAAGGTTGTTTCTTGCTGTGCTCATCATGTGGTATGTCTTGGTCATTTTTACCTCTCCCAGACATTATATACATATATATATTTCTGACCATGAAGCCCTGGTTCGATCTCACCAAGGTTGATTTGTCAGGAAGGAGACATCCTGATGTTATCGGTCTGGAGTGTGGATGATCCCAGCATGTGGCACTTTTGGAAAGTGCCTGAAAACCATACCATGGGTTGACCCAAGCCTTGTGAGTGAAACTGGGTAGACAGAACCCTTGGAGGTTGTCAACAGCTGTGCAAGCATGAAGTTACAAGTCATCATGACCGAGGGTTTGAGTGTGCTGGTCTTGTTCAGATTGCTGATCACACTCAACAACACGCTCTCTCCCACAAACTAACTAAGGTCTACTCAGCATAGTTACAGTATAACCACAGGTTGGCTCTGTGGCTGTTGAACAAACACAAATGTGCCTGAGTGAGCGTCTGCAATAGGGATTGGCTAACCATCCTAATAGAGAGGTATCCTCAAATACAATTGGCCAGCTATTATTTTATATATATATATATATATATATTTGTGTGTGTGTATATATATATATATATATATATATATATAATGTGTGTATATATGTATATATATATATATAATGTGTGTATATATATATATATATATATAATGTGTATATATATATAATGTGTGTGTATATATATATATAATGTGTGTGTATATATATATATATATATATATATATATATATATATATATATATTTAAAGACATTTATATATATTGTTTAACGTTCTTTTTATAGATACAAGTATTTAAGCAAATGCTCTGTTTTATAATAAACAGTATTAAATAACATTTACCGGCCTGAATGTCCGAGAAATTTTCATAGAAAATTTTCGCTTATGAAAATTTCTCGGACATTCAGGCCGGTAAATGTTATTTAATACTGTTTATTATAAAACAGAGCATTTGCTTAAATACTTGTATCTATAAAAAGAACGTTAAACATAATATATATAAATGTCTTTAAATAAATTGTCGGACTATTTCCAATTCAAAAAAAAAAAAATATATATATATATATATATATATATATATATATATATATATATATATATATATATCTATCGTGTTCATAAAGTTTGTGTGCACTTTAAAAAATTTATAACTTTATTTGTATTTGCGATAGAAATAATTTGTAAAAAGGATTAGAAAGAAGTAAATCTATATGTTTTAAGGTTTTATTGAAATTTTATTTAAGTTTTCACATGTCCTCCATCATTAGCAATACAAAGGGTAATACGATTTTGCAGTTCACAGAAAACATTTGCCAATTGATTTACAGTAATGCCTGAAATCACATTAGTTATTTTAGCTATACTTAAAACTAGGTACATTAAACTTTATAACAGATTTTTTTACAGATTATTTCTTTCACAAATACAAATAAAGTTATTAATTTTTAAAAGTGCACACAAACTTTATGGACAACCTGTATATATATATATATATATATATATATATATATATATATATATATAATGTAGTGTGTATAAGAGAGGTTGCCTTGGGACTAAAATAGTTTTATATTTCTTATTAGAGTTACGTGTGTGAACTTAAACAAAAATTAGGATTTCAAATACTGATTTTCAAGGCCATTTACATTTGAAAGAATGATGCAATACAATCTCCTGTTTTCTCCATTTGATCTTCTGCTAGATTAAGCTAAGCTTATTAAATATAAAGTGCATGCTGATATACAAATGTTTTTAATCACAAACACTAATTTTTTGAAAACCAAAAATAAAAAAAATTCAATAAAGTTTATATTTTTTAAAATCAACTCACACTCTGATCTTCTTCATCAATCCGAAATCTTCCTTTCAGTAATGGCTGAATTTCCATCACATCAAGGTAAATACCTGAAAGAGAACAAAAATAACTTTCTCAAATATACTTATGCATCCAGGGTGCTATAGAGAGGGTTGAGGTAATGACTTCAGCCCCTCATCTTTTGGCTGGAAATAAAGATTAACCAGAAGACTATTAACTTTATTCTCTTGGCTTCAATCTATGACAACGCTATCAAGCTGAGCTGTATCATTTCTTTAAAATCAATACTGGTATTAATTTTCAAAATAAATAATAAAACTTCATCTTTCATTTTTTTAAGGACTAATATTCAAAAGTCCTATATAAGTCTTATACACGAAGAGAATCTATAGGTCTCATTCTAGAAAATATGTACAAACAGCAAAAAAAATTCTAATTAAAATCCCCCCACTCCCCAAAAAATGTTTAGTTTGTTAATAGATTTAAAAATATACCCTTTATAAGAGGATCAGATTAAAAATATACCCTTTATGAGAGGATCAGATAAAGAATCAGGAATCTCCCCACTTTTGACATTCGAGTCAGTTCCCCATTTTTAACATCTTGTCATGTCCATAAAAATAAATAAATAAAAATGAATTATAGTGTCAAAAAAATAATTGATAAATATATATATATATAAAATGTCACATGTTTGTGTGTGAAGAGGAGAAAAGTGGGGTTGATTCTCATTGGTTTGGATTGTGTGAATTAAGGATAATTATTTATAATTGTTATAATTATTTATAACAATTATAAATAATTATCCTTAATTCACAAACGGGTATTGAACTCACACTCTTTGAGTCCTGTCTCTGGATCTAACTAATGCCTTTATCCACTGTGCCATGTGTCCTTGAGAACATGTGACATTTTATCAGGCAAGCAAGGACACATGACATAGTGAATAAAGACATTAGTTAGATACAGTGACAGGACCGAAAGAGTGTGAGTTCAATACCTGGTTAAGGCAGTGGAGAACTTGTAGAGGGGAATTAACAGGAGATAACTGATAACTGACATCCATTAAACATGGCACGTGGAACTAGAACAGTCTACCCCAGTGAGTGAAATAAAGGGCTCAGTTCGACATTCCAACCACCTAAAGAAGGCCGGGGCGTACAACAGCCGAAATGTAATAAATATGGCGACAAAGATGAGTACAATAGTCCGAATAATGTAAGTATTTTTATAAATGTTAGGGGGTTTGTAATTATTTACTCAGTGTTATAACTCCCCCTACAATCTGATTTAGCTCTCCTACTTTTTAATTTGGGGTGATGCAACTGTTAAGAAACAAAATGTTTCTTCAAATCTCATGTGATGACCTGGGAGGCACATCGCGGTTATCAGTACAGAAAATGGGATTGGCATGTCATGATTCAAATTCCAGCTAAGGCTGTTGCATTCACTTTCGCACAAATACCCTTGGAAAGGTATGAATCCACCTATTCTCCCACCAGCTAGGGGTTAATAGCAGGGCAGACTGAACTCTCTTGCTTTGCTTGGCAACCAGTCTAAGATAAGGACAACTCTGAACTCCAAACCACTTGTACATGGGGCTAACAATTCTATCCTATGAACAAAACCTACTCGATACAGATAACACTGCAGCAACACCTAGCATTGTAAGGCTGTGACCCAATACTCTACAGGATTAGTAACAATACGATGACTTAGGCATATAGTATAATTGATAAATAAGTAATATAAAATTTGTAGTGATATACTGTAATTTACAAGTGTGTGTTTTATTGGCTGTAATGTACCAGTGCTTTGATTGGCTGTAATGTACCAGTGTGCTTTGATTGGCTGTAAAGTACAAGTGTGTTTTGATTGGCTTAAACAGATTTAATCAGAAATTATTATAATAAAAACCAAAGATTTAAACCCCAATCTGTGATTAAAAAGTTAGTTAAAAGAGATTAATTTTTAATCATTTGATTTAATTTTTTTAATATTTTTGATTTTTGCCTTTTTGTGATTACATTAAAGAGCAAAAAATATTCTGAAACCATAAAATTTACTTACCATATATACTCAAGTATAAGGTGAGTTTTTAGGATACATTTTTTATGCAAAAAATAGAGGGGTGTCATGCCATACACAGGTAAGTTTTTTTTGAAGAAGTTAAAAATCAGGCATGAATGAAAACAAAAGTGCAGTATCTAAATCTCTGATATTTTATGGTAACTGTTTTTTCTCATCATTTTGGAGTAGCATTGTATAAAGAAGAATGAAGACCATTTATTTGCTATAAAATATGCCCAGGATGATGGCCAGTATTGCAATATTTGACTATAGTAGGTCTACTAGTATTGCTCAGAAACTGGGTCTATTTCTATTCTGAATGGAAAATCTAAATTTAAATTTCATTCATTAAAAAATATACTAGTGGTTTTCATTTTGCATGAAATTGATTCTAAATATTATCAGAAATTTTAAATTGAATTATTGTCATTATTTCACCAGTTACTCAGTGTCTTGTCTGTGCTGGTTTTATCACATTTCAAGCATTGTGGGCTTACCCCACCTTGTCTACCATGAGACTTTTCTGTGGCAAACATGCATCAGTACAAATGCAAAATAGGCCTTAGATTGGATGTGGACATGTTTGTCAACACCAGTTACATCCTGGTTTTTCCTGGTAGAGCAGGACAGTTTGGGATGTCTAGCTAGATACGAGCCTCTCTGCAATTGGTCAAGATCCGGGTCTTTGTAAGATGCCTCGTGCCTATAAGAACAGGGGGAAAACAGCAGTCAGCAGTTGGTAAGATGAGGTGTCTTGCGAAGTTAGTCCCATGTCCATTTTGTTCCTGTGGTTTCTGAGGCAGTGTTATTTTTTGATACTTCCCATCTATTTCCCTCTTACCCTATTATCCTCGTAGTTGTTGGGAGAGTAATCGGTTAGGCGTTTCTTCCCAATCTCATCAGACTCTTTGCTTACACTACAACATTTTTTTAATGCCCACTAGGTGATGTTGTATAAAGCTGTTGTTGTGGCCTGTTTAGGGGCCAGAAAGAAAGACACGGAAGATGAAGGTAGGTTGAACAAGTGTATAGATATATACAAAGCAAGAGTGTTAGTAATAAGCAGCTAGAAGTGTCCGTCCGAACGGTCAGGTTACACTGCATCTCGGCTGCTCACGACTCTACCCTAGGAAGTCTCGCAGTTAGTATTTATGAGAGGAGGAAGAGTTCATTCTACTGTAGGATGGTTTACCACAATAGGTGTATAAAAGGAAAGACTATAAATTCTCTTT